>JAFEMH010000605.1:327500-670000 GCA_022495995.1 Adenophora triphylla var. japonica
TTTATCATGTTAACAAGAAGTCTAAACTGAATGACATGAACAACACATTCATATGGCATTGCCGGCTTGGTCATATAAATGAGAAACGCATATCTAAACTCCATAAGGATGGACTTTAGACTCACATGATTATGAATCATATGAGGTATGCGAATCTTGTTTATTGGGAAAAATGACCAAATCACCCCACACTATGAGTAGTGAAAGGGCTAGTGACTTATTGTGCCTAATGCATACAGATGTATGTGGACCAATGAGCAGCATTGCTAGGGGACGATTTCGGTATTTCATTACGTTCACCGATGACTTATTTAGATATGGCTATTTCTATCTGATGAAGTCCAAAAGTGAGTCGTTTGAGATGTTTAGAACATTTTAAAATGAAGTACAAAATCAACTTGGCAAAACTATTAAAGCACATCGATCCGATCGTGGTGGTGAATATTTGAGCGAAGAGTTTGACAATCATCTCAAAAATTGTGGAATTGTTTTAGAGTTGATTCCACCCGGAACACCACAATGGAATGGTGTGTCCGAAAGGAGGAATATAACCTTATTAGATATGGTTCGTTCAATGATGAGTCAAGTTGACCTTCCTATTTCCTTTTGGGGACATGCATTAGAGACTGCTGCGTTCACACTGAAGAGAGTCCCTACTAAGTCGGCTCCTAAGACCTCACATGAGATGTGGCATGGAAGAAAACCTGAATGTGCGCTCGCCGAAATTTCCCTTTGAGAAAATTCATTTTTTAGGAGTCGCCATGCCATGTTTTAAGGTACACTTTGAAAAGAGAGAAAAGGGTTCGGGGGTCAGGTTACGTGTTGGGAAGAACTGAGAGTTCACCCAACACGCCTTGTCCGTAAACGAGTCTTTCGAAATAAACATCCAACATTCATAGTGTGTGCAAACAACAAGGACAAACAAATGTGGTAAATAAATTTTATTAATGAAATGAGATTTTTACAACTTGTGAACCATTTGGTAAGGGAGGCCACATCCCAATTACAAAGCTCAAAACAGATTACAACTGAAAAGGATCTCTACAAACTGACAAGATGTGTCGCGTGACACAAAACCTGCCTGGCTAGATGTGTCGCATTACACAGGATCCATCCAGACAAGTTGTGTCGCGTGACACAGGATGCCCATCTGCAGTGATCTTATAGATTGGACACAGAAGGAATAGAAACCAATACAGATCCAATTATATTACCAATTCAGCTTTGGAAATGCATAAATCAACAATTATTCAACCAAGGGGGTATGGATATGGGAAGATCCACACTCCCTTGGGAATCAAACAAAAATTCCAACAATATCAACTTATGAACATGCAATTAGACTAAACAAAATGATTAAACAGAGATATTGCGATTGGAGTTTAGTAAGCAAGACAGATGGAGTCGAATTACTAAAGCAAATGGATATAAATTGATTGAATTATAAAAATGACAAAATCTGAGAGAGAGAGAAGAAGGGAATAGAGTAGTTACCCTTGAAGATCCACGAATCCTATATCAAGTCTGGTATAGAACCCTTCAACAAGCAGCTTCTGAGACTGATTGAACTGAGGAGGAGTGATGGATGGAGGATCTCAATAGTAGTATGTGGATTGAATTGAATAGAGGAGGGATTGGAGGAATTTGGGTATGAGAGAGAGGTATGGGTGTTTGGCTCTGTGTGTTACGTTTCTAATTTGGCAGAGTAACAGTATGCCAAAGAGGGATCCAAATATGAGAGGGGGAGGGTCTTATTTAATAGTTGCTGATGATGGTTGAGTTGTGTCGCACGACCTCCTGCATCCATTTTGCATGGCTCGAGATGTCGCACGACTGAGCAAGCCCATAACCGTTTCTGGCGCTAAAACCTGTTTCTGGAACATTCCAAGTTAATTCTCAAAAGGTCCAAACTGATTTATTCCTTGTAGGTTCTTTTGCATGAGAAAAGTACTTAAAAGTACTTCCTTCGCAAGAAACTTATGAAATATTTCCGGAAGTCTCGGAATGGACCGGGAATTTACCAAAATGCCCCTAGTGCAATTTTATCATATTAAAATGAACCTAAAAAGGGTCGCGAATTGGATTGGCATACTTACAGAGCCCCTCGACAATGTCACTTATGGAAGAAGTGAGGTTGTCGATAAGAAAAGACTCCAATCCCAATGAGCGACTGGGGATATGGCGGATGGCTGGACAATGATTGATGAGATTGGATGGCTGGACCTTTGGGGAAAGGATTCCTACGTATCCCTAGGAGGGAATCAAGCCGGTCGTAGTTCAGACTATTCGAAGGTGTCTGACCTAAATGTGACTATTAGGAGGCATCTGAATCATGTGAAAGACTATTTGGAGGCATCTGAACTCGATGGAAGACTATTCGGAGGCATCAAAACCCGATGGAAGACTATTTGGAGGCATCTGAACTCGATGAAAGACTGTTGGGAGGCGTCTGAACCCGGTGGAAGACTATTTGGAGGCATCTGAACCCGATGGAATACTATTTAGAGGCATCTGAACCAAGTGGAAGACTATTTAGAGGCGTCTGAACCCGATGGAAGACTTTTGGGAGGCGTCTGAACCCGATGGAAGACTGTTGGGAGGCGTCTGAGCCCGATTGCGCGAGATGAACTAAAAGAAATTATTTTTTTCGAGAATACAAGACATGATGATTTGCAATTTGAATGAGATATAATTTCATACCTGTGTTGTGCTTACCTGTAGCTGTCAGAGGGTCTGAGGCTATGGCTAATGATCGTGGAGGGTTGTAGCTGTCGGAGGGTCTTAGGCTACAATTGCTGATGATTGTGGCTGCCGGAGGGACTTAGACCACTGTTGTCGCGAAGTTGTGGAAAAAGCGTAGCCGCCGAGGACTTAGGCTGCTTGTTGGGCGATGAAGAATGGTAGCTGCCAGGGTACTTAAGCTACTGCTGATGAAGAGTTGCTGGTTTGCCATGTGAGGGACGGTCTTTGTTGATGATTGGCTAACTTTGGGAGCATTTGCCGGATAGGACATGAACTTTACTTTCTTGATTACCATGGAAAAGCGGATTTTGCTGACGGTTTGGCGATGGGGCCAATAATCTTAATGAACATTGCTGGGAGACTGCTTAGATTTGAATCCTTTGTCTCGATCCTGGTTGAGGGACATTCCTTATGATTTGATGGTGCTCAGTTGATTATTGCACCTACCGGGGGAAAAATTACAAAGTATGCCACAGGGGTTAAAGTTTAAAACAGTAAACCACAGGGGTGGTTTTGAAAAATATGACCAGGGGGCCATTATGTCGCACGACGTACTAAAGCCATTGAACAGACCCTTTTAAAACCTTGAACATTCATCATTTGAAAATACACAGTTGAGAGGGAGACGAACAGCTTGAGAGAAAAAAGAGCCTACGCACGAAATTGGTTGGAAAATCAAGAGAAATCAAGGGTTTGAATCGGTCTCGGCTTGAAATAATGCCTCCTAGAACACGCCCTACGAAGAAAGTTCCTCAACATGTTGAGCTAGCTGCTCGTTGAAAGGGGATTCAGCAAAATCAAAGGCCATTCATCCTACAAGCTGTGAGGGGAGAGTTTTATCCTCAGCTTAAGGAACACACTTTCGCCACCGAGAAGAAATCTACGGTATTTTCCTGTAACCCTTGCTTGAATTGAACATTTATGTCAAAAAGATCCGAACTTGCATGTGAAATTACGAATTAACTGCATGAATTTAACTAGGAAAAGATTATGAATGCATGCTATATGCTTTAACCTAATTTGTTTGAAAGAAAGGCAAGACAGATTTGAAAGGGAAAAAGACCATTTTTATGTAAATTGAAAAAATATGAAAGAATAATGAAATATGATGAACAATGATTGACATGTTTTTTAAGGAGAAAATGAGATATTCATACCTGCGCTGTGTTTACCTGCAGAGATTGCGTACCCGGGGCTCTTCGGAGGTGATGGGCAGGTTGTGGGACAGCTTGCCCGGCAGCCAGGAGTTGATTCATTCGCCCAAGGGTATGATTTACATTGCTGGGCTGGGACAGTTCTTTGAGATGGCGAAATCCATCGGAGATACCCAGAGGAGTCTTGAGTTGATGAGAGCATTTCGGGAGTTCTGGTGGGAGACTACTCATTCCTTCCACTTTTCCTGGGGTGAGGCGACGATCACACCATATGATTTTCTAGTCATCACCGGATTGCTTTTCACTGTTGAGCCTCTTTACCTTGATGAGCTCGCGCTTGTTGCTGACCCCTAGCCTCTCTCTGATGTAGATTTTATGGGGTTACTTGGTTTCGTTCCCCGGGATAAGAAGGGGAATGGATATGAGCTGGGTGAGCTTCACAGTCATATTAGGGAGCAGAGCAGGGACTATCCATTGGTCCTTGATGATTCTGAGGAGAGCCGGTTGAGAGCTGAGAGGTTAGCGAGGGCCTTTGTATGGGTTGGCCTGTCCGACATGTTGTTTGTCAATAGTGCATCTATCGCCCTGGTTTCCTTGTTAGAGCTTTTGAGGACCTGGGATGCTGTCGGGACCCGGTCTTGGGGTGAGGCCGGCCTAGCTAAGATGTACTTGGCTCTTGACGATATTAGCAGGGGGAAGGCGATGACCTTCAACTGCTGTCACATGGCGTTTGAGATACTTCTCATCTTGGCTTTCTATTTGACATACTTCCTTCTGTCATTCATCACCGTTGTCTCACCTGTTCTGATCTTTTCTTTTAGGCCTGGGCTTACGAGATTTTCAGCTGCTATGCCTGGCAGGTCCAGGATGAGTTCCCTGCTACCACATTTCCTGCTCTGAGGCGATGGGTGAAGGATGCACGAAAGAAGACCAGGACAGCTGATTTGAGAGGCAGAGATACAACTTCTTATCTGGACACGTTGGTGTGCTTGAGAGGGACTCCCCAGAGCTTGAGTTTGTTCCCTTGGGCTGGCAGATACGACGAGCTGGATTTGGGTTATGCTGCGCACTTGACAGAGTGTCGCAAGCTACTTGTGGGCTTGTCTGGGGATGCTTTATATCTGGTGGAGAGATTTTATAGGCAGTACGGTCCAGATAGGGTTGCTTAGGTCTCGGTTGATCCTCCGAAGGATATGTGGTTTCCTCGGAAGCTGGATGATCTGATTACTTTGATCCAGGGAGATGGTACCTATAACCATATTGTTGAGGGAGGAGATTATGCTGTGTATGTGGCAGAGAGACTACGGTCACCTCAGGTGATGGCGAGGCGTGGTACTCAGGCTGCTGGCTCTTCATCTGGATTTGTGGCGAGACCACCGTTACCTCCTCCGTTTGTTGACTTTTGGGATGGGGATCACATGAGGCGAGCTCCTCTTGACACGAGTTAGATTCGTCCCCATTTCCAGCTCCCTGAGGGATCTCTTTCTGTGAGTGCTATCTTTTATCTCTATTGCTTGAAACTATTAATATCCCTTACAACTGGCCTCTTGATTCTTCCACTGTTTGATTCTATCAGGTCTCAACTGGACATGATTGAGTAACTGGAGAGGAGTGCCCATTTTTTGAAGGAGCGGTGCCTATCCCAGATTTCAGATGATGATGATTCTACTCCTAGCTTGCCTGAGAGGAAAAGGGCTCGAGTTTACATGGCTGTGAGCGAGCAGAAGAGACCCCGAACCAAGAATGTATCTGTTGGGTTTTATGGTTCCATGCGCAGCGGAATTAAGCATCAAATTAACACAAAACCCAAGCCCTAAGATCCGTTCAATACGATTAAATTGAATTCCTATGAGATAGAATTTTCCAACCTTAATTGCTTTCCGGTCTTGAGCTATCGAACGGATAATTATGTGATTCGTAATCACAAACTTTTTGATCTTCAAATCTTCGAATCTTCAACTTCTTTGGATCTTCAGATTTGAACTCTAGGCCTTTGATTTGTTGGAACAAATTAAGACCCTCTTTTGGTAATCCACACAAATATGAATGTCGAGAACGATTCTCGGGTTGGGAATTGCTAGATTCCTAAAACTTATGGAAGAATATTGAGAGTATTTTGTTATGATTTTCCCTTGAAAATTTCGGCCAGACCATTAGGGTTAACAGACCTCTCATATTTATACTACTTTAGTGTAAATATGTTTCCTAATCGAATTAGGAGAACAGGCCGTCAAAAACGCGTCTGGTGGCTAGTTATGTCGCGTGACATAACTAGTCAGTGGCTAGTTATGTCGCGTGACATAATTAGCCGGTTACGTAACTTTCAATCATTCTTCCTTTTGTTCAACCAATTCATTCTATTTGTGTGTGACCCAATAGGATTGTATTATGTTGGCAATGAGTCCGATCATATCGACCCTCATAAGACATAAGCGGACTCTAGCAAGCCATTATGTCTACCCAAATAACACAACGTAAGAGTTCACGTTTCCAATGGTACACTTCCATTCCTCCCTTTGTCTCACGATGTTATATTGAACACAAGTCATGGTCCATGTCAACTTGTATTTGTTCAATGCTTTCTCGATCTTGAGTATAATGATAGTCCAATCATATTGGGGTGTGGCCACACGCTTTCATCATTATCACTCATCGAGGGGCCCAAGCAAAACATCTCTCTTAGAGGGACAAATTCCATCTTGACTTATCATCCTTCCCATCATGAATCCGATCATGCCAAAGATAGCCTTTATAGATATCGTGTTAAGATACCGTTTGACTAAAATCAAACATAACTTTCATCATATGTAAGGTCATGATAATCTCGGGTCTAGGGACTAAATGAAGTGACCATATGAGATTTATTTATGACATTTGACCATGACATAAATCTCATACGGGTCAAGTCCGATCACTTGTTCTCTAACAAGTACCCATAATTTCAATGTGCATCTCTATGCATATAATCATCATATGATTATCCATTGACAATTATACTAGTTATTTACAAGTTTGTAATGTGCATCTCTATGCATATGATCATCTCTATGATCATCCATTACCAACTTACACTAAATAACTAGGGACACAGATTAATATAATAAACATGTAAAACATATATTAATCAAAATAAAATTTCTCTTTTATTAATGATAAAGACGATACAACAAGGTTTATAGAAACTATAAGCCTAGGGCACACACACTAACAGCTCCCCACTTGCACTAGGCTCCATTTATGTATCGAATACTCATGGATCTAACATGACCATCATGCTTCTGCCTGTGCGAGGGTCTTTGTAAGTGAATCCCTAATGTCATCATCGGTTGATACTTTGTATATCTTAACTTCTTCTCATTCTTTATGAATTCCTCAAAGAACGTCTAAGTGAGTGTTTGGATCGTTGTTGTGACCTTGGTTCCATTGTTTGCACAAGTGGTACTACTATAGTCATAACAAGAGTTTCACCGATTAGTGATACTTGGAACATTTCCAAAACACTAATGAACTTTTGATCCAAACTGCCTCTTTTAGCCACATCATATGTTGCTAAAATTTGGCCTTAGTAGTAGAATTGGCTACAATTTCTGCTTGGAACTCTTCCAATCAAAACTGCACCTCTAATAAGCATAAACATAAATCTTAATTGCGATTTTAAAATAACTTTGTCAGTTTGGAAGCTAGTCATCTATGTAACCCTTACAACAAGATTAACTTCCAACCTTTCAAATACCAAGAACATATCCTTAGTTCTTCTTAAGTACTAAAGGATCATCTTGACTCCCATCCAATGGTTTATATCAGGATCAGATTGGTATCGACTCATCATGCATGGAGCATATGAAACGCCGGGTCTAGTACAAATCATGGCATACATGACAGATCCAAATGCCGAAGCATATGTAAATTCATTCATTTTCCCTTTGCTCATCAGTTGTCATAAGACAATGAGTATTGCTAAGAGAAATACCATGACCTATTGACAAGATACTCTTCTTAGACTCTTCTAAGAATCTTGTCAATGTGAACACTTTGACTCAAACCAATTTATCCTTCTAGATCTATCTCTATAGATCTTGATTCCAAGGATGTAAGCGGCTTTACCCATGTCTTTCATTGAGAAACCTTTCCTTGACCAAGACTTAACAGTCTTAAGTGTCGGAACTTGTTTTTCCAATGAGTAAGATATCATTGTAATAAAACAATAGAAATACTCCTACGCTCCCACTGAATTTCATGCATACACAAGATTCATCTTTGTTCTTTGATGAAGTCAAACTCTTTGACCAATTCATCAAAACGAAGATTCCAATTCCTTGAAGCTTGCTTCAACCCATCTCATGGATTTTTGCAACATGCATACTTTATTAGAGTTTCTTGGATCGACAAACTATTCGGGTTGTGTACTATACACATCCTTAATAATCTTTCCATTTAAAGAAAGTCGTTTGACATCCATTTGTCATATCACATAGTCATAATATGCGATCATGGCAATTGAAATTCTAATGGACTTCGACATTATAACTGGCGAAAAAGGGTTCCATCATAGTCATACTATGAATTTGCCTAAATCTCTTTGCTACAATCCTTAGTCATAAAAGTACACACCTTCCCATCCATGTCGGTCTTGAAGACCTTCTTGCATCCCATTAGTTTTTAAACCTTCAGGTAGCCCAATCAAGTTCCAAACTTGATCATCAAACATGGATTGTAATTTGGATTCCATGGTTCCTAACCATTTATCCAAACTAGGAGTGGACATCGCCTTAAGATAGGAAGTAGGATTGTCATTCTCAATGACTTCCACTTCATTACTTTTCGATACGAGAAATCAATATTTCTTGAGTTCGGATCGTAACCTATCCATTCTACGATTGACTTGTGCATCTTGAACCGTTTCCACAACTCTTTGTGAACTTGGTTCCGTCTCTACTCTTGGTTCCATATTATTTTCGGGTTCTTGAACTCTCTTCAAGATTAATTTTACTCCCACTAGATTCTTTATTGAGAAACTATTTCTCAAGAAACAAATCGTGTAGAGCAACAAACGTTTCGTTCTCTTTGCGGTTGTAAGATTACTTTCCGAAAATAACTTTGTCAAATTTGGTGCTAACTTATAAGAGACAAGTCTCTTTACATAAGATTTGCAACCCCAAATCTTCATGAAAGACAAACTAAGTTTTCTTCCATGCCACATCTCATGTGGGGCCTTAGGAACCGATTTAGTAGGGACTCAATTCAGTGTAACCACATTATTTCTAATGCATATCCTCAAAAGGAATTAGGAAAGTCAACTTGACACATCATCGAATGAACCATGTCTAACAAGGTTTAATTCCTCCTTTCAGACACACCATTCATAGTGGTGTTCCTTGTGGAGTCAATTCTTGAAATGATTTCATAGTTTTGAGATGATTGTCAAACTCTTGGCTCAAATATTCACCACCTCGATCTAATCGAAGTACTTAATAGTTTTACCAAGTTGTTTTTGTATTTCATCTTGAAATGTTCGAAACATCTCAAACGATTCACCTTTGGACTTCATCAGATAGACATAGTCATATCTAGATAAGTCTTTAGTGAAATATGATGAAATACCAAAATCCTCCCCTAGCAATGCTGCTTAATAGTCCACATACATCTCATGTATAATGACCAATAAGTCACTAGCCCTCCCACTACTATTAGTGTAGGGTAGTTTGGTCAATAATCCCAATAAACAAGATCAACATTCCTCAAATGACTGATAGTCATATGAGTCTAAAGGTCCATGTTAATGGAGTTTAGATATATGTTTCTTATTTATCTGACCAATCCGGCAATGCCATATGAACTTGGTTGTTCATATTGTTCGGTTTAGATTTCCATTTATATTATAGATATCTTCAACATTATTTTGTTTCTTATCTTCAAGGATATGAAGACCATTCAATGACATATGCATTACAATAAGGCATATCATTAAATGAATATAAAACTTCTTATTGAAAATAAGAAAATTATATCCTTCATCATCCATTTAAGAAACCGAAATAATACTCCTACTCAAATTCGGAACGTAGTCATACTTGTTCAAAACAAGTACTACTTCACAAGGTAAAGTGACTTCATAAGTCCCTATGGCTAATGTAGCAACCCTTGCTCCATTTCTACACATAGGTTTAATTTACCTTCTTTGAGTAGCTTTCTATTCTTTGTTCCTTGCACATTTAAACAAATGTGGGATCCAATCCGGTATCATATACCCAAGAACAAGAAGTTGAAAGGAAAATATCTATCATATAGATACTCGAAGTAGTGGCAATCATATTGCCCTTCTTCACCTTTTAGGCCTTCCTAATAAGCCTTGCAACTTTGCTTCCAATGACAATCTCATTGCAATGACAGCAAACTGCATCCTTTTGAGACACTTTGGGTTTAGCCTCTTCGGCTCTGACAACTTTTGTCTTAGGTTTAGCAACCTTTGCTTTACCTACTTTGTTTTCCTTTATGAACCCCTTTCTTGTGTTAACCATTAACACTTTTGCGGATTGCTCCTTGTTGCATCTCATGCATTAAGGGCCTTCACCACAACATACATCTTTTGCCTAGCTCGCACTTGGAACGTTTCCTTTTTGCGTTATTCTAGAACAAAAGTGACTCCCATATGTTCAAGGTTCTTCATAAGAGCCTTTAAACATGGTGGCAATTACAAGGCAAGCAATATTGTCAGAATCATCAATATGTTTCTAATGTTGCTTCCTTATTTGCCCTTTGCAACATTTGCAATGGGTTCAGTAGGAACAGTTCGTCAAGAACGTACAAATTTACCTAAGAACCATTCTTTAGGTTTTTTGATCCAATCAAAATTATTTGTATCATTCCTTTCGAACTTTGTCCTTCATAAGGACGAATCGCAATTATTATTATATAATGCTACTTCTACAACAAAATATACAAATTATATGAACACATATCAATATCAACACCTTTATCATTTAAGAGCAAATAATGTATTTTACAAATACTCCCATTAAATTATACACCTTCAAATACAAGCATGTATCATATAATTATAATGGGCTAAGATCCATATTTCACTTCAATTTTGGTTTAAGCGAGTCAATGCCCAAAATTAAGTTATTTAGGTAGATAACATTTATCAATCACATCATATGTGACTCTTAGATCCTTTATGAGATTTTAGACATCATATGTCAAAACATGTTTTAATCTCATCTTATGCCTTGAGTCAAAACTCTTTTGAAAGCACCAATTAAGTCTAACCAATTTCAAACGTATGAGATACATGGAACGATGCACCCAGCGAGTCGAAACTACATCAACCATTATCTCATCTTGCTCCATACTTAGAATAGAATGATGCACCCAACTGAGTCGAAACTACATCAACCTATCCCAATACTTCTCAAGTGTTTTACTTTCGGGGTGGCATAAAACTTAAACATTAAATGAAGGTTCTTTAAAATAGATCACAAGCATGTCAACAAAGATAACTGTAAAGTACACCGGGTAAGTTCCCGGGCGCGGTGAGCCACAAGGACTACTTAAGTACCCAATCCTTAGACAGAACTCTCCTAGACATGTACAACCACAATACCAGTTTGATTGCAGCATAATCTTACTTGTAAAACTGACTTGTTTCATAAACAATCAGACACTAACTTGTTTCTCATAAACAATTAGTGAACTATAATTCAATGTTCAAAAACATTCTAGAATTATAACGAGTTCTTCATGCAACGCAATAATTAATAAAATCACTTTTTAAACAATTAAGCAAGCATAAGAACACTCAATAATTATGCAACGCAACAATTAAATAAACACCTTTTAATTAATTAAGCAAGCATAAGAACACTCAATAATTATGCAACGCAACAATTAAATAAACACCTTTTAATTAATTAAGCAAGCATAAACAATGAATTAATCTAGCATAACCCTATAAACTCAATTTCCAGAAATTTATAGCATCCAGATTAAGACATAAAACATCTCAGATTGTAAACACAATCACATGTTAGCAGAAAAATTAAACAAACCGATTACGCTTGATTTGGCTTATTATGTCGCGTGACATAACTAGCCGGTGGCTAAGTATGTCGCGTGACATAACTAGCCGGATTACAGATTTTCTCCTTGTGGCCAACTATGTCGCACGACATGAGTTGCCGGTTTAGCGAATTTTACTGAATTTCAATCAATTCCAATCATAGAGCAATCAAATCAAGTAAACAGCTTTTACGGATTTAATTCAACATAATCAGAAAACGATTTTCGCAGATTAGCAAATTGTTTCTCATAAACAATTAAATCTAACTCATACAAAGCAAGCCTAGAACATTTATAAACAATTTTATAACAACTTTCTAGCATGCCAATTCGAATCTAACCATACGAACGGGGCTCGATACCACTTTGTTGGGTTTTATGGTTCCATGCGCGCGGAATTAAGCATCAAATTAACACAAAACCCAAGCCCTAAGATCCGTTCAATACGATTAAATTGAATTCCTATGAGATAGAATTTACCAACCTTAATTGCTTTCCGGTCTTGAGCTATCGAACGGATAATTATGTGATTCGTAATCACAAACTTTTTGATCTTCAAATCTTCGAATCTTCAACTTCTTTGGATCTTCAGATTTGAACTCTAGGCCTTTGATTTGTTGGAACAAATTAAGACCCTCTTTTGGTAATCCACACAAATATGAATGTCGAGAACGATTCTCGGGTTGGGAATTGCTAGATTCCTAAAACTTATGGAAGAATATTGAGAGTATTTTGTTATGATTTTCCCTTGAAAATTTCGGCCGAGACCATTAGGGTTAACGGACCTCTCATATTTATACTACTTTAGTGTAAATATGTTTCCTAATCGAATTAGGAGAGCAGTGTCATCAAAACGCGTGCGGTGGCTAGTTATGTCGCGTGACATAACTAGCCGGTGGCTAGTTATGTCGCGTGACATAATTAGCCGGTTCTGAAACTTTCAATCATTCTTCCTTTTGTTCAACCAATTCATTCTATTTGTGTGTGACCCAATAGGATTGTATTATGTTGGCAATGAGTCCGATCATATCGACCCTCATAAGACATAAGCGGACTCTAGCAAGCCATTATGTCTACCCAAATAACACAACGTAAGAGTTCACGTTTCCAATGGTACACTTCCATTCCTCCCTTTGTCTCACGATGTTATATTGAACACAAGTCATGGTCCATGTCAACTTGTATTTGTTCAATGCTTTCTCGATCTTGAGTATAATGATAGTCCAATCATATTGGGGTGTGGCCACACGCTTTCATCATTATCACTCATCGAGGGGCCCAAGCAAAACATCTCTCTTCCGAGGGACAAATTCCATCTTGATTTATCATCCTTCCCATCATGAATCCGATCATGCCAAAGATAGCCTTTATAGATATCGTGTTAAGATACCATTTGACTAAAATCAAACATAACTTTCATCATATGTAAGGTCATGATAATCTCACGTCTAGGGACTAAATGAAGTGACCATATGAGATTTAATTATGACATTTAACCATGACATAAATCTCATACGGGTCAAGTCTAGTCACTTGTTCTCTAACAAGTACCCATAATTTCAATGTGCATCTCTATGCATATAATCATCATATGATTATCCATTGACAATTATACTAGTTATTTACAAGTTTGTAATGTGCATCTCTATGCATATGATCATCTCTATGATCATCCATTACCAACTTACACTAAATAACTAGGGACACAGATTAATATAATAAACATGTAAAACATATATTAATCAAAATAAAATTTCTCTTTTATTAATGATAAAGACGATACAACAAGGTTTATAGAAACTATAAGCCTAGGGCACACACACTAACAGTATCATATACTTCTTCTAGTTCTTCTAGCTCCGAGTATGAGAGTGATAGTGATATCCCCGTTGATCCACATGAGATTGAGCCTGTTGCCATCCCTGCTATTGATGAGTTTTATCGTGCAGATCCTGTGATTTACCGAGCTCCTGCTGATGATCCGGATCATGCACTTGTCGAGGAGGACGATGAAGAGGGAGAGGATAGCGAGGAGGATGATGATGATGACTTGGGGGATGATGACTCGGAGTAGCACCTTGGATCCGATTGCGACTTACTGATTATTGTACCTTGAAGGAAACAAACACTATTTTTCTAAACTATTTTCTAAGCATTATTCTGAATTTAGTACATTATTATTAGCTTTTGTTATTTGCACGAGTCCAACTTTTTGGAAAATGAGAACGAATGGAGTAGATGGTTATGATATCGGTGTGTATATATGGTTTGTGTATGTGCATGGAATGATGGATTGATTGTATGTGTATGAGGTATATGTGTGTATGGGATGAATGAACCCTCTCCCATGTTGGGTTGCAAAGTGGTGGCTGATTATTGCAGCTTTGGACAAGTCGGGGCATGCCTTGGTAAGAACTGATTGCAGATTGCTGATGTCTAATGTGAGGCCAGAGATGACGCACGACCCAGGACACCCTGTGGTAAATTGTGTCGCGTGACACAATAAGCCTCACTGGCAGGTTTTCCCAACCAAGCTTCAACATTGTCTCAAGACCCCATCTTTACCTAGGGCATGAATTTCAGTAGCTCCCCCCATGAAGCGGGCTTCAAGTACAGAGCTGTCCTCAAGGATTAAGATTGTAAAACCAGCCCCACAATCTGCACAGATGCGCACACCATTCCTCTTTTACTTGACCAATCCCTAGTGTGACATAGCTCTCCATACAGCCTCATTGCAGATAAAAACATCACGTGGCCCAGGAGGCGATTATCTTTCAAACTTCAGTCAATCAGTCATTAGAACAGACTCGGGGACATATATGTGCAGGGGCACATCTTTCAAGGGTGGGAATGGATCCCAATTCTGTGACACACTTGCTTTTGGGTTTGACTCTTTTGAGAGAGTATAATCATCACAAGGTGTGGAAAAGTGTATGAAAGCCCCTGCTGACCGAAAGACAGTGTTTAGGCTCTATTTTCCTATGATGTAGAAAGAGAAGACTTGTCGAGACATGATAAGCTTAGTCGCACGCCTACTAAATTACTACAAGGACTCCTAATAATGTAGATAGTGAAAGTCCAGGATCGATCTCAGGGAACAGTTATTTGTTTGTGTAATAGTCACAGACCAGTTTGGGGGGTTTGATTTGAGTGTTGTAATTATACTAAAGCAAGAAAATAATAAAGTGGTTAACAATAATTTAAAGAGCACCTTGGATAAATAAAACTATCACTGTTTATCAATCAATATCATTGATTCATTCTTTCTGTTCTTCCCCTAATCACTTGATCACGAGATGTAAAATCTCTATCTCTTCTTTGATAGTAGTTAATAGCGGCGACACGCTCAACTAGAAACCCTAATTGATAAATAAAACCTAGCCGACACGGTCAAGATTCTAAATATTAATTGATGAAATTCTAAGAGATGAAGATCAAGGAATTATTCTATTCTTTTTCAAATAGAAGATAAAACTAATTTTACCCCAATCACAATTCAAGATGGCACATACAAGAGTTATGAAATTGCTACAATGAAAACCCTAGTCCGACACGATAAAAGGGAATTCTAGCAAAAACCAATTAAAAAGATTGAGAAATTGATCAAGTTTCAAAACCCTAGAAATCGATTTAACAATAAGCACAAGTAAAATTATAATTAGGGAGAAAGAGATAGAAAGAATAAACCTCAATTGATCTTCAAAACAGATCAAGAATTATTATCCAAAGTGTGGAAGTTTAAGCTTCCATTGAGAAAATCAAAAACTTGAAATTGAAATTGTTTCCAAGCAAAATTGGTTCCAGCCGTCGGTCCTCCCCCAATAAAATAAAAATGAGAGTATTTATACTCCCTTCCTAGCCTAGGTTAAAAAGGAAAGAAAATAAATTAAAACAAAAAAATACCAAAATTAAATCCACACCCCGTCGCCTGTTACGCTGCTCGCTAAGGCACGACTCGTGATGAGGGGGACGACTCGTCCCCCTTGCAGCCTCTTCTGAATCTGGCGTCCCTGTGTTGGGGAAGAGTTGGTGAAAGGCGGGGACGACTCGTCCCATTTTGCATTGTTTCCAGGTTTTTCTCCACTTTCTCTTGCCTGCTTGACTTGATTTAATCCTAGTTTGATGTAGAATTGATGCCTATGAGCTTCTTCACTTGATTGATGATTCGATTACAAGGTATAACTCTCTAAATCTCCCTCGAATTACATTGTTTCTCAATAGTTTCTCACAATACAAAATACTCTCAATATTACATCAAACCTATCTAAATACATGAAAATTGAATATAAAATAAACGGAAAACATAGGAATTACATAGTATGAAATACGCCACATCAAATACCCCCACGCTTAGACCATTACTCGTCCCTGAGTAATATCCTAAACTTCAATCTAACACCGGTCTAAAAACAGATGCATGGGAGGTAAATGACTCCTATTCTCCTCTAATCCGCCAACAAAACAATGTCAACCAAGATAAAAATAACCATCGAAGTATAGAAACTCCGTCTCCTTATAACACCAAAATAAAAACAATGAAAATAATGACCTTAGCTTGATACCAACTCCCATAATAAAACGGTATCCAAACTAAGGTCCACACACAAAAGCCAAGGGGAACTAAAAATGTCCTATGTTTCCCCCACGCTTGGCTCACACTACATACACCCTCGTAAAAAGAAATCCATGCCAAGGTTGTGATCCTTAAACAAAGATTTACCTCGTGAAAAACACCAACACCCCTTATAACTCCAACAGTGAACGAGGGTTTCTAATTCCTAGGCACCACTATCCAAACCTCCTACTCCAATAATGGCCCTACCCGATACTCCAAACCTCCCTTATGTCTCCACTCCGGTGATATAACAGATAGAAAATACTCAATTCTAACCTTTTGCCTAGGTGCCGTTTCCGGTTTTCACCTAGCCTCTCATTTTTTTTTCATTTTTTCATTTTTTTTTTCAAAACACACCCTCTCCTTTTGCCTAAGTGCCCTCTCGGGTTTTCACTTAGCCTCTCTTTTGTTTGTGTGTTTTTTTTTTTTTTTTAAATCAAAAACAACAAAATTTACAATGATACAACCTCCCTATACCCCCACGCTTAAACTAGACATTGTCCTCAATGGATTAAACAATTAAAACAGAACAATAAAAACATGGGGAAAAGGGCACCAAGGGACTAAATAAAGGGACGGGAGGCTCCACCAACATGAGCCTCATCAATGTAAGGGGGATGAAAGTAATCTTCATTTACCTCTAGAAGATGTTTCGGTTCCATGACATGCCTCCCAGGTTGGAGACCATTTCGGCTTCCCCTTCTTCTTCTCCTTTGCTTTCTTCCTTGGTGGCTCTTCTTTCTTTTTCTCACTCTTTACTTGTGGAGACTCATCAATATCTACCGCACCTCCATCCTTGATACTCGGCTCCCTCAAATCCATGGCACAAACTTTCCGAAAATTGTTCTTAGGAAAATTCTTCTCATCAAACATATCAAACCCAATTTTCTTCCCATCGAACTCCATCGTCACGTAACCACAAGCCACATCTAGCTTGGTATGAGAAGTAGACATAAACGGCCTACCCAATGAGGAATAGGAGCCTCAAAATCCGTCTCCATCTCAAGCACATAAAAATCCGCCAAGGGAAAATCAAGTCACCAACCCGGACTTCCACATCTCTCACTACCCTTGGGATATGCGTTGGACTTATCCGCCAACCGTATAACCACTCGGGTATCCTCCAAGTTACCCAATTTAAGGTCTTCAAACAATGTATAAGGCATAACATTGATTGAAGCCCCTAAATCGAGCATAGCCTTCTGCATCGAGCTACCCCTCAACGATATCGGAACCACGAACATGCCCGGATCACTACACTTCTTGGGCATCTTTTTCTGATAAACCGCGCTCACATGCTCAATAACCTTAATTTTTTTCTGACTTCTTAGCTTCTGATTTCTCTTGGTGGTACACAATTCCTTCAGAAACTTAGCATATCTCGAACGGTGCGAAGAAGGTCCAAGAATGGGATGTTCACCTCAAGCCTCTTGAAGGTATCAAAAATAGCCTTGGCAGGCACCTTTGAGGCGTCTCTCTTCAATGCTTGAGGGAACGGCACCTCCGGCTCAAATAGCGGTGAGTACAGAGACTCCGATGTAGTACCCTTTTCTTCCACAAAATTTTCTGCCGGTTTCGTCGTCTCAACCTCCAATTCCGGCTCAACATTCTTTTCAACCTTCTGTTGTTCCGGCTCTATAGAAACCATCTGTCCGTCAACTCTTTTCTTCCGCCTCACATACACTGCGCTAACATTATGCTTCGGAGGGTTCTCAGTTTGAGGTGATGATTTTGCCGCCTCTCTAGCTTCCATTCTTACCACTGCCTCTGCACCGTCCCATTTGTCTCTCCAGTTACCAATACTAGCATCGAGTCCTCTGTGAAATCACTTTTTGAAGACATTTGGATAAGGTGCTCATACTACGAGCCTTTGTACGGAACATGTCATCTCGTAGACCGATGATGCTGCTGTGGTGGTTGTCCATAAGGTCGTTTGCTCAACATCATAGCCTTCACCATGTCTTTCGGTTCCTTCACCTGTCTCGATACCCTTTTGCTAAGGGTTGTTGCACCAACTTGTCTAATACTAGACCTCTTCCCATGTGTCCTTGTGCTTTTTGCCAACTCATCTAGCAATTTTTGGGCTTCCTCAGTCGTCTTATTCAGAATACTGCCCCCGCAACAAGAATCTATCATCCTCTTATCCTGCATAAGTAATCCCCCGTAGAAGTAGACTATCAGCTGGTCATCAGTATACCCATGATAAGGGCAGCTCCTGCAGAGAGTATGGAAGCGAGTATAGTACTCATATAAGGTCTCATCTGCCTTCTGCTCCATGTTACTGATATCCCGCTTCATAATATTTATACGGTCGTGGGAAAAATTCTTCAAGAAACACCTCCTTCATCTTACGCCAAGACGTGATACCGTTGGCCGGCAAGTGGTAATACCATGTATTAGCATTGTCTTTCGTGGTGAAAGAAAACGCTCTCAATAAAAGCCGCTCGAGAGGTAGAGGCTGCCGGTTTCATGCTCGACATATCTGCACAAACCGAGAGATGTGCCGATTCGGGTTACTGCCCCGCAAACCGTTGAAGTGGGGCAATTGATTAAGTAGCACAGGCTTCAACTCAAATGTAACCCCAAAGCAGTAAATTTGGAAATAAGATCGCTTGTGGTTGCTCTCCCCAATTGGGAGCTACTCTCTGCCGTAATGTCAATGGGGGTACTACATCCTCTCTATTATTTCCTCCACCTCCTCCATTCACATTATTTTCCACTTCAGGAATTACATCACCTTCTGGTCTCGCCATTTTATCCACTAACAAAGCTTTCCTCCTGTTCCTGAAAATTCTTTCAATTTCTGGTTCACACAGCTCAAGAGAATTATTAGTAGAACGGGTATGGACCATACAATGATCCACACCACGAAGGGACAAGGATAACGTAAAACAAACAATTAAAATAAAAAGACAAAAATTAAATAAGAACACAAACAAATAAACACCGTTCCCCGGCAACGGCGCCAAAATTTGATAAGCTTAGTCGCACGCCTACTAAATTACTACAAGGACTCCTAATAATGTAGATAGTGAAAGTCCAGGATCGATCTCAGGGAACATTTATTTGTTTGTGTAATAGTCACAGACCAGTTTGGGGGGTTTGATTTGAGTGTTGTAATTATACTAAAGCAAGAAAATAATAAAGTGGTTAACAATAATTTAAAGAGCACCTTGGATAAATAAAACTATCACTGTTTATCAATCAATATCATTGATTCATTCTTTCTGTTCTTCCCCTAATCACTTGATCACGAGATGTAAAATCTCTATCTCTTCTTTGATAGTAGTTAATAGCGGCGACACGCTCAACTAAAACCCTAATTGATAAATAAAACCTAGCCAACACGGTCAAGATTCTAAATATTAATTGATGAAATTCTAAGAGATGAAGATCAAGGAATTATTCTATTCTTTTTCAAATAGAAGATAAAACTAATTTTACCCCAATCACAATTCAAGATGGCACATACAAGAGTTATGAAATTGCTACAATGAAAACCCTAGTCCGACACGATAAAAGGGAATTCTAGCAAAAACCAATTAAAAAGATTGAGAAATTGATCAAGTTTCAAAACCCTAGAAATCGATTTAACAATAAGCACAAGTAAAATTATAATTAGGGAGAAAGAGATAGAAAGAATAAACCTCAATTGATCTTCAAAACAGATCAAGAATTATTATCCAAAGTGTGGAAGTTTAAGCTTCCATTGAGAAAATCAAAAACTTGAAATTGAAATTGTTTCCAAGCAAAATTGGTTCCAGCCGTCGGTCCTCCCCCAATAAAATAAAAATGAGAGTATTTATACTCCCTTCCTAGCCTAGGTTAAAAAGGAAAGAAAATAAATTAAAACAAAAAAATACCAAAATTAAATCCACACCCCGTCGCCTGTTACGCTGCTCGCTAAGGCACGACTCGTGATGAGGGGGACGACTCGTCCCCCTTGCAGCCTCTTCTGAATCTGGCGTCCCTGTGTTGGGGAAGAGTTGGTGAAAGGCGGGGACGACTCGTCCCCGGCTGCTGCTGTTGTTTCCAGGTTTTTCTCCACTTTCTCTTGCCTGCTTGACTTGATTTAATCCTAGTTTGATGTAGAATTGATGCCTATGAGCTTCTTCACTTGATTGATGATTCGATTACAAGGTATAACTCTCTAAATCTCCCTCGAATTACATTGTTTCTCAATAGTTTCTCACAATACAAAATACTCTCAATATTACATCAAACCTATCTAAATACATGAAAATTGAATATAAAATAAACGGAAAACATAGGAATTACATAGTATGAAATACGCCACATCAAGACACTTGAAAACTTGTCTTATTCATGATGATCACAAAGCTTCTTAAAACCCTTTATTGATTTTCGGGTTATTCAAACACTAAATCTGATATGAACAAATATTATGATTAATCACGAGGACAAAACCAACTGATATCGAGAATCAAACTCGGAAAGATGGAACGAAGGATCTGTATATAGGGACGGCCCTTGATGAGACCAGATTTTCTGAGATTTGAATGTGTTTGTGACCGGACCATTTCTGGTTGCCTACGTTCTCCTCCTGGCGAGGAGCTCAGGTCGCCGTAGTTCGGGCAAGTCCCTATTAGAGGAGAAGGAATGCGGAGATTCGAGGATCTTTTGAGAATTGGAGAGTTGACGCACATGTCTCCTTGGAGTGTCGATGAAAGACACGGATGCGAAGCCCCAGTGGGACATTCGCGGGAATTGTTTTGTGGAGGAGAAATAAAATATGCTTACATGAAGTGCCAAATGAATAGGATTTGAATTTGCATAATCTCTGATTGATGATCTTGAACCGAGATGGATTAGGTTCTAATTTAAGCAAGCAATGAAGCATTAATTTAATTTAGATCTCGAAGATATTAGAATGAAACTGCTATCCGGTAGGAACTGCAGCTGGGTTTCAGGGCTTCGATCGGCCATTGGGTGATTTGGAACATCATGACCTCATAAGATGAGAGGTCGGCTGGGCATTATACTGACTGGGCCTCTAAAGATGAGAGGTTGGCTTTCAAGGATGTGTTTGGGATTTCTAAGGTGAGGGTATTGATTGTCTCTAAGAAAGAGAGGTCAAATTTTGACTTTGGCCGAAGGCAAGGGTAATGGGAATATCCTCTAAAAACGAGAGGATGGTTTGGGATTGGTTAAGGTAATGGTGAAGGGACTTCCGTGCTGTCTCTTTGTTTGCTCTGAGACTCCCTTTGAATAAACAACTGGATCCTTTAACTTTTGCTTTTGAGAAAATCGCTAGGAACTAGGCTCTCTTCTTTTTTTTTCCTTTTTCTTTCTTTCTTTTTTTTTCTCTTTTTTTATTCCTCTCTCTTCTTTTTTATTTTTTTGGAGAGAACTTCAGCTAGTCCCCAGTGTGGATCACTGCATTTGCCGTTCTTGAACTTGGAGACGATCAATCTTCCTTTGAATCATGGGAGCCTCAAGGATAGTCCCTCTTTCTTTTGGAGATGGCTAAACAGGTTTCAAAACATGTCGATCTTGAAATGAGGGGGTATTGTCTGGTGAGGGTGAGGTAATGGCTTTCCTATGGGTGAAAGGTTTCAACTGCAATCCCTACCGGATAACTTAAACTAGATTAAGGCTTCATTGCTTGCTTAAGCTTACTTGAGAAAGATTACTGCGAATCCATTGAGCAACAGAACGATGAATATGATAAAGGAGATGTGAGCATATGATATGCGAGGTGAGGATTTGATAAGCCCCGATTTGAGAAAGATATCAATTGATTTTCTCACTCCGATTAATTTAAACATTAATCATTTCAAAGCATTAGTAATTGAGCAGCACAAGTGATCATGTAGAATAAAACCATTTCAATTAAGTGTATCGTGGGTGTGCAAATGATGTCTCGAGTCTAGCAAGAAAAGAAATAAAGACTTTTATTACTGAAAGAAAATAACACAGACATCACAGACTCAAACCCCAATAGGGACATTTACTGCTAAAATAAAAGACAATCTAGACCCTACGATGACTGATTCACTGTATTATCTTCAACTCAGGATGGGAGGATCCGTTGGAATCATGGAAGAGGATTGGTAATCCCATTGGGACGAGCCGTCTCCATCCTACCTTCATCAACAAGCTTTTGGATGAGCACTTTCAGAGGGGTGCAATCATTGGTGACGTGGCCAGGATACTGATGATAGTAGCAATACTTGCTACGATCCAAATCCGGATTGGGTTTGCTGGGATGGTAATTTTCCAGTGGCTTGATCATTCCTCTTCGGACTAACCCATTGAAAGCCTCCTCAGCCGTTATCCCGATATCATCAAATTTCCGCTGTTTGCGAGGTGGAAATCGACCATGGCTTGAAACACTACCTTCCTCTTGAAAGCCCTTTTCAATCTTCCCTTCTTTGATGAGCTCTTGGATGATCACCCTCAAAAGTTTGCAGTCGTGAGTGGTATGACCAGGATATTGATGGTAGTGGTAGAATTTCATTTTATCCAGGTTGGGCCTAGGATTAGGAGGGCTATAATTGACCAGTGGCTGAACCAATCCTCCGCTTACCAAGACTTTGAGGAATTCATCTATACGCATTCCCACCTCACCACAGTACTGCTTTCTTCCTTTCATCTGAACCACTTTTGGAGGTTACTCGGGTATTGGCGCTCCTTGCTGAATGGGATTCATGGCAAGAATGAAGGACATTTGATTAACAGTTACGAACGGGGTTGGTCCTGGATACCCTCCCTGCGTAGATGACAAGCTGAAACCATAAGATGAATCCATTGATGGTTGAGAAAAACATCCTTGAGGCGGAGCTTGGTTATCGGGGAACGGTAGAAATCCCTTCTGGTTAAAATGGTTGTTCACATAATGACATGATCCTTGGGAACCTTGCTGATACTGACACTGCGACCCAAACTGATTAGGAGATCCAAAAGCATTGGGGATCGGTTGTATACCCTGAATCTGAGCTTGGCCAACTTGAGGTGCTGGAGGAGGAACCTTACCTTGCGCATTCACATTTATCCCTTTCATCCCATGCATCTAGTAATTAGGGGGAGATGTAACATTAACGGTGGGATGAAGAGGGAGGGAAACATTTCCAGTCCCATAATCAGTGTTGTTATTCCCAATGATCTCCTCGTAAGACCCATCTTCGTGATGAATGACTGTGATCCCTCGGACACGCATGGCTTCCACAAACCTAGCATGCGTTTCCTCTTCTCGGGCCCTAGCAATTTGGGCAAGCAACTAAGCCTTGCTCTCACGAACCATGGCAGCCTCAAGAGAAGCTCGCAACTCAACTATAGACAGATTATTCAGATCTAGCTGACACGAAGCAAAGGAACCTCCAGACTGATCGGACGACATATCCTTTGTACCAGACATCTCAGATATTAAAACAGATGAGAGCTTCGCAAGAAACTGCAACTACTTCAGAAACACGAATCAAACGAGCACTGGAAGCCGGAGCACGCACCCAACTTGCCGCGACTACAGAGGTGGGTATGGGTTGATAAGGTGGAATAGGAAAGAGCCTTTGAGAAAGTAAGGGAGAGGGAAGGATAAAGGGAAGGACTCGTGCAAACATCTTATTTTTGTTCAAGTAGAAATCGGTATCTTTTAAGTCCTAAATAAGGTTGGAAAAGGATAATCCTTTATTTACGCAATCTAAGACCTCGGGGAAACCTAGGGATGCAACATTCAAATTACACCAAATGTTTTGCATAGAAATTAATAATAGGTAATAATACCTAAACAATACCTAAGCACAATATGGGACGGACGAGTAATCCCAATTTCTAGGGAAATTTGGACAGCATAACGGGTATTCTTGAAGAATTTCAAAGAAAAATCCGGCATGACCTCTCGTCGGCGCATGGTGACAATGCGGCATGATCCCTCGTTAGGACATGTCACGAGGATGACATGTCCATACGTGAAATCATGTTGCATTGGCAACATGCCCACACACGTGCAAGGTTTTGGGATAGGTATATACGTCCTATTATAAATTTCGAAACAACTCATTTTAGTGTGATTAAAAATGTTGTATCCAAAAACCAACCATCGGGTAAGCTTTACAAGTGTGGCTCCACCTATGATGCGCTAGGCGGATAGGCTTGATATTAGGAGCTCAAGCGTAGGCGACTTACATCACCGTCCGCGTTGCCGTCAATCGTACCCAAGGGTTCTTAATCTATGTAACGTAGTGTGAGGGTGGCTATGTTCTTTTATTTATGAAAATAAATTTTGAATCCCTTTTTTATTTTCTTCTTATTTGAAAAGGAAAAAACAAACGGGAAAAACACACACACACACACACACACAGAGATTAATAAAGGTACAATAATCAATTGCACATTTCGATCCAAGGGACTGCTCTTAGCCAAGACTTGAAAAATTGCTCAGTGGCTAATTCTGTCGCGTGACACAGGACAACCATGGATGAGACTGTCGCACGACCTGGCTAGCCACTGAACCAGAACCTGAAACTGGAATTCAGCCCCTGCCTCCTCATGGCAAGGAACAAGTCATAACACCAAAGCACAGCAATATAGTAGCATGAAGCACACAAAGGCACACAAATATTATAATCCCATAAAATGCATGTACCACACAAAGTCATTAATGATGCACACAAAATGAATACATTGGATGTTTAAATGAATGAAAGCACGACCCTCTTTTGAAAACCAGTTTCAGTCCCTAGCGGAGTCGCCACTGAATGTGCGCTCGCCGAAATTTCCCTTTGAGAAAATTCATTTTTTAGGAGTCTCCATGCCATGTTTTAAGGTACATTTTGAAAAAAACTTTGAAAAGAGAGAAAAGGGTTCGGGGGTCAGGTTACGTGTTGGGAAGAATCGAGAGTTCACCCAACACGCCTCATCCATGAACGAGTCTTTCGAAATAAACATCCAACATTCATAGTGTGTACAAACAACAATGACAAACAAATGTGGTAAATGAATTTTATTAATGAAATGAGATTTTTACAACTTGTGAACCATTTGGTAAGGGAGGCCACATCCCAATTACAAAGCTCAAAACAAATTACAACTGAATAGGATCTCTGCAAACTGACAAGATGTGTTGCGTGACACAGAACCTGCCTAGCTAGATATGTCGCGTGACACAGGATCCATCCAGACAAGTTGTGTCGCGTGACACAGGATGCCCATCTGTAGAGATCTTACAGATTGACACAGAAGGAACCGAAACCAATACAAATCCAATAATATTACCAATTCAGCTTCGGAAATGCATAAATCAACAATTATTCAACCAAGGGGGTGTGGATATGGGAAGATCCACACTCCCTTGGGAATCAAACAACAATTCCAACAATATCAACTTATGAACATGCAATTAGACTAAACAAAGCGATTAAACAGAGAGATTGCGATTGGAGTTTAGTAAGCAAGACAGATGGAGTCGAATTACTAAAGAAAATGGATATAAATTGATTGAATTATAAAAATGACAAAATCTAAGAGAGAGAAGAAGGGAATAGAGTAGTTACCCTTGAAGATCCACGAATCCTATACCAAGTCTGGTATAGAACCCTTCAACAAGCAGCTTCTGAGACCGATTGAACTGAGGAGGAGTGATGGATGGAGGATCTCAACGGTAGTATGTGGATTGAATTGAATTGAGGAGGGATTGGAGGAATTTTTGTATGAGAGAGAGAGGTGTGGGTGTTTGGCTCTGTATGTTACGTTTCTAATTTGGCAGAGTAACAGTATGCCAAAGAGGGATCCAAATATGAGAGGGGGAGGGTCTTATTTATAGGCTGCTGATGATGGTTGAGTTGTGTCGCACGACCTCCTACATCCATTTTCCATGGCTCGAGATGTCGCATGACTGAGCAAGCCCATAACCGTTTCTGGCGCCAAAACCAGGTTCTGGAACATTCCAGGTTAATTCCCAAAAGGTCCAAAGTGATTTATTCCTTGTAGGTCCTTTTGCATGAGAAAAGTACTTAAAAGTACTTCCTTCGCAAGAAACTTATGAAATATTTCAGGAAGTCTTGGAATGGACCGAGAATTTACCAAAACGCCCCTAGTGCAATTTTATCATATTAAAATGCACCTAAAAAGGGTTGCAAATTGGATTGGCGTACTTACAAAACCTAGTTTGTCTTTGATGAAGATTTGGGGTTGCCACTACCAGAAACTGGTGTTTTAGTGACGGAAACAACAACGACGAAAGCTGAATGCGTGCTCGCCCGAAAAAATTTGGTTTTTCGGTTTAAAATGAAAAAAGAAAGGAGTTACCACGCCATGCTTTTGGAGGTGCACTTTGAAAAACCGTTTGAAAGAGAATGGGTCCGGGGGTCAGGTTACGTGTTGGGAAGAACCGAGAGTTCACCCAACACGCCTCGTCCGTAAACGAGTCTTTCTAATTTAGACATCCAAATAATTCAAAAAAAATGTGCAAACGATGATAATAGGCAAGTGCAATAAACATGAATTTTATTGAATAGGTAAGATCATTACAACTTGTAGACCAATTGTCCGGGAGGCCACATCCCTTTACAGCAAAAGAACAGATTACAAAAGAAATTATGTCTTCTGCAAAGGACCATCTATGTCGCTTGACACAGGACACCTCATGTCCAAATGTGTCGCATGACACCAATAGTCACCTTGCAGATACTCACAACAAACAGATTACAGAAATCTCTAAATGAACACAAAACACAGTTACAAACCAGATCTGAGCACTAAACAACATGAGCATACAACTAAGTGCTAAGATAACCAACTAAATCAACTTACAACTAAAACATGGTCCCTGCAGATGGTCACGATATGTCGCGTGACACAGGACTCCTCATGTCCAAGTGTGTCGCGTGACACAGGTTTACCATCTGCAGGTACCTTACAAACTGAGTAACAGATCTAACAGATACACAATCAAATCAAACAATTATACCAGAATCAACCAGAATAGCATGGAATAGATACGAATCAATCAAAGGAGTGTGGATATGGGAGATCCACACTCCCTTGACATCCAAATTGCAACAATAGATAAATCACATCATCAATATGCAATTGGACTCAAGCAAAAATGAATTAAACAGAGAGATTGCAGTTGCCACTTGATAATCTGAGGCAGATGGAGCCTGATTATCAAGTGGAAAAGAAGGAAGAACAATTAGACAAATAGATGATAAGAGAGAGAGGGAGAGATGTGTTACCCTTGTAGTCCTCAACTTCTACACAAAGTTAGGTGTAGGAGCCTTCGATTCAGCTTCTGAAAAGGAGATCCAAACACGAACTGAGATCTGGATTAGGAGATTCAAGGTGCTTGAGGAAGTAGGAGGGTAATTGGGTTGAAGGTGTGTGAAAGGTAAGGGAATTGGAGGGGAATTGGGTAGTTTTTGTGAGGGAGGAGGAGAGAGAGAGTTTCTGGGGTAATTTGTGCAGTGACGTTAAGGGGCTGAAATTGGGATCCAAAACTGAGAGGGGTAGGGTCTTATTTATAGCTGCAGTTCATGGTAACCTTATGTCGCACGGAATTACGTAACCACTTTCCATGCTTCGACTTGTCGTGTGACACAAGGTAACCATAACCGTTTTTGGCGCCATGATTCTGGAACCTTCTTAGATAATACCTGAAAAGTCCAAAATAGATTTATTCCTTTTAGGTCCCTTGGCATGAGCAAAGTACAAAAAAAATACTTCCTTCGCGAGAAACTTATGAAATGTTTCCGGAAGCCTCGGGATGGACCGGGAATTTACCAAAATGCCCCTAAATGCAATTTTATCATATTAAAATGCATCTGGAAAAGTCGCGAATTGGATTGGCGTACTTACAGAGCCCCTCGGCAACATCACTTATGGAAGAAGTGAGGTTGTCGATAAAATAAGACCCAATCCCAATGAGCGGCTGGGGGATAAGGCGAAGGGCTAGACGGTGATCTGGGGAATTGGATGGCTGGACCTTTTGAGAAAGGATTCCTACGTATCCCGGAGAGGGAATCAAGCCGGTCGTAGTTCGGAAGGTATGATTGTGCGGTTGTCACCCACTATCTGACTGTGCGGTTGTCACCCAACATCTGACTGTGCGGTTGTCACCCAATATTTGACTGTGCGGTTGTCACCCATTATCTGACTGTGCGGTTGTCACCCATTATGTGCGGTTGTCACCTATGCGGTTGTCACCCATTGTGCGGTTGTCACCCAATATCTGACTGTGCGGTTGTCACCCATTATCTGACTGTGCGGTTGTCACCCAATATCTGACTGAAAGATCTGTAGTTACTGGAGGTACTGATGCTATTGTTTATGCTGCTGGGGATCGATGTAGCTGCCGGAGGGTCCTATGCTACTAACTGTTGTTGACGGTTGCCGGGTGCGGGGCAGTCTTTGTCGACGGTTGGCTTTGGGGTCATCTTTGTTGACGGTTGAATTTTGTGTCCCGAGCTTTGCTTGGTAAGCCGGGAACTTTGCTTGCTGGGCAAAGAACTCTTATTGATGCTTTGGTGGTGGGGCCATCTCTGTTGACGATTGAATTTTATGTTTCGAGCTTCGTTTGGTAAGCCGGGAACTTTGCTTGCTGGGCAGCGAACTCTTATTGATGCTTTGGTGGCGGGTCCATCTCTAGTGACGATTGACTTTTATGTCCCTGTAAGTACCCAAATCTGGCTCATGCCTTCCGGTTAATTTTCCCGGCAATTCCGGTAATTTTTCCGGCAATCCCCCGTATTTTCCTAGAGTCCCGAAACAATTCCGGAACTGTTCCAAACCACCTAAGGGGAGAAGGGACTGCTTGGAGCCAAAGAAACACGTTTTTATTTTATGAGGAATTCCCTTCTAGAAGACTGCCACCTTGCATGTTTCTAGAAGAAACTGGAAGTGGCTACTTATGTCGTGCGACATAATAGGCCATGAAGACATCTAGAAGCTTGCCCCCTTACATGTTTCTAGAAGAATCTGGAAGTGGCTACTTATGTCGTGCGACATAATAGGCCATGAAGACTTCTAGAAGCTTGCCACCTTGCATGTTTCTAGAAGGAAAACGGTTATGGCTTGTTATGTCGTGCGACATAATAAGCCCATGCAGACAGCCTATAAATAGAGGCCTTCACCTCTCATTTTAGACACCCCTTTTCCACCCCTCAGTCCCCCTCTATAGAGAATATGCCCAGAAGCATCCCCTCTCCTCACATACCCCCCCAAAACACACTAATCCTCCAAATCACCCACCATTCAACCAATACACACACACACTTCCCACACACATCAAGAACCAAAGGTTCCTAGCATCAAGGCTTGATTTAAGTCCCAAGAAGTTGCTGTTTTGAAGGCTCCTATATCTAACTTGATATAGGAAGTCGTGGTCTTCAAGGGTAACGATTTTCTACCCTTTTCCTTCCCCTATCTTCATTATATGTGAAATCTCTATGATAAATGCGTTGATAATATGGTATTCTGATTAAAGTTGCATGCTTTAGTGTTATATTGCTTAGATCCATATCCATTTGCATATCATTTCATGTAAAAGCCCCGGTTTGGCATTGTTTTTGCATGAACACTCGAGATGAGTGTGGATCCCTCATATCCACACCCTCTTGAAGTGTTCATTATTGAAATACTTGCTTTCTGAGATCTATTTGTGAAGTAACTTAGCTATATTAATGCCTTGTTACCTCTGTAGATCCCAGCTGTAAAGTCTCTGCAAAGTGGCTAAGTATGTCACGCGACATAGGCAGCCTATGTCACGCGACAACATTGGCCAGTCTGCAGAAACTTCATCTTTTCACTTGTAATCTGGCTTTTACCTTTCCATACTCCCTTGAAGTGATCATATACATGTCTTTGGGGTCTATCAGTGAAGTAACTTGGCTATATTAAAGCCTTGTTGCCTCTGCAAGTCCCAGTTGCTAAGGTCTCTGTAAGTGGCTAAGTATGTCACGCGACATAGGCAGCCTATGTCACGCGACAACTTTGGCCATTATGCAGAGACTTCATCTTTTCAAGCTGTAATCTGATTTTTACCTTTTCCAAGTCATAATCGTATATCAATCTGCACTTAAACCAAGATTTTTGCATACAAAGCAACATCATTTGCATCAAAAGAACATCTTTTTTTTTTCATCAAAAAGGCATCTTTTGCACTAAAATAGCATCCTTTGCACTCAAAATCTCTTTTCACAATAAAGATGCATTCTTTGCACCCAAAAACTCATTTTTATATATAAAAATGCATCCTTTGCATTCAAAATCATTTCTTCACATCAAAGTAGCATCCTTTGCTTTCAAAATAACATCTTTATGCATTATTTGTACCTAAAATACTATTTTTCCACATAAAGTTGCATCCTTTGCATTAAAATCATTTCTTTACATAAATAGCATCCTTTGCAAACCAAATATCATCCTTTACATCTAAAAATGTCATCTTTTCACTAAAACTGTCATTTTTACATGCATTCCCCCATGTCCCCATTAGCAACCTTGGAACGGACCGGTGTAAAAATCCTATCTTTACATCGTTCCTTCCATTAAAGGTTTCATAATCTCTTTAGAAAGGGACAACCTTGAACCCTATATCTCCAATTATCGCTTAAGACGAGTATGAAGCATCTATATGAGCTCGACTGTCTTAAAGCATAGGATTGATGGGCTAAGGACCCTCCTTTTCTAAAGAACCTCATCTTTGACTATAAAGCGAGTCATTCTCTCGATCACGCAAGTCCCGAGGTTAAAAAGCGATGATCACAAGTCCAAGATGAGGACGGGATCAAAATCCCGAATACATAAAATCCAAGAAATCCCGAGCGACAACCAATAAATGGTTTGTACGTCCGGAAGACGACTTGGGACATTCCCCCCCCCCTTATTTTCAAACACATGCACACAAGAAAGCACGCAAGCAAGCACGGTTAATGGAATCTTGGGAGACTTTCTACGGCAAGGCACCTTGGGTGAACGACGATCCGTTCTTCCCAAGGGGTAACTTAACATCCGAACCCATAAAACCTTTTTTTCAAAGTTTTGAGGTAATCAAAATGGCGTGGCGACTCCGTTTTTCAAATTAAATCGGATGTCTTCAAACTCGCGTGAATCCAAAATTTGGGCACACATTCACAGTTTGGCGACTCCGCTGGGGATATCCCAAAGGAGAAAAGCTTTCATTTTCAAAATAAACGATACTTGGTATATAGGTGGAAACCACTTAACCTTCCTGTATCGCTCCCTAACCCGGGGCTTGGGATAAACAGTGGTTTAACAATCCCACGTACCAGTATCCCTTTTCGAGAAAAAAAAAATTTGAAAAAAAAATAAAAGAAAGCTTTTCCCTTTGAGCGGGTTAGACTCCCGTCGCTGATTTCATTAATCGTGCTTGCTTTCTTTACCTTGCATTGCATCATTTGCATCTTGGAATCTGTGCATACTTTGAACGGGAAACAACCCGGAAAATAGCAAAGGAATGGAACCTGGAAAATTGATCCATGCAGTCGTACGGCTCAATCCTCCTTGGGTTCTGACCGGACGGCCTCAGTGGCAATTCCACCAGGAAAAATTGAGGTTAATCTGGCAGTCCTAGCAGCTTGGGGCTACTCAGCTCCATGACTGACTGGGGCTCCCAGAAAATTTACGTGCTTAACTGCTGCATTCTCCCCCGTCCCGAAAATCATTCCTTTAAAACACATTTATGAAAATTTCTGTTTTAACTCAAAAAGGAACATTTTTAGGAGACCGCACACTACGCGCACCTGATATACCCTATACACTTTGCACGCACGTCCTTCAAACCCGGGGTGGTTCCAGTTGCAGTCACGAATAGCCTTACGATGCTCCCGGGCGCGTACGGAATCATTCCAAACTCCCCATGGCAGCCAGTGTCGACCAATGCACAGTTCGTGTCACACGTTTCAAAAAACCGTGACTTTTGGTTGGTTTTTGTCTAGTCCGTGTCATATAGCCCAGTTGCATATCCCCGTAAAGGTCAAGCCTTAGCTCATAACGGAAGTCAAGATCTTTCGCATAAGCGAAACTCTGCAAAAATTCCGACAAGGAAAAGTTGGTAGAATCTTGACTTCGACGTTGACTTTGACCTTGACCTGCATGGAACGCGTAAGAGTCGAGACCGAGTCTTTGCCAAGAAAAGTCCAAAGATCTTTCGCTCAAGCGAAGCTCTGCCAAAATTCCGACAAGGAAAAATTGGCAAGATCTTGGCCCGGCATTGACTTCGATTCTGACTCACGCCCGGCGTATGCAGCGAAGTTCAATGTGACACTGTGTCATCCGGCTTTTACCGCCCGACCCATGCCTATTATCTTCTCAGACATTACCAAAAAGTCAAAACGTCAATCGCGCAAGCGAAATTCTTCCGAAATTCTATCAAGGCTGAAAGACGAGACTTTCCCGGTATTGCCTTGACCATAATCCGCATCGCTCGTGCATTGAAAGTTCCTATGACCCGCTAGACCCGTTAGGAGCGTTCTTTACTCTCGGTCGGTGGGATCCGCGTGCCCTATAGGACCCTCGCCCGGGGCTGTCCACCCTGGGAGGTCGAAATACAGGTGGAATACGAGGGGCTTATAGACGTAGTGACGGAACCCACTGATCCAGGATCTAGAGTAGTTGCGAAAAGAAGGGCAAATCCCTTTTCCAACCAAATAGAAATAAATAAAAGACATTGTTTTAAGTAAACTTGAACAATTAATGTAATCATAATTGCATGGTCCTGTCTCTCAAATCCCTAATCGAGACCTCCTCGGTCCGATTTCCGATTTTCCTGTCTCGACCTTTCATGGTCAAATCCCTAATTGAGACCTCTTCGGTCCGATTTCCGATTTCCCTGTCTCGACCTTTCATGGTCAAATCCCTAATCGAGACCTTTTCGGTCCGATCTCCGATTTTCGATCTTGGCTTTTCAAGGTCTCATCTTTTTCGATCAATTAGGATTAGGAGAAAATGTGTTTTAAGCAAAAGTTAAGCGATAAGTGCATGTTACTTGAGCCTTCAGCCCAAACACCTACCTCCGAGTCTAAACCTCACCTACCTCCTAGTCTAAACCTTGCCTATCCCTTTCCCGCAGCGAGAAAGAAGTAGACGAGAATATCGAGCCAGCGACTTGTTAGCGCAAAATTATCAGACAGTTCGCCAGAATCCTCAGTTTTGTCAGTTCAGAGAGTCAGAATGGCCGATTTGACAGAGAACAGCAGTGGTTTAGGTAACCATATGACTAGGGAAGAAAAGCTAGCCTTAGCCCTGGAAAAGAGTCATAAGGTCCATGAGGAACAGCAAGCCATGATCATTGATGCGCTCCGTAGCCATAGGGTTCAGATAGTGGTCGAAGCCAATGGTTCCCTGGTAGAAGATGAAACTCCAGATGCAGCAATTTCAGCTCCTCTATCCTATAACCAATGCCTCCTCCATCCACATATGATCCCTTGCCAAGGACTACCCCTTTGCAGTCCTTTCCGATGTCCCAAGCCATCAGGGTCCCGATGCCCTCACCTCCTCAGATAAGACCCAGCTTTGTTCACCACCAACAGAGAGCAAATGCTACAGCTACCCCGATTTCTCGGCCCAGTCGGAGTTCGGGTCATCATCTTGGAATGGGTCGGTTTACCGCTTCACGGCCCAGTCGGGTTTAGGTCATCATCTTGGAATGGGTCGGTTGCGGCTTCCCAAGCCCGACGGCTTGACATGACCCGCAAACCAATTTGGATCGGTTCGCTCCTCGGGCTCCAAGCTCTACCCCTCTCCTCCGGTTAGGAAGTCGAGACAAGGTCAAATGCTCCTCATCCAATTACGCACTCAGTACATTACGCAAGTTGCTCCTGCTCACCAAGTACGGTATACACATTGCTCTTCCGGTCACGTTCCTCGGTGTAGTCAAGACACGTTCGGTCCTACTTTTATGGTGCCTCGAACCTCATATCTTCGGCGATCATTTGGATCGGCGCTCGGTACTCCTGGTATTCAACTATTACGAGCCATATATCCCCGTCTTCGGCAGTGTCGAGGACCCTATGAGGCCCCTTATGAGTCTCACCACTCCCGATCCTTTGGTTCGTATTCTTATGCTTCAAGTTTGACTTACAAGGAAGGTTACGGTCACGGTCACGCTTTGAATGCTCGGGTGTCATCTCTCCCACCGGGTACTTCCTCTACGTGGTTTCATTTGCTTGATGCCAATCTTGTGGCGGGGTCGTGTGGTCCTAATGCTCCTATTGACTCGTTCGAAGGAATATTGGTAGAGCCAATTAAGAAAATACGGGGAAAAGCCTAGCGGCGAAAGTGTCGACAATCGCTCGACTCAAGCCATCTCACCCTACCAATCTCGCGCATCGACACAAAGGAGTCGAATCTTGACGCTTACATTGATGATTACATAAAAAGGGTTCGTGCACGGGAAGCACTTCTGTGCGAAAATGTCTCGCCGCTATAGACCTTACCCTTCCAACACGGTGCAACATCTGGTAAAGGAAAGAAGGCATTGTGTACATTGGACGACATCAAGAAGGTACCAATAAATAGTGGTCCTCCAAGACAACGAGAACATTTTGATGATTTTGGGATACCCATGGGCTTAATCTTCAAGGCTTTAGTAAAGCTAGGCCTCCTGGAGCCCCTTAGAGACTACCATCCAAAGAGCTCAAATACACTCCTCGACATGAATGAGCATTGCACCTTCCATAGTCATTATGGCCACACAACCGACAAGCTGTATAGGCTTGAAGAGAGCGGTCCAAGGGTTAATCGAAGCGAGGCAAGCTTGAGCGCCCCAATGGACCAAAACCGACGGACTACGGTCGGAATGGTGACCAAGTCAATGACCAAGGTTCGGATCAAAGAGCATCAAGAATTTACTTCCAATCTTTGAAGGGTAGAAATGTGGTCCGAAAGCGAAGAGTAGCTAGACTAGGGTCTACCTATCCTTAAGCAAGATTAAAAAAAAAAAAAAAGAAAAAGAAAAATAGTCTCTCGGATCAACCTTCGTAGGTTCTAGTACTTTTCTCTTTCAATCAAGTCCTCTACGGACATTGTAATTAATCTTTAATTTTCTATTAAAAGAGTCTTCTTCTTTTCTTGCTAGACTTAAGACATTATTTGCACACCTACATTACATTTAATGAAATGGTTTTATTTTATATGATCATTTGCATTGCTCAACAAATAATCTCTTGAAATAATTCACGTTTCGATTAATCGGTGTGAGAAAGTCAACTAATGCCATTCCCCATACACTTTCCTTACCTCACAAAAAGCCTTCATTAAACCATACACTTTCCCAATCATGTCCCCACCTTCATTTTGACCAAGTCAACGACGGCGGCAACATTTTCAAGGACAACAAAAGGCCACTCGGCTTCGAAAGATTGACCCCATGTCGACAACAACCTAGGAGCTTACCTTCGACCTCAAGGATGTCAAAGAAAATTCAAGCGGGGGCTCGCCTTGGCCCTCAGGTGCGTCAGAAAATAAAAAAAAAAGAGAAAAAAATATAGTGCAAAAAGAGTAATACCCGGCTATTTGAAAATCCCAAAAAAGGGCGGTCTAGGCAAAAAACGGGGTTGCACATAAAAAAAAAGAAGAAAAGATCTTAGTGCAAAAAGAGTAATACCCGGCTAAGTGAAAATCCCAAAAAAGGGCGGTCTAGGCAAAAACGGGGTTGCACATAAAAAAAATAAAAGAAAAAAAAATGAGGCCAAGGACCCAGCACCGCCAATCAAAAGCTTGACGGACAGGAAAAATCAAAGCTCAGAGAATGAAAGTTGTCGATAACAATGGGGCAGTCGAAGCAAAGCCAGAAGCATTTCATAAGCCTGCAGGCACGTACGAATCCTTTCTCCCCCAATGAAAGAGGAAACAATCAGAAGCAGCCGTCCAAGAATGACTTGGTCAAGGAATCATCCCGAGGCCCACGCCTCATCATCCAGTCTTCTCATCCAAACCTTTTCACTAAAGGAACCACAAATCCCAAAGCCTGAAACAGTCCGGCCAAAGCCGAACTACGGTGACCTGAGCTCCTCACAATGAGGGGAACGTAGGCAACCAACAATGGTCCGGTCATAAACACATTCAAATTCCCAAAAACCCGGTCTCATCAAATGACCTCTCCCATAGACACAGTCAAATCCCAGAAAACCCGGTCTCATTAATGACCTCCTTGTACACAAACCTTTCTTTCACACAAGCCAACCTTGATCCACGACATTGGTTGACTTTCTCCTCATGACTAATAAGAATGTTTTTTCATATCGAGATTAGTGGTTGAATAACCCGAACATTAATAAAGGGTTTTAAGCAATCTTGTGATCATTGTAAATAAAACAAGTTTTCAGATGTCTTAACAAGTCTTCCTTTTCTACATCTTAGGAAAGATAGTGCTAAACACTGATTTTCTGTCAGCAGGGGCTTCCATACACTTTTACCAACCTTTCTACGCTTATACTCTCTCAAAAGAGTCAAACCCAGAGCGAGTTTTTGTGCCTACATCGAATAAGGCCATCAAAATAACACAAAATCGGGATTTATTCCCACCTTTCGAAAAAATATGCCCCTGCATGTATACATTTCTAAAATCTTTTCTTTCACATCTTCTTAAGGTTGACTGATTGACTAAAAAAATAATAATAATAAAAAAAAATGATAGGTTTTCCCTCTTCTGCTACAATTCGCATTAGGGCTGCCTTGGAACTCTTCAAAGTTGGGTCTTTGCCAAGCCATTCCTTTAAACTGGGGCTTCTTTAGCCATTTTTGGGGTTCGCATCGAGTTCTTCACTAGGTCCCTGGATGGATTCAGTCTTGGTCAGATTAACCTCAGGATCACTTCCGCAGTACCAATCATATTGGGATTTTTGCTAGGTCACCGGGCGGGGCTTCGCCAAGTCACTTCGCCTACTCGGCTCAGTTCATTCCAACAGGGGCTTTGCCAAATGAAAGGATCTTTCCTTGCTTTAGTAAGACATGGGGCTTTGCGAAAGTTTTTCCTCGGCCAGGGCTCCGATAAGTCACATCCATCCCTAGAAGAGAGGTTTGGTCACTTCAACATCTGCTTTGGTTATAAAAGCACATCGGCATCGGCTTCAAGCGCCGAGTTTAAGAAAAGGACCTTAATCAAGACCCGAGGTTTAAACCCGGTCTCGGCCCAAGAAGGAATTCTAGTCCACGTTGACAACATCTCGGCAACAACGGCGGTTCGGTCCGCACCCAGGGATACGACCCCATGCTTGAAACCCGTCTTAAACAATTTCCAAACACATTCCATATGTACATCCAGACCCAGTCCCTACCATGTTTCCAAGAAAAAAAGAAAAAAGAAAAAAAATCACCCCTAGGCTCAAGTAACGTGCCAATTGCTAATGATAACATTTGCTCCCAAAAAAGCGCCTCCGTTATTTCCTTTATAATGAGATAACGCCAGGCGACAGTTTCCTAATTGTCAAAAATCCAACTTTAGCTACCTCTATCACAGATTGAGAAGTACGCTCAAGTTTTTCCAAACTTTAGTTACCCCTGTCTCCTCGATAGTGACGTAATGCCCTGTGGCCTATTTTACAAATTTACCCCTGTGGTTCGTTTTATTATTTTGTCCCTAGGATTCTCAATTCCATTTCTCAACATAATTAGAAAAACCCTAGGGTCCTTCTCACTTTCTTTACAAAAAAAAAAAAAATTATCGGGTACGTCCCATTTCTTTACAAAAATTATCGGGTACGTCCCATTTCTTTACAAAAATTATCTTCTTTACAAAAAATTATCAGGGTACGTCCCGTTTCTTTACAAAATTATGGGTACGTCCCACTTTCTTTACAAAATTATGGGTACGTCCCACTTTCTTTACAAAATTATCGGGTACGTCCCACTTTCTTTACAAAAATTATGGGTAAGTCCCACTTTTTTTACAAAAAATTATGGGTACGTCCCACTTTCTTTTACAAAGAATTATGGGTACGTCCCACCTTTTTTACAAAAAATGACCGGGTACGTCCCGTTTCTTTACAAAAATGATCGGGTACGTCCCGTTGCTTTACAAAAATGATCAGGGTATGTCCCACTTTATTTACAAAAAATTATCGGGTACGTCCCACTTTCTTCACAAAAATTATTGAGTCCTTCCTACTTCTCTACAAAATCCATCCTTTCTCGCGATCTCCGTTATTCCAAGGTGAAGGAATAACATTTCGCTCTCTTTCGATCTCCGTTATTCCAAGGTGAAGGAATAACATTTCGACCTTTTTCGCGATCTCCGTTATTCCAAGGTGAAGGAATAACATTTCGCTCTCTTTCGATCTCCGTTATTCCAAGGTGAAGGAATAACATTTCGACCTTTTTCGCGATCTCCGTTATTCCAAGGTGAAGGAATAACATTTCGCTCTCTTTCGATCTCCGTTATTCCAAGATGAAGGAATAACATTTCGACCTTTTTCGCGATCTCCGTTATTCCAAGGTGAAGGAATAACATTTCGCTCTCTTTCGATCTCCGTTATTCCAAGGTGAAGGAATAACATTTCGACCTTTTTCGCGATCTCCGTTATTCCAAGATGAAGGAATAACATTTCGCTCTCTCTTTCGATCTCCGTTATTCCAAGATGAAGGAATAACATTTCGCTCTCTTTCGATCTCCGTTATTCCAAGATGAAGGAATAACATTTCGACCTCTCTCGCGATCTCAGTTATTCCAAGATGAAGGAATAACATTTCGCTCTCTCTTTCGATCTCCGTTATTCCAAGATGAAGGAATAACATTTCGACTCAGTAAAAGCTCGAACTACGACCTGGCTTGATTCCTCCGGGATACGTAGGTAGCCTACTTTAGGTTCAGCCAATTTGTCACATATGACACCCCTTTCCCCAGTGGATTCCGAACTACGATTATGGCTTGATTCCCACTCGGGATACGTAGGTAGCCTTTCATAAAAGGTTCAGCCACTCGACCAACTTGGTCACCCAATCCGTCTCGGCATTCGCCAGATTGGATCCTTTTCTATCGAAAACCCCACTCGCCACACGCAAGTGACGTTGCCGAGGGGCTTCTGTAAGTACCCAAATCTGGCTCATGCCTTCCGGTTAATTTTCCCGGCAATTCCGGTAATTTTTCCGGCAATTCCCCAGATTTTCCTAGAGTTCTGGAACAATTCCGGAACTGTTTCAAACCACCTAAGGGGAGAAGGGACTGCTTGGAGCCAAAGAAACACGTTTTTATTTTATGAGGAATTCCCTTCTAGAAGACTGCCACCTTGCATGTTTCTAGAAGAATCTGGAAGTGGCTACTTATGTCGTGCGACATAATAGGCCATGAAGACTTCTAGAAGCTTGCCACCTTGCATGTTTCTAGAAGAATCTGGATGTGGCTACTTATGTCGTGCGACTTAATAGGCCATGAAGACTTCTAGAAGCTTGCCACCTTGCATGTTTCTAGAAGGAAAACGGTTATGGCTTGTTATGTCGTGCGACATAATAAGCCCATGCAGGCAGCCTATAAATAGAGGCTTTCACCTCTCATTTTGGACACCCCTTTTCCACCCCTCAGTCCCCCTCTATAGGGAATACGCCCAGAAGCATCCTCTCTCCTCACATACCCCCTAAAAACCCATTAAACCTCTCAAATCACCCACCATTCAACCAATACACACACACACTTCCCACACACATCAAGAACCAAAGATTCTCATAGAACCAAGGCTTGATTTCAGTCCCCAAAAGTTGCTGTTTTCAAGGCTCCTATATCTAACGTGATATAGGAAGTCGTGGTCTTCAAGGGTAACGATTTTCTACCCTTTTCCTTTCCCTATCTTCATTATGAATGTGAGATCCACTTGCTAAATGTGTTAATAATATGGTATTCTGATTAAAGTTGCATGCTTTAGTGTTATATTGCTTAGATCCATATCCATTTGCATCACATTTCATGTAAAAGCCCCGGTTTGGCATTGTTTTTGCATGAACACTCGAGATGAGTGTGGATCCCTCATATCCACACCCTCTTGAAGTGTTCATTATTGAAATACTTGCTCTCTGAGATCTATTTGTGAAGTAACTTGGCTATATTAATGCCTTGTTACCTCTGTAGATCCCAGCTGTAAAGTCTCTGCAAAGTGGCTAAGTATGTCACGCGACATAGGCAGCCTATGTCACGCGACAACATTGGCCAGTTTGCAGAAACTTCATCTTTTCACTTGTAATCTGGCTTTTACCTTTCCATGCTCCCTTGAAATGATCATATACATGTTTTTGGGGTCTATCAGTGAAGTAACTTGGCTATATTAATGCCTTGTTGCCTCTGTAAATCCCAGTTGTTAAGGTCCCTGTAAGTGGCTAAGTATGTCACGCGACATAGGCAGCCTATGTCACGCGACAACTTAAGCCAGTTTGCAGAACCTTCATCTGTCCAGTTGGTAATCTGATTTTAACCCTCATCATGCTATAATCTGATGTCTATCTGCAATTTAGATAGTATCTTCATACATAAAAATGCCATCTTTTCACTAAAATACCATTTTTCATACATAAAGGTGCATCCTTTACACCTAAAGCCTATTTTCATGCATCAAAATCATTCCTTTTGCACTCAAAATTAACATCCTTTGCATTAAAATCTCCTTTTCACATTAAAGGTGCATCATTTGCATTAAAAGTCATTTCTTTACATAAAAATGAATCTTTTGCTTTCAAAAATAAAGTCTTTATGCATCATTTGTACCTAAAATGCTATTTTTCCATAAAGTTGCATCCTTTGCATAAAATCATTTCTTTAAATTAAAAAGCACCATTTTACAATCAAAAGCATCCTTTGCAACTTAAAAATGTCATATTTTCACTAAAATGTCATTTTTACATGCATTTCCCCATGTCCCCATTAGCAACCTTGGAACGGACCGGTGTAAAGATCCTATCTTTACATCGTTTCTTCCATAAAGGTTTCATGATCTCTTTAGAAAGGGACAACCTTGAACCCTATATCTCCAATTATCGCTTAAGACGAGTATGAAGCATCTATATGAGCTCGACCGTCTTAAAGTGTAGGATTGATGGGCTAAGGACATTCCTTCCTAAAGAACCTCATTTTGGACTATAAAAGGGAGTCCCTCTCTCGATCACGCAAGTCCCGAGGTTAAAAAGCGATGATCACAAGTCCAAGATGAGGACGGGATCAAAATCTCGAATACATAAAATCCAAGAAATCCCAAGCGACAACCAATAAATGGTTTGTACGCCCGGAAGACGACTTGGGACATTCCCTCCCCCTATTTTCAAACACATGCACACAAGAAAGCACACAAGCAAGCACGGTTAATGGAATCTTGGGAGACTTGCTCCGGCAAGGCACCTTGGGTGAACGACGATCCGTTCTTCCTAAGGGGTAACTTAACCTCCGAACCCATAAAAACCATTTTTTCAAAGTTTTGAGGTAATCAAAATGGCGTGGCGACTCCGTTTTTCAAATTAAACCGGATGTCTTCAAACTCGCGTGAATTCCAAAATTTTGGCACACATTCACACATGGGCAAAACCTTTGAGGTCAAACTGGTCTAGAGTGGCCTCTAGTTTGCTATCTGAAACTGCTTGTGACGCTTTAAGGGCTCGGTCCCTGTGAGTCTCTTGAGATTTGTTCTCATCCTAGAGGCGCTTCTCTTGAGCAGCTAGTTCCAGGAGGGTTTTCCTTGCGAGAGCTAAACAGTCTCCGTAGGTGCTCGCCATCTGATTGGTGTCTAGAACTGTAATCACATCCAAATCCCTGAATGGCGGAAACACTTAGATTATATTGACGAAGGAAGTCGTGCTGGGACATTCCATGCGGTCTTCCTTGATCTCAGTTACCAAGAAGTTTGCCCATATCTGTTTAATTAAACCCACAGGGGTATTGAATTCCGCGATGTTGATGGTCTCGTGATCTCGCTGGATAGCCAAGTCTAACAGAGCTAGCAGTTTGCTGGTGGGATACCTAAATCCGTGGCCGTGATGGCTGGGAGCAGGGTTGAACTTGAGCATGTTGATACTGAGGTGATCATTCCCTTCTTTGAAATCTTGATCTGTCTTGCGGGGAAGACACTTACAGATGTTTTCAGGGTGGCTACTGGAAGAGTTCCCAAGGATGATCTGATTTATAGCAGGGGGAGGAGCTCTGTCTCCTTCGCTGATGCCCTTGACCTTGGCGGCGCTCTTGGATGTAAGCTTGACTGACGGCACGGGCCGGTTGCCACTGGGCCGCAATTGGAAGTGATGATGAGCTTTGAGCTCGCTTGGCCAGGGCCTCGTTTACCATGAGCAGGCAATCATCGGAACTGGTTCCGTCCTTGAAACTGAGCATATGTATGTAGGGATCTTCCTGCGGATCCGCCGCGTCTTTAACTCCGGAGAGTCCTGATTCGTTGTCGTCTGATGGCTCGACCTAGACGTAAGGACATCTCGCATCCTGCTGTGAAGCTGGAGCTGCTAGAAAAACATCATGCCCGTCGCTTGAGAAGAGGGGCTCGACGGGCAATTCCTCGTGTAGGACATCCCAGATGACTGCCATACATTCATCACGAGTGTGACAATGCTTATTGACCTTTATCACGAAGATTTCTTCGCCTGGAGGGGCCAGAGAGTTGGCTTGAAGGATGCTGACAAATCTTCGACCGGAGAGAGGGGGTTTGTGTGCCCGCATCATTGCGATGCTCAGGGTTTCTTTCCAGTCTGCGTCCAAGTTTTGAAAACGGCAGTTGAACTTGATGAATTTGACTGCTTTAGGATCTTCCTGTTTGAGGACGTTGACATAGTTAGCACCTCCGGACTCTGAGGGATTCTGATGAAATTTGCCCCGATAGTCCCTTGGTCGGCTTGCAGGAGGTAACCCCGTTACTTGGCTGCGGGTACGCTTGGTTGGCATTTCAGATTCGTTCCCTATGAGGAAACTGTCCCCTCTGATGACTTCAAGATCTCCTTGCTGGTTAATGAACTTAACACACTGATGGAGAGTAGAGGCTATGACTTTCATGTGGTATAGCCATGGGCATCCCAGCAGAGCTATAAATTTGGACGGGATGTCCATCACGTGGAATTCTACTGGCACCATTTGGGTTTCGAACCAGAGCTCCAGAGTCACTGTTCCCAGGATGGGATGAGACGTGCTGTCGTAGGCTTTGATAGTTCGGGCAGATGGAATCATGTGGCCTTCGTCGATACGTAGGGCTCGCATCATGCTGAGAGAGAGGACGTTGACTGCTGATCCATTGTCTACCAATACCCCGGGGAGAGAGATGGTGTTGAGGCGGAGAGTGATGTACAAAGCTTCGTTGTGCCCTGAGGCCCCTTTCACTAGGTCTTTGTCACAGAAGGTGAGCATACTGCCATACAATCGGGAATCGTAGATCTGATCTCTTTCTGGAGAGGGAGAGTCATCGAGCCATCCATTTCCTATCTTCCTCTTGAGAGGCAAAGCTTTTGGTGGTGCCTCAGGATTGTGTCTAGGTAGCTTGTGGCGGTGGCCGCCCTTGGTCAGTACGTTGATTGAGTGCGAGTGCCAAGTTGACTTTGACTTTTCTTCGCAGGCTTATGCTCTGAAGTTGGGCAAATTGAACCTTGGCTGATCCCGCGGGGGATTGGGCTTCTGGCAGGCAGTAAGGTTGCTAAGATTTGAGGTATTTCGGTGTCCTGAGGCCTGAACTTTGGCGTCAACAGGATTTTTTGGCTTTTCCACCCCTGTATGCTCTAAAGTTGCACGGCTTGAAGGAAGGTAGGACTGGCTAGAGTAGAGTACGTAGTAATCGAACTTCCCGGATGGCTCTCCAAGTGTACCCACACTGGTGTCTCCAGCTTCATATCTTTCTTTTAGTTTCTGCTAAGAAGACTTTTTCTTCTGCTTTCTAGGAGAATCATCCCTGATCATGTCTTGGAACTCGTAATCAATGCATTCGGAGCAGTCACAAACATCGTAACTGATGTGGACGTTTGATGAGGACCTGGCTGGAAGAGGCGGAGGAACTGGCTCTGTGGCAATCTTCTTTGGCACCCACTCGATGGAGTTCACATTGTTATTGTTAGGAAAAGGGTTTCCAATTGTATTAGGTCTACAGGGTCACTCCAATTTTCCTTCCTCTATCAAATTCTGGATCTCGTACCGTAACCCCATGCAGTTGTCAGTTGTGTGCGCATGATACTGGTGGAAGGCGCAGTATTTGCTTTTATCAGCGTTGACTACAGGATTCTTGGGTTTGTAGTTTTCAACAGGCTTGAGGAGGCCTTCCTTGATTAGTCCTTTTAGCATCTTACTCAGAGGCATATCCAACTTGTCAAAGTGCATGAAAGGCTGCTTCGGGGTGGAGTTGTTGCTTTGCAGGACTGTGTTTCTGTTGCCCGACTGCTGTCCCTAATGGATGTGGTTAACGGACGTATCTTTCCCTTTGCCGGGGGCCGGTGCGGGATTGAAGGTAGCTGCTGATCTGTATCTGTACGGCTGCACTATGGCCAGTTTTTCCTTGAGATCCTTTTCGAACTGTGAGCCAACATTGACCATGGCTCGGAGTTCTGGGAAGAAATGATAGCTGATGAGCGTTCTGATGGACGGCCTCAAGCAGGACTTGAAAATCCGCATCTGTTCATCTTTGGAGAGGGGTTCCATAATTTCGGAGAGTTTTCAACTCCACCTCTTGTAGAATTCTCCGACGCTTTCATCTGTTTTTTGCTCGATGGTGATTAAGTCCCACAACTTGTTTCCCAATCTAGGTTGGATCTGTACCGCTCTAGGAAGATATTGCTGATCTGATCCCAGGTATAGCAATCTGCAGGCTTGACCCTTAGGAACCATCATAACGCTGAGCTCTTGAGCGTATGCTGGAAGTTATCGGCCATTTGCTGAAGGGTTGCTCCTTTCGCTCTCATGCCAAGAACGTAGGTGTCATCATGCGTCTGTCGACATTCGGTTCCGTCGAATTGGTCCATTTCCGAAATTCTGAACTTGGCAGGGAGAGGCTTGACCATTCCCAGATCTATGGATCTGAGCGTTTCTTGCTTCAAGCTGCTTATGCTGGCCTTCAGGTCTATCATCTGTTCGACCATCCAGGCTAAGGCTGGGTCCAGTGGTGGAATTTGAGGCTCGGTGCTGGGTGCTGCCATATGAGCGGTAGTAATTGGAGGTGGGAGGCTTGATATATGTGGATATATGGGGGCCTTTTCTGGACTATATCGGGGTTTGTCCCTGGTGTTTTGAGGTTCGTGTATAGGCAATGGGTTGAACCCGAGAGGGTATTGGAGGATGTTGACATCTGTTTGAGATGGTCCAGCGGTGCACTGATTGTACTGAGTGATGGGAGTAGTACTGGCTTGGTCGTATATGACAGGGGTGCCTTGAGAGGTGGCAACATGAAGCCTCGGTCGGCTGTTTCCTTGGTTCGAAGGCATCCCATAAGTGGGCAAGGGAGGAACCTGGTTGATGGTTTGAGGAGTTGATCGGGGAGGCTCGTCGTCCTCGATCAGAACGAATGTACTGTCTGGCTGGGGGATAGCAGCTATACCTCGCTCATTCAGAAGCTGTACCACGAAATTCTGCTGATCTTCTTTCTGCCTTTTGTGAACCTCACAGGCCCGGATGGCTTCTTCCAATGTCATATCTGTTACCGATGGCGGGGTTCCGTTCCCGTCACGATTTCTCGGTGAGCTTGACATGTCAGAGAGTCTGGCTGAAGGAACTGAGGGAACCGAAGAACTGTCTGACACTGCCGTAACTGTGACTCTGGTGAGGCACTAACCCGGAATTCTGAACCTCTTTCTGCTCGCTGCAGGGAACGAATGGCAGGGTTTAGGCTTCGGAAAGGGTATTTGGCTCAGGATTTCGGGCTAGTGCAATGTGCAGTTACCGATTAAGGTTTACTTAAAACGTATTTTCTCAGAGTCCTAATCGGTTCGAAAAGATCGTGTCTTGTTTTTCGCAACTAACCTAAGGCTTTAATCAGTGGATCTCGTCACTACGTTTATAAGCCCCTCGTTTTTCACCTGTAAATCGTCTTCCCGGGACGGACAATCCCGAGCGAGGGTCCCATAAGAAAGCGAGTTCCACCGACAAAGGAAAAAAGTGAACTTAAGGCTAGCTGGTCACGGAAACTTCCAACGTATGTGACATGCGGGCCACGGTCGAAGTCAACGTCCTTAAGTTAAGGCAGAAGTCGTGCCAAAATTTCGGCATGACCTCTCCTGACACACTTGCGTGAGGAGCCTTAGCTTTTGGCGTTGGCCATGTTGTGGCTAGTACGGTGCGTACGTAGAGGTTTGGTGACATGGTGTCACATCGAACCTTCGGGTATATTTTTTGGCATGGATCCATGTCAAGCTGAAAAGTTTAAGACTTCAAGTCGGGAACGACCTTCGGTCTCAACTTTTAAGTTTGACTTGTGAGGGAAACCGGCGTAAAAAACATACACTTGGGCTTTATGACACGTACTAAGCCAAACACCAACCGGGGTCTTGGACGAAGTGTGACACAAAGAGTGCATGGCTTACACGGGCTAGGATGGGCTGTTTGGGACGACCCCATGCGCGCTCGAAAGGTGTCTGGCAGACCAACCGAGATGCAACTGAACGGTCATCCCGGGTTACGGGTCGTAGTGTGCAGTGTACCGAGGAAGCAAGTGCACGTAGCGTGCGGTGTACCGAGGCAGCAGTGCAAGTAGTGTGCGGTCACTAAATTCTTTTTTTTGAGTAAAACAGAGATTTTCAGAATGTGTCTTAAAGAATTTATGCGCAGTTCAAAATGTAACATGAAAATCATGTATGAACGGGAATGCACGAACATGTTATGACTTTAGATGAAAAATGCAACACATTTTTTTTTTGCTTTGAAGAACCATTCGATGTTTTGAACAACACACACAAAAACGAGGAATGGTAAACGAAAGTTTGACCCACAGAATGCTTTTTGAAAACGACGGTAGTTTTGAAAAAGTATCCTAGTCCCCAGCGGAGTCGCCAACTCTGCTAACTGAAATTACCCGGATCACGCGTGGGGGGAAAAGCGCGGTGAGCGGTTGTCTTTCGCGGAGTATGGGACCTCGCTTTCGGGAAGGAGAGGAGTCTCCACGCGGTTTTGTATTTTGAGCCCAAAAGTTGAAAATGACTTTGAAATCGTGTCGTTTTGTATTTTGAGCCCAAACTTTGGAAATGGCTTTTGAAAACGTGTCATTTTATATTTTGAGCCCAAACTTTTGAAATGGCTTTTGAAAACGTGTCGTTTTATATTTTGAGCCCAAACTTTGGAAATGGCTTTTAGTACCAGAGATTGTTAGGTTCGGAGGTCACGTTACGTTTCGGGAAGAGTATGTTGAGATCAGCCGAAACGCCTCGTATGACGAGTCTTTCTACCTTTCTCGAAATTGTGTGCGTTTGTGTGTGTGTTGCATTTTTTTAAAAAAGGGGGGCTTGAATGACAAGCTTAATCTTGATTTGAATGTCAAATGTTGATTTTTATGATTCTTATTAAAAGGTAGCGTTTGAATGACAAACGTCGATTTTGGAGTTTTTTAGGAAAAAAGGTGCGAGGGACGAGTTTCAATCTTTAGCTTAAGTGTCAAATGTTGACTTTTAAGAAAAGAGCTTTTGAATGTCAAACGTCGGGTTTTGAGTTTAAAAATGATCGTTTGGATGCCAAACGTCACTTTTGCGCGTTTTGAAAGGGAGCTCGAATGACGAACTCCGGTTTTGAACCGGGCATTACATTGTTAACAATTTTATGAAAAAAGGCATTAAATGAGATGTGATCAACGAGTCATTTTATGACTCGGACTTTGATTAATAAATACTATCACGAGCCAAAGGGCTCGGGCTTGTAAATGACAGTATTTAAAATTCGGTATCGACGGAATCAAACGATCCGAACATTAAAGATGCGATCAACGAGCCAAACGGCTCGGACTTGTAAAGGTACGTAATTTAAATGACATTATCGATGGATCAAACGATCCGAACTTTGTAAATGACTATCACGAACCAAACGGTTCAGACTGTATAGTTGCGAATCAACGGATCAAACGATCCAGACTGTAAATAACATAAACGTAAAGAACGGGCCGGAACGCCGTTTTAACCCGAGATTACTTCTCTTACAGGAGAGAAGATGATCTTGGGGTAAAACGTATCGGACCCCGTAGATGGTGTTACGTCTACATTTCAATGATTTTGACCGAAGCGATTATAGCGTTTGACGCATAAATCAAGATGGAACGAGTGTTTAGAGGGAGAGAGTGTTACCTATGGCTAGGGGTTGACTCTTTTAGCTCGATTGACATATACGGGATATGGTTTGGTGTTTGAAAGGGTGTTTTGAGTTTGTTTGGTTCGTGTTTGGACGGAAAACGAGGTTTTCACGCAAATCGAGACAAAATGGGGCTCGAGAGGGGTTGGTACTGGTTTGGACCGTGGGCTTTTGTGAAAGAGATTATATTTTTTACTCTCTTGAAATGTTTCACAGCCCTTATATTTATAGGGTGAAATTGCAAAACAGTCCGGACATACTCTTCTTCAATTTGGGGAGGTTTTTTGGTATTTTGGAAAGTTGGGGGACTTGTTGGCAATTCTGATTTTTCATGTTAAACAGTCCGGACGGACTGTCACTCAATCTCAGGGGCATTTTGGTCTTTTCACCTTGAAATCTTATTGATGTTGATTGGAGGGCGTTGGCATGTGTGCCACGTACCCCTGTGACTCACCTAGGCTAGGGTTTTCGTCCCGTTTACAGGATTGTACAACAGCCTGGCAAAACCTTAAAAGATTACGTGTTCAGGTTCAATAAGGAGGCTGTAAGCATTCCTCACATTGACGTGTCGACTGCAAGAGAAGCTTTCAGGACGGGCCTGAAGAGATAATCACCATTCTACCATGATCTTGTCATGTTCCCATCTAGAAGCATAGAAGAAGTCAGGACGAGATCCGTTCTCTTTATCAGACTAGAAGAAGATGAGATGATTCATGGCAAGGCGTCAAAAAAGACGTCAACATATGAAAATCCTGACAGAAAGGCGGACTCCTCTCACTATCGATCTAATAGGGGAAAAACCTACTCTAAAACTGACTCTTCTAAAATTAATGTTGTAGAAGATGATGGTGTTGAAGATGATATAGCTTATCCTAAGATTAGTGACTATTGTTTTTCTTTTGACATTTCAGGACTCCTACATGCAATGGACAATTTAGGAAGCAAGGCGAGATGGCCGAAGGCCGCTAATAGAACATCACGTTGGAAGGAAAAATCTAAATGGTGCGCTTACCATGAAGATTTTGGCCACGCTACCGATAACTGCATCGCCTTGAGAAAAGAGATCAGTCATTTACTCTCAAAGGGCCTCCTCAAAGACTTGCTCGGGAAAAGAAAGAGACGGACTGAAACGAAAGAAGCCATAACCGACAATCCATCTTCACCTCCTCCTGCAACTAAGGTGATCAACTTTATCACAGGTGGTTCAGACATTTGTGGCACCACGTATTCCGCAGCAAAACGTCATGCCAAAGATTCCAAAGAAGACAAGATGGAACTACCCGCACGATGTCTAGACACTTCCCTGAGCCAGCAGATCATTTTTGATTAAAATGATAAAGAAAATATCTTAGATCCTCATCATGACGGGTTAGTCATTACCTTGCAGATTGCCAATTGTAAGGTCAAGCATATATTGGTTGATAATGGAAGCTCAGTCAACTTAGTCATGAAGAGCACCTTAGAAGAAATGTCAATCCCCTTAACTGAAGTTGTGAAGAATTCCTCTGTTCTAGTGGGATTCAGTGGGGAGACCAAGCAGAAAATTGGGGAAATCAAATTGCCAGTCTATGTTGAAGGATTAAACTCTATGTAAAAGTTTTGTGTGATTGATTGTCCGTCAGCCTATAACTTCATCTTGGGGAGACCTTGGATCCATAGCATGAAGGCAATCCCGTCGACGTACCATCAGTGCCTCAAGATGCCAACGCCTTGGGGTGTAATCAAAGTGAAAGGAGATCAACAAGCCGCCAGGGAGTGCTATAAGACGGATATGAAAGCATGTTCTACTCCCCATCCAGCATAACAATTAGAGAAAGGCATCCGGGACATCTTGGAGGCTGCTGAAAATGACGTAAGAAAAGTGCCTGTAGATGCCTCCAACCATGAAGCCAATGTCCTAGTTGGAGCTGACCTGCCTTCTGAAATTGAGTAAGAGGTGATCGACTTCTTGAAAAATAGGAAGTTGTGTTTTGCTTGGAAATATGAAGATATGACTTGTATAGACAAAAGCATCATAACACACAAGTTGAATATCGACCCTATCGTCAAGCCGGTCCATCAAAAGAGGAAGAAATTTGCTCAAGAACGGAACCAAATCATCAAGGAAGAAGTAGAGAGACTTCTAAAATCCAAGATGATCAGGGAAGTACAATACCCTATGTGGCTCGCCAATGTGGTGGTTGTTGAGAAGAAAAACGGGAAATGGCATGTATGCGTAGATTTCACTGATTTGAACAGAGCATGCCCCAAGGATCCATTCCCGTTGCCCCATATTGACACTTTGGTAGATGAAACAGCTGGTCATGACGTATTGACCTTCATGGACACTTCCTCAGGTTATCAGCAAATCCAAATGGAGCCCTCGAATCAAGAAGATATCGCCTTCATAACACCTGAAGGTATATATTGTTATATTGCCATGCCATTTGGATTAAAAAATGCAGGGGCAACCTATCAGAGACTGGTGAACAAGATTTTCAAGGACCATCTTGGCAAAACGATGGAAGTATACATAGACGACATGGTGGTAAAGTCCAAAAAAATTGAAGATCATGTGCAACACTTGGCAGAAGCCTTTGACATCTTAGAAGCCTTCAACATGAATCTAAACTCTTCCAAGTGTAACTTTGGAGTCAGAGCCGGGAAGTTCTTGGGGTACATGGTGACTAAGAGGGGAATCGAGGCCAGCCCAGAACAAATCAAAGCTATCCTCAACCTGCAGTCTCCTGAAACAATCAAAGATGTGCAAAGATTGACAGGGCAAGTAGCCGCTTTAAATCTGTTTATTTTTAAGTCCTCTGAAAGTGCAAATTGTTCTATGACGTCTTGAGGAAGAACAAGCTATTCCAGTGGGCTGAGAAGCACGAAGAAGCCTACTTGAACCTCAAAAAATATCTCATGTCCTCACCTCTTCTCGCTAAACCAGAACCTGGTGAGCCCCTCTACTTATACCTAGCCGTATCAGAAAGTGCCGTCCTGGTAAAGGAAGATCAAGGCGGTCAATGCCCCATTTATTATGTAAGTAAATCTCTTTTAGATGCGGAAACCAGGTACTCCCATCTAGAAAAACTTATTCTCGCTTTAATTACTGCATCTACTAAATTACGTCATTACTTTGAAACGCATCATATTATTATGAAAACTAACTATCCTATCAGGACTGTTATGAGAACCCCTGTTAGTGTAAACTGCAGGTGATATCGTAGATGATTTCCCAAATTCCAGGTGATATCGCAGATGATTTCCTGTACTGGAATTTATATAGTTGTATATTTCTTCTTTATTATTTAATGGACTAATGTGTTAATATAATCTGTATAGTCTATGGTTTATGTTCATATTTGAGACTGCAATAGGATCGAAGAAAGAGCTAGACACGTGAGGAATTTGGAAGGAAACAATTTATGCATAAATAACATTTTATGCATAAAATCATAACTTTGGCAACAACAATTTAAAACACGTGGAGACTTGGTCAAGGAGTTGTTGTTGAGTTATAGAAGAGTGCAAGGCTAATAAAGTTTGGGAGTACAAGATGTTGAAGCTTGGACTTGGAGATAAATCAACTCTGTTGCTATTTTTGAGGAAGTGGGCGCTTAATTCAAGGAACAACCTCAACCTCTTCCCCACTCTTACTCAACGTGTAAATACAGCCCCAAGGCTGTTTATTGAGTAGCCTTCAAGTAAATTGAGACTATAAATAAGCTTGGTAGGTTTCATTTGAAGACATGCCAATTTATACCAACACATACAATTTATTCACACCTTCGAAAGCTTAGAGATAGAGTTCTTTGTTTAGTTCTTTTAATCCTTCCTCCCTTGTAATTTCGCACTTGATTACATTGGTATCAAGTTGTGTGAAGGCTAGGATAGGATTCCGTTCTTTATCTCTTGTTCCATAGAGCTCATATTGTTATAGCCATAGGGAACATTTTTGGCTTTGTAAATTCATTATAGTGATTATAAAGTCTTGCCTAAGAGGCACTCTCAAGTTATATTTATATAACTTGAGAAAAACAATTTTGGTGTTTTTATTCCGCTGCAATCTCTTTTACAAAATTGTTTTATTTTCGAAGTGTGTGTGTGTGTGTGTTATCCCAAGTGCTATCGTTGGTGCTGTTATCACCTTGGATATCACTTGTGATTCTGGCCGTGACAATTTCAATTGGTATCAGAGCAGGTCACTTGATGATACTAAGTGCTTGGTCTAGGTGTCATGGCTTATGATCCTGCAAATTCAAACCAAAAACGTCTTCCTGTTTTAGATGGTTTGAATTATCCATATTGGAATATCCGTCTTCGCTCGCATATCAAATCAATCGATCTTCGAGCATGGCGATCTATAGTTAATTGGTACTCTCTTCCAATTTTACCTCCTGATGAGGATGGTGATATCCAGGTTAAACCTGACACCGAGTGGACTAATGAAGAGATCACCCTAGCTAACTATAATGAGAAAGCTCTTAATGCTATTTTTGAGTGGGTTGACATGCACATTTTTAAACTTGTTCAAAATAGTTCCACAGCTAAAGAAGCTTGGGATATTTTACAAAGGTTTTGTGAAGGTGATTCTAGTGTGCGTGAAAACAAACTTAGAGGTCTTACTGGCAAATTTGAAAGATTGAGAATGGGTGAAAATGATACCATTTCCTCTTATTTTGAAAAATTGTTTGACATTGCTAATGAGTGTCAACTTTTAGGTGAACCTTTTACAAACAAACAATTGGTTTCAAAGGCTATTAGAACTCTCCCTGAGCGTTTTAATATAAAGGTTTCATCTATAAAAGAGGCTCACAACCTTTCTACTATGGACATCAATTCCTTAATGAGCATTTAAAAAAATTTTGAGTCAAACCTTGCTGAGCAAAGTGAAGCTTCTAAGGGCAAGAGTGTTGCTTTAAAAGTTCAATCCTCTAGTGTATCAACTGATGAGGATGACGAAATTTTTGAGGAATTAGGTGAAGATGCCAGTATTGCCTTGCTTGCTAGGAAATATAACTCTATGTTAAGAAAATTTAACAAAGAAAACGTGCAGGTCAAGGCTAAAGAGCAACAAATCAAGGTGTACAATTCAATGCCAAAGAGGACACTTCCATCTACTAAAAAGGCGGTCCCATAAGGAGAGCATCAACAGATCAATCTAGATCTGATCTAAAATACCTGGAATCAATCCAATGTCATGCATGCTCTGGATGGGGTCATTACTCAAATGAGTGTGCTAACACTCTAAGGAAGATGGGAAAGAACCTTCACTCAGTGACAATGAGGATGAGGAGACCAATCAATCTGAAGATTCAGATCAAACAGCAATGGTGGTCACAAATTGTGACTCAGATTCTATCAGTGATACCTCATGTGATATCCAAAGTGGGATAGCACCTGAGATATCATCCAACATGTATACTGATTTTAATTTGATAAATGTCGTTTGTTTTGTGGGTTCTGTTAACATGGATGCAGGGAGTTCACAAGAGGGTGAACAAAGTAAGGAGTTCATCAAGTATGAACTCATTTGTGGTCTTAAGAACCTTTGCAAAGAATTGGTGGACGAATGGAAGAAAGAGAACAAGAAGGTGGTTTCTCTGTCCAAAGAGGTTCAAGACCTTACTGATGGCTTGACTAGATTGGAAGTTCAACTCACAAAGAAGGATGTGGAGCTGGACAAAGTCAAGGCTAAGCTTACTCTAGCCGAGGCCACATTTAAGAAACTCAACACGAGTTCTTCCAAGTTGGATGAAATTCTTGGGTTGAGCAAACTACTCAAGGCAGGTATGGGTTTTCAAGAGTCCTTAAATGCTATTACATCTACTTTGGCTAATAAGGAAGATAAGTTAGTTTTTGTTAAAAAAAGAGACAATGTCGAACTAACATCTTCTGATAAGTCTTCTGACAAGGTGAAAATATGTAACTACTATTAATCTACTAGACATTTGAAAAATGATTGTAAAACTCTTTTAAAGAAACAGTCTAATTCCTCTGTGATACCTGAGGTGTTGCCTAGCACATCAGATATCACCTACAGTCAGAAGAGAAAAAATCAAAGTAGGAAAGTGTGGAAACCTAAGTCTAACCTGATATGTGATGTTGTGTACACTGCCTTAAAAACTAATGTTGAAGGTTCATGGTATTTTGATAGTGGGTGTTCACGTCACATGACAGGAACAATAATGTTTTTGAAAGAATATGAACCTATTCAAGGTGGTAGTGTTACATAAGGTGGTGGTGGCAAGAGTAATATAGTAGGAAAAGGCATTTTAAATGTACCTGGATTTCCTGCTTTGAAAAATGTTTTGCATGTTGATGGACTTGTAACTAATTTAATTAGTATTAGCCAACTTTGTGATGACAATCTTGAAGTAAAATTCAATAAAAATACTTGTGAAGTTTTTGATTGTACCAATAACTGTGATATGACTGGTACTAGGTCAAGTATTAACTGTTATCTTGTTGAGGATAAACAAGTGTGTCATTCTGTGAGAGTTGATGATGCTATCTTGTGGCATCAAAAGTTGGGTCATGTCCATTTTCGAAACATTGTGAAACTTATTAAGGCTGAAGCTATAAGAGGTATACCTAGTCTGGACATAAGTACGAAAATCATATGTGAAGATTGTCTCAAAGGTAAACAGACACGTGCTGCCCATAGTGCTACCCAACACAATGAGGAGTATTCTGGGACAACTCACTGTTTCGAATTGATGCATATGGATTTAATGGATCCATTTAAGGTAGACAGTTTAGGAGGTAAGAGATATACTTTTGTAATAGTTGATGATTTTTTTAGATTTACTTGGGTATATTTTTTGAAAGAAAAAGCAGAAACTTTTGAAAAGTTTAAGATCTTACATGCTAAAATCAAAAACATGTTTTGTGCCCTTATCATGAGAATAAGGTCTGATTATGGAAAGGAGTTTGATAATTCATTGTTTTTTACTTTTTGTGAATTAAAAGGAATTAAACATGAGTTTTCTGCTCCTAAAACACCTCAACAAAATGGGGTGGCTGAAAAGAAAAATAGGACCTTACTTGAAATGGCACATGTGATGTTGTTTTCAAAAAGAATTTCAAAAAGATTTTGGGGTGAGGCCTTAAACACGGCTTGTCACACGGCCAATATAGTTTTTCTAAGACCTGGTACTAGAATGACACCTTATGAAATTTTGAATGGTAGGATACCAAAAGTTCATTATTTTCATACATTTGGATGTGTGTGTTTTGTTCTAAATGATCGGGATTACTTAGCTGAATTTGACTCTAAAAGTGATAAGGCTATATTTCTTGGGTATTCTCAAGACATTCGAGCATATAGGGTTTATAACCTTAGGTTAAAAACCATTCAAAAATCAGTTAACATTTTTTTTGATGACTTAGCAAGTGTTACAGGTGATGGAGTGCAGGAATCTCCATTGATATTGCTGGAAGAACTGGAGGATCAAAATCAAGTAAGTGATACCCCAGGTGCTGACCAGAGTGTTGCCACTGAAGGGATAGTGTAAGTACCCAAATCCGGATCGTCAAGATCCGTTAGAAAGTTAACCGAAATCCGTTAAACTGGCCCGCTCCAGGTTAACCGGAACCCGTTAAGCTCCCCGTTCTCAAGCCAACGAGATGTCCCGGGACTGCCCCATGCATCCCGATGTCGAAACGTACTTATCACACATCATCGCACGTAAAAGTACGGCTTTCCCTGAAAAACGCACTTTCCGGGGGCGTTTCGAACATTTTCCGGACTGTTATTTTAAAAACGGACAAAACCGGGACCCGGGCGTGAACTCCCATAAGGCTGGTGAGTCATGGGACACGTGGCACGCATGCCACCTCCCTCTAGTCACCCTTCAATCAAAAATCAAGGAGAAAAACTAAAATACCCCTGGTATACAGTCTCAGTCCGGCCGGACTCCTTTGCAGACTTTCAGAAATTGCCAGCAAGTCCCTCCAATTTCCAAAGTTTCAAAAAACCCCCTGGATTTCAAGCTAAGTCCGTCCGGACACATGATGAAATTTCACCTGTAAATACAAGGGCTGTCAAAGCCATTTGTAACAACAAAAATCACTCTCAAAATTCACCATAGCCACGGCCCAACTGAGTTTCACCCCTTCCCGAGCCCCCGTTTCGTCTCGATTCGCATGAAAACTCTGTATTTCGATCAAATACGCCCCTCACCACCTTAAAACACTATCCCAAACCACTTTCTGTATCCCGTATACACCCCCCGAGCCAAAGGAGTCGACCCTAGCCATAGGTATAACTCCCTCCCCCTAATCCCTCGTTCTGCCTCGATTTAGGCGCGAGTCGCTATAACCGTTTCAGACGAACATCTTTGAAATGTAGACGCCTCCGTCTAACGGGGTCCGATACGTTTTAGCCCCTAGATCCTCTTCTCTTCCCGTAAGAGAAGTAATCTCGGGTTAAAACGGCGTTCCGGCCCCGTTCCATTTTAATTTCTGTCATTTACAATTCCGGATCGATCGATCCGTTGAACGTCATTTAAATTTCTGTCATTTACAATTCCGGACCGTTTGATCCGTCGAACGTCATTTATATTTCATGCAACTTTAAGATTTCAAGTCGTTTGGCTCGTCGATCGTCATTTACAATTCCGGATCGTTTGATTCCGTTGATACCGCACTTTAAATACTGTCATTTACAAAGTCCGACCCGTTTGGATCATGATAGTATTTACTTTTCAAAGTCCGATTCGCAACCTGATTCGTTGATTGCTTGTCATTTAATACGTTTTTTTCCATAAAAATCATTAACAATGTAATGCCCGGTTCAAAACCGGAGTTCGACCTTCGAACTCTCTTTCAAAATGCGCGAAATGATGTTTGGCATCCAAACGCTCATCTTCAAACTTAAAAGTCGACTTTTGACATTCAAAATCATTTAATACGTTTTTTCCCGTAAAATCTTTAACAATGTAATGCCCGGTTCAAAACCGGAGTTCGACCTTCGAACTCTCTTTCAAAATGCGCGAAATGACGTTTGGCATCCAAGTGCTCATCTTCAAACTCAAAATCCGACGTTTGATATTCAAACGCTTTTTTCTTATAAGTCAACATTTGACACTTAAGATAAACAGATAAAATCAGCATTCGCGCCACTTTTCCTAAAAACTTCCAAAACCGACGTTTGTCATTCAAATGCTCGTCTTTTCAAACAAAGTCACCTAATCAACGTTTGACATTCAAACCAAGATTAAGCTTGTCATTCAAGCCCCCGTTTCAAAATGCAAACACACACACACACGCACACGTTTTTGAGAAAGGTAGAAAGACTCGTCATACGAGGCGTTTCGAGTGATCTCGTAATACTCTTCCCGAAACGTAACGTGACCTCCGAACCTAACAATCTCTGGTACTCTAAAAGCTTTTTACTCGTTTTTGCTACCAATAAAAATGACCCCCCCCCATTTTCAAAGCCTTTTCCTAAGTTTTTACTGCCAATAAAAACGACACCATTTTCACAAAAGCCGTTTCTCAACATTTGGGCTCAAAATACAAAAACCGCGTGGCGACTCCTCTCCTTCCCGAAAAGCGATGCACTCTTTGTGTCACACTTTGTCCAAGACCCCGGTTGGTTTTTGGCTTAGTTCGTGTCATAAAGCCTAAGTTTATGTTTTTTACGCCGGGTTCCGCCACGAGTCAAGCTCGAGAGATTGAGACCAAAGGTCGTTCCCGACCCGAAGTCTTGAGCTTTTCAGCCTTGACTTTGACGCGGAGCTCTGCCGAAAAATATACCCGAAGGTTCAATGTGACACCGTGTCACCAAACTATCATCGTATGCATCGTGCCAGCCACAACTTAGCCAACGCCAAAGGTTCAATGTGACCCCGATTGGTTTTTGGCTTAGTTCGTGTCATAAAGTCTTAAGGACGTTGACTTCGACTGTGGCCCATGCGTCACATACGTTGAAAGTTTGCGTGATCAGCTAGCCTTAAGTTCACTTTTTCCTTTGTCGGTGGAACTCACTTGCCTTATAGGACCTCGCTCGGTATTTTCCGTCCCGAGAAAGATGATCTAGGGTTAGTTGCGAAAAAGAAGACACGCTCTTTTCCTACCGATTAGGACTCTGAGAAAATGCGTTTTAAGTAAACATTAATTGGTAACTGCACATTGCACAAGCCCGAAACCTTGAGCCAAATACCCCTTTCCGAAGCCTAAACCCTTCCTTTCGTTCCCTGCAGGAGCAGAAAGTGGTTCAGATTTCCGGGTCAGCTCTTCACCAGAATCACAGTTACGGCAGCGTCAGACAGTTCTTCGGTTCCCTCAGTTCCCTCAGCCAGAATATCCGACATGTCTAGCTCACCGAGAAATCGTGATGGGGACGGACCCCCACCACCGGTAACAGATATGACTTTGGAAGAAGCCATCCGGGCTTGTGAGGTTCACAAGAGGCAGAAAGAAGATCAGCAGAATTTCGTGGTACAGCTTCTGAATGAGCGAGGCATAGCAGCTATCCCCTAGTCGGACGGTACTTTTGTCCTAGTCGAGGATGACGATTCCCCGAAACCAGTTCCCCAAACCTTCAACCAGGTTCCTCCCCTGCCAACTTACGGGATTCCTTCGAACCAAGGAAACAGCCAACCTAGGCTCCACGTTGCCACCTCTCAGGGCAACCCTGTCATATTTGGCCAGGCCAGTGCTACTCCCATCACTCAATACCACCAGCGCACCGCTGGACCATCTCAAAAAGATGCTAATATCCTTCAATACCCTCCCGGGTTCATCCCTTTGCCTATACACGAATCCCAAAACACCAGGGACAAACCCCGATACAGTTCATAAAAGGCCCCCATATATCCATATATATCAAGCCTTCCACCTCCAATCACTACTGCTCACGTGGTAGCACCCGGCGCCGAGCCTCACAGTCCACCACTGGACCCAACCTTAGCCTGGATGGTCGAACAGATGAAAGACCTCAAAGCCACCATGAGCAGCTCAAAGCAGGAAATGCTCAAATCCACAGATCCGGGAATGGTCACGCCTCTCCCTGCCAAGTTCAGAATGCCAGAGATGGACCGATTCGACGAAACCGAATGTCCTCAAACACATGTCGACACCTACATTCTCGGCATGAGAGCAAAAGGAGTAACCCTCCAGCAAATGGCCGACCACTTCCAGTATACACTCAAGAGTTCAGTGTTACGATGGTTCCTAAGGGTCAAGCCTGCGGATCGCCACACCTGGGATCAGATCAGTAACATCTTCCTGGAACGGTACAGATCCAACTTAGAGTGGGAAACAAGTCTTGAGGACTTAATCACCACTGAGCAAAAAGCGGATGAAAGCGTCGGAGAATTCTATAAGAGGTGGAGTTGGAAACTCTCTGAAATCATGGAGCCACTCTCCAAGGATGAACAGATGCGGATCTTCAAGTCCTGCTTAAGACCGTCCATCAGAACTCTTATCAGTCATCATTTCTTCCCAGATCTTCGGGCCATGGTCAATGCCGGCTCACAGTTCGAGAAGGATCTCAAGGAGAAGTTGGCTACTGCACAGCCATACAGATACCGGTCAGCAGTTGCATTCAATCCCGCACCGGCCCCCGACAAAGGAAAAGATACGTTTGTCAACTACATCCGTCAGGGACAGCAGTCGGGCAATAGAAGCTCAGTCCCACAAAGCAACAATTCCACTCAGAAGCAACCTGCCGTACACTTCGACAAGTTTAACATGCCGCTAAGCAAGATGCTGGAAGGGTTAATTAAGGAAGGTCTCTTTAAACCCGTTGAAAATTACAAACCCAAGAATCCCGTAGTCAATGCTGACAAGAGCAAGTACTGCACCTTCCATCAGCATCATGGCCATACCACCGACAACTGCGTGGGGTTACGATACGAAATCCAGAACTTGATAGAGGAAGGAAAATTGGAGCGTCCCCGTGGACCCAATACAGTCGAAAATCCTTTCCCAAACAACAACAGTGTGAATGCCATTGAATGGGTGCCCAAGAAGATTTCCGTGGAGCCTGTTCCTCCGCCTCTTCCATCCAGGTCTTCATCAAATGTCCACATCAGCTACGATGTTTGTGACTGCTCCGCATGCCTGGAGTACGAGTCCCAAGACATGGTCAGGAGCAATACTCCGAGAAAACAGAAGAAGTGGTCCTCTCAACAGAAACTGAGAGAAAAATACGAAGCTGGAGACACCAGTGTGGGTACACTCGGAGAGCCATCCGGGAGGTTCGACTACTACATACTTTACTCCAGCCAGTCCTCCCTTCCTCCAGGCCAAGCAGCTTTAGAGCAAACAAGGGTGGGAAAGCCGAAAAGTCCTGCTGACAATAGAGTTCAGACCTTGGGACATCGGAAAACCTTAGATCTTGGTAATCTTACTGCCAGTCAGAAGCCTAACCCCCCGCGGGATCAGCCAAGGTTCAATTTGTCCAGCTTCTGAGTACGGACCGGCAAAGGAAGATCAAAGTCAGCTTGGCACTCGAACTCGATCAACGTGCTAACCAAGGGCGGTAACCGCCACAAACAGCGTCAACACATTCCTGAGGCTCCAGCAAAGGCTTTACCTCGCAAGAGGAAAATAGGAAACGGATGGCTTGATGACTCTCCTTCTTCGGATAGAGACCAGATCTACGATTCCCGACTGTATGGCAGTATGATCACGTTCTGTGATGAAGACTTGCCGAGAGATGCCTTGGGGCACAACGAAGCTCTATACATCACTCTCAAGCTCAACACCATATCACTCCCCGGAGTATTGGTGGACAACGGGTCAGCCGTTAACGTCCTCCCTCTCAGCATGATGCGAGCCCTACGTATCGACCAAAGCCACCTGATTCCGTCAACTCGGACTATCAAGGCCTACGACAGCACATCTCTTCCCATCCTGGGGACGGTGACTCTGGAGCTCTGGTTCGAAACCCAAATGGTGCCAGCAAAATTCCACGTCATGGACATTCCGTCCGAATTCACAGCTCTGTTGGGACGCCCTTAGCTGCACCACATGAAAGCAATAGCTTCCACTCTCCATCAGTGCGTTAAGTTCATTAACCGGCAGGGAGATATTAAAGTCATCAGAGGGGACAGTTTCCTCATAGGAAATGAAACTGAGACAGCAGCCAAGTATGTCCGCAGCCAGGCACCGGGGCTACCTCCTTCAAATCAATCAAGGGACTATCGGGGCAAATCTCATCAGAATCCCTCAGAGTCCGGAAATGCTAACTATGTCAACGTACTCGAGTAGGCAGACCCTGAAGCAGTCCGATACATCAAGTTCAACTGTCGCTTCCAACATTTGGAGGCAGACTGGAAAGAAACACTGAGCATCGCCATGATGCGGGCACATAAACCCCCTGTCTCCAATCGAAGATTGGTCAGCATTCTTCAAGCCAACTCTCTGGCCCCGCCAGGCAAAGAGATTTTCATGATAAAGGTCAACAAGCACCGTCATACTCGTCTTGAATGCATGGACGTCATATGGGATGTCCTTCACGAGGAATTGCCCGCCGAGCCCCTCTTCTCCAGTGAAGGGCATGACGTTTTTCTAATAGCTCCAGCAGCGCGGCAGGACGCGAGGCGTCCTTACGTTTGGGTTGAGCCGTCAGACGGCGACGAATCAGGACTCTCCGGAGTCGAGGATGCGGCAGACCCACGGGCAGATCTCTACATTCACATGCTCAGTTTCGAGGACGGCACCCATTTTGATCAGGTCACCTATGACCAGGGCTCCAACACCATGGAAATTGTCAAGCTCAACGTCCAGTACAGGCAGCTATCCAACAATTGGAAGCAACTGGTTGACACGACAAAGAACCCCTCTGATCAAGTGGCTGACGACGACTTTGTCAACATCATCTATTCCAGATATCCTGATGATACCAAGGATCCGGTCCTTATTATCAGATTTTGCAACGCGAAAGTTACCCTCGACGACTGCCTGCTCATGGTAAACGAGGCCCTGGCCAATCGAGCTCAGTGCTCATCATCAATTCTGACTACCAGCCCTAGTGGCAACTGGCTCGTGCCGTCAGTCAATCTTAAAGCCACAAGCGCCGCCAAGGCCAAGGGCAACAGCGAAGGAGATAAAGCTTCTCACCCCGCTACGAATCAGATCAACCTCGGGAACGCTTCCGGTAGCTGCCCCAAAAACATCTGTAAAGGTCTTCCCCGCAAGACAGAGTCAGCTTTCGACGAGGGAAATGACCACCTCAGCATCAACATGCTCCAGTTTGATTCCGCTCACAGTCGTCACGGCCCCGGATTCAGACAACCCGCCAGCAAACTGCTAGCTTTTATAGACTTGGCAATCCAGCAAGATCACGAGACTATCAACATCGCAGAATTCAATAACCCCATGTGTTCAATCAAGCAGATATGGGCGAAATTCTTGGTAACCGAGATCAAGGAAGGCCTCATGTAATGTCCCAGCCCGACTTCCTTCGTCAACATAATCCAAGTGTTTCCACCGTTCGGAGATTTGGATGTGATCACAGTTCTGGACACTAGTTAGACAGCGCGTACCTACGGAGACTGTTTAGCTCTCGCAAGGAAGGCCCTCATGGAACTAGCCGCTCAAGAGAACTGTATCTGGGATGAAAACTAAGCTCAAAAGACCCACAGGGACTAAGCCCTTAAAGTGTCACAAGCAGCTTCAGACAGAAAGCTAGAGGCCACTCTAGACCAGTTCGACCTCAGGGGTTTTGCTCACGACAACTTCCTCGACAACCGTCTGTTCTCGTCCAACCCACTCTGCCAAACGAGGGTGGTCAATGGTCCCGATGACCTAGGAGATGGAATGGCACAGCAGAACGAATACCAGCGCTTATCTCCCCGAGGAAAGCAAGTTCTCTATGAAAGCGACGACGAAGACGATAAAACCGTTCTCTTCCAAGAAAGGCCTGAAGTCAACAAAATCGGAATCCTAAGGGTCCTGGGAGGATGGGAAAGGATCATTTCCGCACTCAAATTGAAAGGCCAACTGAGAGAGGAAGGTCTATTCAAAAACAAGAGAAAGATTGAAATACATCTCCAGCAACTGCTCAGGGAGATTCCACAGTCTGCGGCCTTCGTTTACAGAAACGATGAACTGGGACAGCAACCAGTCACATGGGCAGATGTTCGGGAAGCCGTGTACTCACCTTCTGACATACCCGCCACTCAGATAAAGAGGAAAGGAAAGCTCTCCCCGATGGAGTTTACCTAGTTTGCCGCGCGCAGTTCAAAGAAGCACTGGCTATTCTCACATGGTAAGAAACAAAGGCACTAACTCTCGACGTAGGCTATGCTACAAGAAAGTTAATCTGGGCCAAGAGTGGAGGAAAACTAGCAAACCATGAGTATCGCCAGACCCAACTCCAGAATGCCCTGAGTATGCTCAGCAAGAAGAAAAGGAGCGCGGTATACCGTGAAGAGATCAAGGAGACTGTTCGCCTGAACCAAGAACTCTCCAACCTCCCCCAGAGGTTCAGTAATGCACAGTTCAGTTCTGGCAACCACTGTTGTGCACTGACGTTTGAACAGCTGCGGCAATCCATAAACTACCTCCTCACAAAGGCACCCAAGCCGGTATACTGGGACAGAATCCGTAAAGTTGCCGAAGCCCCAGGAAATTCATCTACAGTAAATGAATTGAGGGAAGACATGTGGCCCTATGCTACGAGGAATCCTCCTCTGACTATGGCTCAACTTAGAGCGGCCTGTTCATATGGAGTCAAGCCTGATGTCAGCGTTCTAACCTGATCGGGTCAAATCCATGCACTACCACCTAAGGCCACCAAAAAGCCGACGGAGCCAAAACCGCAACCTGTATGTACGCTAATCCAATTCGCGATCCCTTTTTAGGTGCATTTTAAATGATAAAATTGCACTAAGGGGCATTTTGGTAAATTCCCGGTCCGTTCCGAGACTTCCGGAAACATTTTATGAGTTTCTCGCGAAGGAAGTATTTTTTAGTATTTTTCCCGGACAAAAGGACCTACAGGGAATTAACTGCTTTGGGCTTTTAAAGAATTAACCCGAAATATTCCAGAAGCAGGTTTTGGCGCCAGAAACAGTTACGGGCATTCCCAGCCGTGCGAGAACTTGAAGCATGGAAATTGGAAGCGTTGGGTCGCGCGACTAAATAATTCCAATCTCAATCAACGCTTTAAATACCAATTTGCGTTCATTTGTCAAGGGGGCCTCACATAATTTCTCACTCCTCTCTCTCTTTCTCTCTCTATCCGGAAATTCCTTCTCTCTCTCCTCTCTCTCTCTATATGCAGAGAACCAAATTCTCCATTGTTATCCCTAAGCTCCTCCCTAACCTATCTCTCCCTCACCGGAAAACAACCCAACACCAATCCTCCCTCAACCGGTGACCTTCCTCTTCCTAACTACCTTCTTCCCCGATCCAATCTGACCCAATTTCCCTCAATCCTCCTCACCGAGCCTAACTCTCCCCAAATCACCAATCCAATTTCCTCACACCCAATCCAAGGCCAACGACAGTTATCTCCCTCAATCCCAATCGAACGGAAACCTCACCGAAAGACCTCACCCAATTCTCCCTAAATCCCACAGCACCATCGGTTTTCCCCTTCTATACAACGACCTAAGCCATCCCCTATTCCGGCCCTTAAATCGTTAACCATTACCGTTACAAATCTCGCTAGAAAAATGCCAATCAAGCCCTCTCAATCTCCTCGCCGTTATCTACTCTCTACCCCATAACTGATTTGCAGTCTCCTTCCCCTCTTTCCTAAGCCCTGTCCGATTCAACACACAGGCACAGACAATGGAAACTTAACTGCCACTTTAATCTGAGTGTGAATCTGTTTCGGAGCCTATTAGAAGACTCTCTATATCGACGTGGTATAGAGAGTGTGGACTACGAGGGTAACGAATTTCTTCCCTCAATATCTATCTCATATTTGTCATTTGTTTGCTCTATCGCAATTATTGTTCCTTGGACTTGATAATTAGGCTCCATCCGCCTCCAATTATCAAGTCCCAACTGCCATCTCTCTTTATTTAATTAGCTTGGTTTGATGCAATTGGTATTCGTGATGTGATTTCGTGGTATTTTTTATTTATTGGCCAAGGGAGTGTGGATCTCCCTATATCCACATCCCCTTGGTCAATTCATTGTGAATTCACTGTTTCTGAGTTGTTTGATTGTTGTTGTTGGGATTTGAATTGAGCTTTGTTGTTCCTGATTTTGAATTGTAAAGTTCCTGCAGATGGTAAACCTGTGTCACGCGACACAATTGGACATTTGGAGTCCTGTGTCACGCGACACAAGTAGACCTTTGCAGAGACTGTTATTTCAGTTGTAAATGTTGATCTCTGTGTTCATATTATGTGGTATCATGGTTTTTTGATCATTTGGTGTTGCTGCAGTGTGGTTTTGTAAAACCTCTGCAGATTGCTTTGTTGTGTCACGCGACACATTTGATCTCTCAGATCCTGTGTCACGCGACACAATGAGTCCTCTGTAGCAGGTTCAATTTCAGTTGTAAGTCTTGTTCTTCCTCGATGTAAAGTGGGATGTGGCCTCCCAGAGTCAATGGTTCACAAGTTGTATTTCCCCTGTTGAGCAATAAAACAAAGCGTTAATTTGCATTTTAATACATATATTGTCATACACAATTTGCACACACGTTTGAATGAATTGAATGTTGAACAATAGAAAGACTCGTCTACGGACGAGGCGTGTTGGGTGAACTCTCGGTTCTTTCCAACACGTAACCTGACCCCCGGACCCATTTTATCTCTCAAAAAGGTTTTCGATGTTTCCTCTAAAAATGGCGTGGCGACTCCTTTATTTTATTTTTTCGGCAAGCGAACATTCAGTGGCGACTCCTTTATTTTTACTTTTTCGGGCGAGCGCACATTCAGTGGCGACTCCGCTGGGGAACAAATTTGAAACCTGTTTTCAAAAAGTGGGTCAAACTTTCGTGTATGTTCAACGTTCAATTCATTCACTCGTATATGCTTTGTTTGTGACATTATATGTATTGTTTGCATCTTATGTGCTTTGTTCGATTGTCCTTGCTTCCTGCTTTGTTATTCTTTTGCTTGGGACTGAGTTATGCCATTGAGCTTCGAGGCTGGGGCTATTCCTGGTGTGATCTTCAGAATTCTAGAATTGGACCCTTCTGTCATGCGACATAACTTGCATTGGCTGTCCTGTGTCACGTGACAGAAGTGGCCAGTTTGCAAGATTTGGTTTTCTTGGTTCAGTTGGTGATTATAGGCAGTCCCCGTGATCAATTTTCGGTTTTTCGCTTATTGTACTCTGTGGGGTGTGTTAGTGTAGTTTCCCTTTCTTCCCCTTTTAAAATAAAATAAAAAAAAATAATTTTCGTAAATAAAAGAACATAGTCATCCGCACACTACGTCACATAGATTTAGAACCCTCGGGTGCGATTGACGGCATCGCAGACGGTGATGTATTTCACTTATGTTTGAGCGCCTAATATCAAACCTACCCCCCTAGCGCATCATAGGTGGCACCACACTTAAACCTTACCCACGGTTGGTTTTTAATACAACGTTTTAATTACAATACAATAAATTGTTTTTTAAAATTTCCAATAAGTCCTTATACCTTCCCCAAAACCTCGCACCTTGTGGGCATGTTGCCAATGCAACATGGTTTCACGTGAGGACATGTCACTCTCGTTGCATGTCCTAAATGAGAGATCATGCCGCATTGTCACCATGCACCGACGAGAGGTCATGCCGGATTTTTCTTGGAATTTCTCAGAGAATACCCGTTATGCTGCCCAAATTTCCCCAGAAATTGGGATCACTCGTCCGTCCCACGTAGTATTAGGTCTTGGTTAGGTATAATTACCTACTATTAATTTCAAATACAAAGCATTTAGTGTAATTTGAACGTTGTGTGCCTAGGCTTTCCCAAGGTGTAGTTTGCGTAAATAAAGGATTAGCCTTTCCCAACCGTTCCTAGGATTTAAATCACCGATTTATACTTGAAGATAAATAAATTGTTTGCGCGAGTCTGTTCCCTTTTTTTCTTCTCCCTCTCCCGTATTTCCTCTTCCTTTCCCTTCCTTATAAACCCGTATATACCCCTGCAGCTACGGCGAGTTGGATCCGATCATCTATTCCGGGAGCTCGTTTGGTCCGGGTTGTCAGAGAAGTTCAAGCAGTTTCCGAAGCTTTAGTCAGTGCAGAATCAAACATGGCCGGGAATGGGGATATGTTCGCCGCTCAGTCTGCTGGAGGTTCGGGTCCGATTAGTCAATCGAGTTTGAATGATATATCTGCAGATGAATTGAGGAAAACTTTGGAAGTCGCTTTGGCCAGGGAGCGCGAGGCCCACCTGTTGGCTCAGAGTTCCAAGGTCCGAGAGGAAGAAGATCATAACCGATTTGTTGAAGCCATGAGGGCCCAGGGAATTGCAGTGCTCTATCGGGAAGATGGTTCTTACGAGGAAATTACTGAGGAGGGCAACAACGGGATCGGATCCGCTTCTCCTGCTCAGAACTCTTATCAGTCATCATTTCTTCCCAGATCTCCAGGCCATGGTCAATGCCGGCTCACAGTTCGAGAAGGATCTTAAGGAGAAGTTGGCTACTGCACAGCCATACAGATACCGGTCAGCAGTTGCATTCAATCCCACACCGGCCCCCAGCAAAGGGAAAGATACATCTGTCAACTACATCCGTCAGGGACAGCAGTCGGGCAACAGAAGCTCAGTCCCACAAAGCAACAATTCCACTCAGAAGCAGCCTGTCGTACACTTCGACAAGTTTGACATGCCGCTAAGCAAGATGCTGGAAGGGTTAATTAAGGAAGGTCTCCTTAAACCCGTTTCAAATTACAAACCCAAGAATCCCGTAGTCAATGCTGACAAGAGCAAGTACTGCACCTTCCATCAGCATCATGGCCATACCACCGACAACTGCGTGGGGTTACGATACGAAATCCAGAACTTGATAGAGGAAGGAAAATTGGAGCGTCCCCGTGGACCCAATACAGTCGGAAATCCTTTCCCAAACAACAACAGTGTGAATGCCATTGAATGGGTGCCCAAGAAGATTTCCCTGGAGCCTGTTCCTCCGCCTCTTCCATCCGGGTCTTCATCAAATGTCCACATCAGCTACGATGTTTGTATTTGCTCATGCACAGAGTACGAGTCCCAAGACATGGTCGGGAGCAATACTTCGAAAAACGAAGAAGTGGTCCTCTCAAATGTAAACCGAGAGAAAAATACGAAGCTGGAGACACCAGTGTGGGTACACTCGGAGAGCCATCCGGGAGGTTCGACTACTACGTACTCTACTCCAGCCAGTCCTCCCTTCCTCGAAGCCAAGCAGCTTTAGAGCAAACAGGGGTGGGAAATCCGAAAAGTCCTGCTGACAATAGAGTTTAGACCTTGGGACATCGGAAAACCTCAGATCTTGGTAATCTTACTGCCAGTCAGAAGCCTAACCCCCCGCGGGATCAGCCAAGGTTCAATTTGTCCAGCTTCTGAGTACGGACCGGCAAAGGAAGATCAAAGTCAGCTTGGCACTCGCACTCGATCAACGTGCTAACCAAGGGCGGTAACCGCCACAAACAGCATCAACACAATCCCGAGGCTCCAGCAAAGGCTTTACCTCGCAAGAGGAAAACAGGAAACGGATGGCTTGATGACTCTCCTTCTTAAGATAGAGACCATATCTACGATTCCCGACTGTATGGCAGTATGATCACGTTCTGTGATGAAGACCTGCCGAGAGATGCCATGGGGCACAACGAAGCTCTATACATCACTCTCAAGCTCAACACCATATCACTCCCCGGAGTATTGGTGGACAACGGGTCAGCCGTTAACATCCTCCCTCTCAGCATGATGCGAGCCCTATGTATCGACAAAAGCCACCTGATTCCGTCAACTCGGACTATCAAGGCCTACGACAGCACGTCTCTTCCCATCCTGGGGACGGTGACTCTGGAGCTCTGGTTCGAAACCCAAATGGTGCCAGCAAAATTCCACGTCATGGACATTCCGTCCGAATTCACAGCTCTGTTGGGACGCCCTTAGCTGCACCACATGAAAGCAATAGCTTCCACTCTCCATCAGTGCGTTAAGTTCATTAACCGGCAGGGAGATATTGAAGTCATCAGAGGGGATAGTTTCCTCATAGGAAACGAAACTGAGACAGCAGCCAAGCATGCCCGCAGCCAGGCACCGGGGCTACCTCCTTCAAATCAACCAAGGGACTATCGGGGCAAATCTCATCAGAATCCCTCAGAGTCCGGAGATGCTAACTATGTCAATGTACTCGAGTAGGCAGACCACGACGATCGATACATCAAGTTCAACTGTCGCTTCCAACATTTGGAGGCAGACTGGAAAGAAACACTGAGCATCGCCATGATGCGGGCACATAAACCCCCTGTCTCCAATCAAAGATTGGTCAGCATTCTTCAAGCCAACTCTCTGGCCCCGCCAGGCAAAGAGATTTTCATGATAAAGGTCAACAAGCACCGTCATACTCGTCTTGAATGTATGGACGTCATATGGGATGTCCTTCACGAGGAATTGTCCGCCGAGCCCCTCTTCTCTAGCGAAGGGCATGACATTTTTCTAGTAGCTCCAGCAGCGCGGCAGGACGCGAGGCGTCTTTACGTTTGGGTTGAGCCGTCAGACGGCGACGAATCAGGACTCTCCGGAGTCGAGGATGCGGTAGACCCACAGGCAGATCCCTACATTCACATGCTCAGTTTCGAGGACGACACCCATTTCGATCAGGTCACCTATGACCAGGGCTCCAACACCATGGAAATTGTCAAGCTCAACGTCCAGTACAGGCAGCTATCCAACAATTGGAAGCAACTGGTTGACACGACAAAGAACCCCTCTGATCAAGTGGCTGACGACGACTTTTTCAACATCATCTATTCCATATATCCTGATGATACCAAGGATCCGGTCCTTATTATCAGATTTTGCAACGCGAAAGTTACCCTCGACGACTGCCTGCTCATGGTAAACGAGGCCCTGGCCAATCGAGCTCAGTGCTCATCATCAATTCCGACTACTGACCCTAGCTGCAATCGGCTCGTGCCGTCAGTCAATCTTAAAGCCACAAGCGCCGCCAAGGCCAAGGGCAACAGCGAAGGAGATAAAGCTTCTCACCCCGCTACGAATCAGATCAACCTCGGGAACGCTTCCGGCAGCTGCCCCAAAAACATCTGTAAAGGTCTTCCCCGCAAGACAGAGTCAGCTTTCGATGAGGGAAATGACCACCTCAGCATCAACATGCTCCAGTTTGATTCTGCTCCAAGTCGTCATGGCCCCAGATTCAGACATCCCGCCAGCAAACTGCTAGCTTTTATAGACTTGGCAATCCAGCAAGATCACGAGACTATCAACATCGCAGAATTCAATAACCCCATGTGTTCAATCAAGCAGATATGGGCGAACTTCTTGGTAACCGAGATCAAAGAAGGCCGCATGTAATGTCCCAGCCCGACTTCCTTCGTCAACATAATCCAAGTGTTTCCACCGTTCGGAGATTTGGATGTGATCACAGTTCTGGACACTAGTCAGACAGCGCGTACCTACGGAGACTGTTTAGCTCTCGCAAGGAAGGCCCTCATGGAACTAGCCGCTCAAGAGAAATGTATCTGGGATGAAAACCAAGCTCAAAAGACCCACAGGGACCAAGCCCTTAAAGTGTCACAAGCAGCTTCAGACAGAAAGCTAGAGGCCACTCTAGACCAGTTCGACCTCAGGGGTTTTGCTCACGACAACTTCCTCGACTACCGTCTGTTCTCGTCCAACCCACTCTGCCAAACGAGGGTGGTCAATGGTCCCGATGACCTAGGAGATGGAATGGCACAGCAGAACGAATACCAACGCTTATATCCCCGAGGAAAACAAGTTCTCTGTGAAAGCGATGACGAAGACGATAAAACCGTTCTCTTCCAAGAAAGGCCTGAAGTCAACAAAATCGGAATCCCAAGGGTCCTGGGAGGATGGGAACGGATAATTTCCGCACTCAAATTGAAAGGCCAACTGAGAGAGGAAGGTCTATTCAAAAACAAGAGAAAGATTGAAATACATCTCCAAAGAATCGCTCAGGAGATTCCATACCCAGCCTTCGTTTACAGAAACGATGAACTAGGACAGCAACCAGTCACATGGGCAGATGTTCGGGAAGCCATGTACTCACCTTCCGACATACCCGCCACTCAGATAAAGAGGAAAGGAAAGCTCTCCCCGATGGAGTTTACCTAGTTTGCCGCGTGCAGTTCAAAGAAGCACTGGCTATTCTCACATGGTAAGAAACACAGGCACTAACTCTCGACGTAGGCTCTGCTACAAGAAAGTTAATTTGGGCCAAGAGTGGAGGAAAACTAGCAAACCATGAGTATCGCCAGACCCAACTCCAGAATGCCCTGAGTATGCTCAGCAAGAAGAAAAGGAGCGCGGTATACCGTGAAGAGATCAAGGAGACTGTTCGCCTGAACCAAGAACTCTCCAACCTCCCCCAAAGGTTCACCAATGTACAGTTCAGTACTGGCAACCACTGTTGTGCACTGACGTTTGAACAGCTGCGGCAATCCATAAACTACCTCCTCATAAAGGCACCCAAGCCGGTATCCTAGGACAGAATCCGTAAAGTTGCCGAAGCCCCAGGAAATTCATCTACAGTCAATGAATTGAGGGAAGACATGTGACCCTATGCTACGAGGAATCCTCCTCTGACTATGGCTCAACTTAGAGCGGCCTGTTCAGATGGAGTCAAGCCTGATGTCAGCGTTCTAACCTGATCGGGTCAAATCCATGCACTACCACCTAAGGCCACCAAAAAGCCGACGGAGCCAAAACTGCAACCTGTAAGTACGCTAATCCAATTCGCGATCCCTTTTTAGGTGCATTTTAAATGATAAAATTGCACTAAGGGGCATTTTGGTAAATTCCTGGTCCGTTCCGAGACTTCCGGAAACATTTTATGTGTTTCTCGCGAAGGAAGTATGTTTTAGTATTTTTCCCGGACAAAAGGACCTACGGTGGAATTAACGCGCTTTGGCTTTTAAAGAATTAACCCTAATATTCCGTAAGGTGTTTTGGCGCCGTAAACAGCTACTGGCATTCCCAACGTATGCGAGAACTTGAAGCATGGAAATTGGAAGCATTGGGTCGTGCGACTAAATAATTCCAATCTCAATCAACGCTTTAAATACCAATTTACGTTCATTTGTCAAGGGGGCCTCACACAATTTCTCACTCCTCTCTCTCTTACTCTCTCTATCCGGAAATTCCTTCTCTCTCTCCTCTCTCTCTCTATATGCAGAGAACCAAATTCACCATTGTCGTCCCTAAGATCCTCCCTAACCTAGCTCTCCCTCACCGGAAAACAACCCAACACTAATCCTCCCTCAACCGGTGACCTTCCTCTTCCCAACTACCTTCTTCCCCGATCCAATCTGACCCAATTTCCCTCAATCCTCCTCACCGAACCTAACTCTCCCCAAATCACCGATCCAATTTCCTCACACCCAATCCAAGGCCAACGACAGTTATCTCCGTCAATCCCAATCGAAAGGAAACCTCACCAAAAGACCTCACCCAATTCTCCCTAAATCCCACGGCACCATCGGTTTTCCCCTTCTTTACAACGGCCTAAGCCATCCCCTATTCCGGCCCTTAAATCGTTAACCATTACCGTTACAAACCTCGCTAGAAAAATGCCAATCAAGCCCTCTCAATCTCCTCGCCGTTATCTACTCTCTACCCCATAACTGATTTGCAGTCTCCTTCCCCTCTTTCCTAAGCCCTGTCCGATTCAACACACAGGCACAGACAATGGAAACTTAACTGCCACTTTAATCTGAGTGTGCATCTGTTCCGGAGCCTATTAGAAGACTCTCTATACCGACGTGGTATAGAGAGTGTGGACTACGAGGGTAACAAATTTCTTCCCTCAATATCTATCTCATATTTGTCATTTGTTTGCTCTGTCGCAATTATTGTTCCTTGGACTTGATAATTAGGCTCCATCCGCCTCCAATTATCAAGTCCCAACTGCCATCTCTCTGTTTAATTAGCTTGGTTTGATGCAATTGGTATTCGTGATGTGATTTCATGGTATTTGTTATTTATTGGCCAAGGGAGTGTGGATCTCCCTATATCCACATCCCCTTGGTCAATTCATTGTGAATTCACTGTTTCTGAGTTGTTTGATTGTTGTAGTTGGGATTTGAATTGAGCTCTGTTGTTCCTGATTTTGAATTGTAAAGTTCCTGCAGATGGTAAACCTGTGTCACGCGACACAATTGGACATTTGGAGTCCTGTGTCACGCGACACAAGCAGACCTTTGCAGAGACTGTTATTTCAGTTGTAAATGTTGATCTCTGTGTTCATATTATGTGGTATCATGGTTTTTTGATCATTTGGTGTTGCTGCAGTGTGGTTTTGTAAAACCTCTGCAGATTGCTTTGTTGTGTCACGCAAAACATTTGATCTCTCAGATCCTGTGTCACGCGACACAATGAGTCCTCTGCAGCAGGTTCAGTTTCAGTTGTAAGTCTTGTTCTTCCTCGATGTAAAGTGGGATGTGGCCTCCCAGAGTCAATGGTTCACAAGTTGTATTTCCCCTGTTGAGCAATAAAACAAAGCGTTAATTTGCATTTTAATACATATATTGTCATACACACTTTGCACACACGTTTGAATGAATTGAATGTTGAACAATAGAAAGACTCGTCTACGGACGAGGCGTGTTGGGTGAACTCTCGGTTCTTTCCAACACGTAACCTGACCCCCGGACCCATTTTCTCTCTCAAAAAGGTTTTCAATGTTTCCTCTAAAAATGGCGTGGCGACTCCTTTATTTTATTTTTTCGGCAAGCGCACATTCAGTGGCGACTCCTTTATTTTTACTTTTTCGGGCGAGCGCACATTCATTGGCGACTCCGCTGGGGAACAAATTTGAAACCTGTTTTCAAAAAGTGGGTTAAACTTTCGTGTATGTTCAACGTTCAATTCATTCACTCGTATATGCTTTGTTTGTGACATTATATGTATTGTTTGCATCTTATGTGCTTTGTTTGATTGTCCTTGCTTCCTGCTTTGTTGTTCTTTTGCTTGGGACTGAGTTATGCCATTGAGCTTCGAGGCTGGGGCTATTCCTGGTGTGATCTTCAGAATTCTAGAATTGGACCCTTCTGTCATGCGACATAACTTGCATTGGCTGTCCTGTGTCACGCGACAGAAGTGGCCAGTTTGCAAGATTTGGTATTCTTGGTTCAGTTGGTGATTATAGGCAGTCCCCGTGATCAATTTTCGGTTTTTCGCTTATTGTACTCTGTGGGGTGTGTGAGTGTAGTTTCCCTTTCTTCCCCTTTTAAAATAAAATATAAAAAAATAATTTTCGTAAATAAAAGAACATAGTCATCCGCACAAGACGTCACATAGATTTAGAACCCTAAAAGCGATTGACGGCATCGCAGACGGTGATGTATTTCACTTACGTTTGAGCGCCTAAAATCAAACCTACCCCCCTAGCGCATCATAGGTGGCACCACACTTAAACCTTACCCACGGTTGGTTTTTAATACAACGTTTTAATTACAATACAATGAATTGTTTTTTAAAATTTCCAATAAGTCCTTATACCTTCCCCAAAACCTCGCACCTTGTGGGCATGTTGCCAATGCAACATGGTTTCACGTGAGGACATGTCACTCTCGTGGCATGTCCTAAATGAGAGATCATGCCGCATTGTCACCATGCACCGACAAGAGGTCATGCCGGATTTTTCTTGGAATTTCTCAGAGAATACCCGTTATGCTGCCCAAATTTCCCCAGAAATTGGGATCACTCGTCCGTCCCACGTAGTATTAGGTCTTGGTTAGGTATAATTACCTATTATTAATTTCAAATACAAAGCATTTAGTGTAATTTGAACGTTGTTTCCCTAGGCTTTCCCAAGGTGTAGTTTGCGTAAATAAAGGATTAGCCTTTCCCAACCGTTCCTAAGATTTAAATCACCGATTTATACTTGAAGATAAATAAATTGTTTGCGCGAGTCTGTTCCCTTTTTTTCTTCTCCCTCTCCCGTATTTCCTCTTCCTTTCCCTTCCTTATAAACCCGTATATACCCCTGCAGCTACGGCGAGTTGGATCCGATCATCTATTCCGGGAGCTCGTTTGGTCCGGGTTGTCAGAGAAGTTCAAGCAGTTTCCGAAGCTTTAGTCAGTGCAGAATCAAACATGGCTGGGAATGGGGATATGTTCGCCGCTCGCCCGGGCTGGAGGTTCGGGTCCGATTAGTCAATCGAGTTTGAATGATATATCTGCAGATGAATTGAGGAAAACTTTGGCAGTCGCTTTGGCCAGGGAGCGCGAGGCCCACCTGTTGGCTCAGAGTTCCAAGGTCCGAGAGGAAGAAGATCATAACCGATTTGTTGAAGCCATGAGGGCCCAGGGAATTGCAGTGCTCCATCGGGAAGATGGTTCTTACGAGGAAATTACTGAGGAGGGCAACAACGGGATCGGATCTGCTTCTCCTGCTCAGCTTGCTCCACCCAGTTACAATGCTATGCCTCCTCCTGTGAGCTATGCCCCACGCCCCGATCAAATGCCATATCCGGGAATGATTGCGAATGCCCATGGAATGTTTCCTCCCCCGTCCTCTCAAGTGTATGATCAAGTTGCTCAGGAAGGTCTTAGCAAGAGAGGTGGTCAACCAGCAAACTTCTTCGATCTCACTTCCTCTCCAGCTCCCAATGCCCCGATGCCACAGGTTCAGTACGGGTCTCAGTTCCAAGAAAGTTACTCACAACCCCAGTTCGGTAGGTACCCCGATGGTTATCCGTGTGGTCAATCTAATTTGCAACATAATGGTCAGTATGGCTTTCAGGGAATCAGATTTGTCAAGACAGTGTTCCGAGGTATCCGCAGTCTCAATTCCAAGGCAGTTTTCCTCAGCCCGCAGTGTGTTCTCCCCTTACCCAACATCTTTATGGTTCTACTCCGTATTCAGCTCCATGCATCAGTACCGGTTTTTCTGCGCTTGGTCAGTTTGGAAGTCAGTCAACACAGTTCAGTCTCCAGAATCCCAGTGTGCAGTTTAATGGCTATGATATGTACGGGAACAGGATTCCCAGCTCTATTAGCTTGTTGGATAGTAACATCAGTATCCCTAGTACCATCGGTCTTCCATCGGCTGCTCTGCCCATTAGATCTATTTCGGAGTTCCCAGTACCGTCTTTGCCAGTGGCTCCTGCTATTCCCTAGATTCCAGGTTTAACTCCGGAAGTAATGGCCTTATTGAAGCAGATGCAACAACAAATCGACAGACTGACTGTAGGTTCTAGTGGTCTCAAGGTGGTGACGAGTGTCGAAACGTCAAAAGAAAATTTCCGACTCAAACTACCTACAATTGATTTGTAGATAAGGTAAGTAGGGTCGAACCACCGAGACACGAAGTTTAAAGTGTATAAAATTACTGCTAGAACAAAAAGTTGTAACTTGAATAAGTTGTTTGGTTTGGTTTAAAACTAAATTTTCTGCGAAAAGTAAATAAAGTTTGATTGTAGAAGAGTTCAATAATAAGGAGACTAATTCCCGGAATTGGCTTCACAAGTTATGCTCAAGGTTCATAATTCATTAATCAAAGTACACTTGGGGTTTTGTTCTTACGAAAATATGATTGGGACACTTTGGCGGGTGATTTGCAATCAAGTGTTTCTAACTAATCTACTCCCTTGGCCCGTTCGTAGATTAGCTAGAAACCCATCAGAGAACTTAAGAACATAAAATAAACCACAATTCTTATGAATCTTTTGGCGAGGATTCAACAAATTGTGAAAATCAAGCCAAGACTAATTTCAATTGTAAATTTGGCGTTTCACAATTGAAATTCTAAACAATTCAAGAACAATTATTTGATCAAGACAAAAGTTCTAAAATTTCATTAAAAACAACTTGATTATCCCAAGTAATACTAAGATAAAGATGAACAATAAAACTTAAGACATAAAATGTTACCTCCAATTCCAAGAACTAAAAGGTTTAGCTAGCCATTAGAAAGCAAGAACACCAAGAAATATCTAAGGAAATATTCTCGTAAAACTCTCTCTAACTCTAGCTCTAGAAAGAAAAATGACAAAAACTACTTATATAAGTTCTCTAAAGAGACAATAAAAATAAACTAATTAACTAAATAATAATTGTCTTCTTAAAAAAAACCCCCAGCTGCAATAAAAAGCCTTAATAAAAACCCATGATCATCCAAATTTAATAACCATTACTTAATTCCCATCACTGCTACATCCGGCTGTTACAGTCTTCCAAACGCCTCGTGGGCGGTCGCCCACAACACCCCTGGGCGGTCGCCCAGTCCAACAGAAACATTTTGTCTTCACCTTTTATGCTTGTGAGCGGTCGCCCACTCCTACCTGGGCGGTCGCCACCTCAACGAAGATTCAAGCTTTACAGTTTTTTCTCCTGAGCGGCCGCCCACCTCAACCTGAGCGACCGCCCACAGCTGCAGCTTGTTGTGGTCATTTTCTTCTCTTTTGGCCCAGCTGCAATTTGCTTTTAGCCCAACTCAATATTCACCATTGACCTGCCACTCCTTGCTTGCATTGGCCCCTTCTTCCATTTGTTAATGCCCATTTGTACTCGGTCCGTCCCACAATTTCCACATCTCATTGTTCTCCTTGATTTTTCCACAAATTGTTCCCAATTTCCACAATTCAACCACTGAAACTAAAAACACTAAAAACAACCATTAAACACCCAAAACTCAAGGATTAAGCAAATAATAAGTTCATGAAGTAGTCAATGGATGAGTGTAAAACTCACTCATCAAATACCCCCAAACTTAGACATTTGCTAGTCCTCGAGCAAACAATAAAACAAACTAAGCAAACAAATTTAGAAACACACTACTCTAACAAACAATTAACTATGTCCCTCCATTCTCGCATTCCACAATTGCATATATTACATAATACCATCAACCGCAGGATACAATTTTTTTCACAATGCAAGTATCAATATATTTTCCATTAATTGCGAAATATTACTTAACCATTATAATTGCACCCTAAATCTCTTTATGCATTAACATCTTTCTCTTATTCACAACCATGATCCAAATTTATAAAGCTAAGTACACCAACCATCTCTTAGTTTATTGACTTTATTTATCAACCAACAACACCTTTAAGCATAAAACACGAATACTCCCAAGAAACAACTACACCCCCCCCCAAACTTGATTATTTTAGCACCTTTTTTAAAATCATCTACCGTTCAAGTAGGGAACACTGTAGCCGCGAACTCCATGCCCCTAATACTAAGTAGAGATTTAATTAAAGGTTTGAGAGTTAGCCATTTCGGTATCGAGCTTGCTACGGACCATCACGGCGGTAAAGCTCTTCCTCCATAACGCTACTGCATACCCAGAAATCTGGTTAAGCTAGAATAATCCCTAACCGATTAATCTACACGTCTGGAGGTTTCACCGAATACACATTGCATTGCCATTGCTCTCATCTTATTTTAATTTTTTTTTTTTTTTTTTTTTTTTTTTTTTTTTTTCAAGATCACAAGGGGGGTTCACTCACAACCAAGGAATACTCCTCACAAAACTTGCCTAGTGTTGCTATTTGACACATAAATTCATTAACTTAAAAGATGATGGTGTACTCTAAACTTTATAAAAGTTGGATCAAAAATTATCAACAAGGAGCAAACTTTCACAAATGCACAAAACTTACAACTAAGAGATTTAGGACTCAATTATAACTCTTAAGTAATATAACACCATTAACCAAAAAATATACCAACTTGCATAAACATATTTACACCAAATTTATCCTTCCTAGCGGTCACAATCCATCATATGCAATTACGGAAACACCAAGAATGTCAATGATTATCTACAAAAAAGGACATAGCTAATTATTTTTTTTCTCATTTTTCAAAATTTTTTCTTCTTTTTTTTTTTTTTTTTTTTTCAAAACAATCAAGCATATACAACAACCAAGTACCCCACACCCCCAAACTTAAAGTATGCATTGTCCCTAATGCACAAAATAAAAGAAAGGATAAGGGGTACCTTCAACCACCAACTATCTCCACAATTGGTCCCAAGGACCCACCGAGCCACTTCCGCTCGACCCGTGGCTAACCGTCGCCGCCGTTGTTGTTGTTGCCGCTGATTTTGCTGCCGCCGCCGCCGCTCCCAAGTACCCCATCCACTCATCTCGCTCCGGTACGGTATCGTGGCGGTTGGTATGGTATGTGCCGAGGCCGCGGAGGCGGAGGAAGCTCGTGCATCGCCTCCTGGAACATCTCCGATTGAGCATCCTCCATACGCCGCCTCCACATACCGGGCAAAGATAGAACTCCTCAGTAGCCATCGACTCCATCCTCCCCAACCGCTGATCCATAGTCTCACAATGCCCCCGTAGCTGTCCAATTTCCTCGGATAGAGCCTCGACTTGGCCTCCCACATAGTAGGCCGCCTCCGTAGGAGTAAACTCATGCTCCTCCATATCTTCATCCACATCATCTCCTCTCACCCCCCTAGACGAACCTTCACCCGCCGTAAGTGAGCATGCCCCTTAACAACCAGGGACCTCTTACTCACAGTTGTACCACTTGACACAATGTCCCTCACAATCTTCAACCGCGGAAAACTCACCCCCCTCCTCTCTATCATTCCAGATATCAACAACGGAAAATTAAAACTGCATCGCCCGATAGTCCTAATGGTGTTGACTATCTCTCTTGACATTGCCCGTCCCGTATTAAACCTTTGACCAGTCAACACAATATTCATTAACAATGCTCTCCTCCAATGCACATCATTGTAGTGCGAAGTGGGCATTATGCGCTCACAAATAAAACGGTGCAGAGCCCGCATTCTCAAATCCATGTCCCGCGCCTTTCTCACATTCCCATTCCGCAACAATGTTACATCAATATTAACAAACGACGGCTCCAACATATGGAGGTTACCCGCCACATTCGATTCCATGATTTGTGCATTAGAGTGATAATCACACACAAGAGGCGATGCCATTCCATAATAGGTATTGATATCTTCCGCATTGTAGTACACATTATTACCTCTTACCCAACCACACTTCCTCACTTGCCCTTCCTCAAAAGCATTGGCATAAAATTCCCGCACCAACACCTTCGAACCTTTATTTGAAGGCCGTCTCGCCAAGTTGCCCCACCCATAATTTGCAAAAATGCCATCCAACCCAAGTTCCGCAGGGTTAAATTCATTCTCCACAGCAAACCCTTTGGTTGAGTATTTTTCAAAAAATGACTGAGCTTTAGCACTCATAAACCTTGTTGCATCAAACTCAACCTCCGGTTCCGGGGCAGGGGCATTTCTCCTTCTAGACATTTTTTAATAAACACCCACAAATTTCACACTAGGCACTAAGAGAATGGAATAAAAACCCTTACTTGCCCTGAGAAACTCGCCGGAAAAATCACCGGAATCTTGCCGGAATTCCGCCGGAAAAGATGAAGATGAACTTGGAAGAAGACTCCTTCTTTGAACAACAATTTCCACCCCAAGCTTGGCTTTGGACTTCAAAAATCAGATCTTTGTCAACCTTTTCCACCCTTGCAAACTCTTCAATACAATTTCTTCAAAATCCTTGCAACAATGGTGATGGAGGCCTTCAATCTTGGGTAAAGGGGGTTGGGTATGGTGGAAAAAGGGAAATTTTGGAAGAAAATTGGGAGAATTGAGTGATTTGGGAGAGGATTTTTAGAGAGATGGAGAGGGAGGGGCGGAGGTTTTAGAGAGATAAAGAGGGAGTAATTGGTGTGTTTAAGGGAGAGAGGAAAATAAGGGACGGTTGGGTTAGGGATTCGAAATTTGAAATGCCAGATTCGCCATGTGGGCGGTCGCCCACTCCCACCTGGGCGGTCGCCCAGTTGTACAGCAAGTTCCATCCCTTTGTTCCACCATGCTGGGCGGTCGCACACACCGTCCTGGGCGGTCGCCCACATGCACAGAAAGTTCAACCCTTTTCAAATTTCCAATGTGGGCGGTCGCCCACACCTACCTAGGCGGTCGCCCACCAGCACAGCAACTTCATTTCAATTTCCCAACAGCTCTGGGCGGTCGCCCACTTGACCCTAGGCGGTCGCCCACACGTCCAGTGGCTTCAACCATTTTGCAAATCAAACATGGGCGGTCGCCCTCATCAAAATGAGCGGTCGCCCACATCGTCCAAAGGAGATTTTTGGCTGCCTCAAAATCTCGCACAACACCACAAAAACAAACAACAAGCATAATATCCATTGAAAAATTACAATTCGACCCATATTTTGACCGCACTTTCGCTGCCTACGTCCCCATTGATGTGGGCGGACTACCCATAACAATAGGCTCAGGTCACCGTAGTTCGACACGTTCCAGAAATACAAAAAAAACAAAGCTTTTTTTTTTTTTTTTTTTTTTTCAAAGCAAACAATAAAATAAAAATGAAAAACTAAAACTCTCCACCCCCAAACTTAATGATTACTTTGTCCTCAAAGTGATGAAAACAAAGAAAAAATTAAATTTAAGGGTATTACAATACACTACTTACCTTGGGTTGCCTCCTGCGCCGCTTTTGTTTAACGTCGTTAGCTCGACGGAATGACTTTCTCAACGCCTACGGATCCTTCAACTCGATCCGTTCCACATCCTTCAATCCCAAAGCTCCATCAAAATAAGGCTTCACTCTTTGTCCATTGACCTTGAACCGATTCTTCGTAACCGGATTCACCAACTCCACGGCTCCATGAGAGTATACATTCACCACCTCAAACGGACCACTCCAACGAGAACGTAACTTTCCCTAAAGCTTCAATCTTGAATTGAACAACAATACCTTGCTTCCCGGAATAAGTTCCTTATGCACAATCTTTCTATCATGATACATCTTCGTTCTCTCCTTGTACAATCTAGAGTTCTCATAGGCCCCCAACCGGTGTTCCTCGAGCTCATTCAAATGAAGCAATCTTTGCTCACCGGCTAGCTTCAAATCCATATTCAACTCCTTGATTGCCCAAAATGCCTTGTGCTCAATCTCCACCGGCAAATGACAAGCTTTCCCAAAGACTAGCCGGTAAGGACTCATTCCAATTGGCGTTTTGTAGGCGGTACGGTACGCCCACAATGCATCATTTAGCCTCAAGGCCCAATCCTTCCTGTTTGGCTTTACCGTCTTTTCAAGAATGGCCTTTATTTGCTTGTTACTCACTTCCACTTGCCCGGAAGTTTGGGGATGGTACGCGGTTGCAACCTTGTGCGTCACCCCATACTTCTTCATTAGTGCTCCAAAAACTTTGTTGCAAAAGTGAGAACCACCATCACTTATGATCGCCCTTGGAACGCCAAACCTACTAAAAATCACATCTTTGACAAACTTGACAACAACATTAGCATCGTTAGTCCGGGTAGGAATTGCTTCCACCCACTTTGACACATAATCTACCGACACTAAAATGTACTCAAACCCACAAGAAACAACAAAAGGACCCATAAAATCAATGCCCCATACGTCAAACAAATCCACAACCAAGTTATTCGTGAGAGGCATTTCATCCCGCTTACCAATGTTACCGGTTCTTTGGCACCTGTCACAACTTTTACTAAAAATGTATGCATCTTTAAAAAGACTTGGCCAAAAGAAACCCGATTGTAACACTTTTTGAGCGGTTTTCTTTCCACTAAAATGACCTCCACAATGCAATTCATGACAAAAAGAAAGAACATTTTGTTGCTCATTTTCATGAATGCATCTACGAATAACCATATCGGGACCATGTTTAAACAAATATGGGTCATCCCAATAATATTGCTTAACCATTGACAAAAATCTTTTCCTCTCTTGACTTGAAAAATCTGGATTTAGAACCCCCGTAGCCAAAAAATTTACAATGTCGGCATACCAAGGTTCACAATCCTTAACACCAAATAACCGCTCATCGGGAAATTTTCATTCAAAGGAATTTCACTCACACACCCCTTTTCAAGTCTAGACAAGTGATCCGCCACAACATTCTCACAACCCTTTTTGTCTTTGATGGAAATGTCAAATTCTTGTAAAAGTAACATCCATCTTAACAATCGGGGTTTGGCATCTTGTTTGGACAATAAATAACGTAATGCAAAGATGGTCCGAATAAATAATCACTTTAGATCCAAGCAAGTAAGAACGGAATTTTTCTAAAGCAAATACCACCGCCAAGAATTCCTTCTCGGTTGTAGTATAGTTCAATTGAGCATCATTCAACATTCTACTTGCATATTGGATCACATGTGACTTTTTATCGATTTTCTCGTCCCAAAACCGCACCCACCGCAAAATCGGATGCATCACACATTATTTCAAAAGGTTGAGTCCAATCCGGACCCACAAGAATAGGGGCCGAAGTCAATTTCTCCTTCAACAAATTAAAAGAATTGAGACATTCTTGGTCAAAGACAAATTCCGTCTCTTTAGCAAGCAAGTTTGTTAACGGCTTACAAATTTTAGAAAAATCTTTTATAAAACGCCGATAAAAACCCGCATGACCAAGAAAGCTACGAATTCCCTTAACATTTGTTGGCGGAGGCAATTTAGATATTATCTCAATTTTTGCCTTGTCAACTTCAATCCCTTTTCTTGACACCAAATGACCCAACACAATTCCATGCTTAACCATAAAATGACTTTTTTCCCAACTTAAAGTTAAATTGGTATCACAACATCTTTTGAGAACCAAAGTCAAATTATCTAAGCATGCATCAAATGAATTACCATACAATGAAAAATCATCCATAAATACTTCAACAAACTTACCAATCATTTCGGAAAAGATCGACATCATGCACCTTTGGAATGTAGCAGGAGCATTGCATAAACCGAAGGGCATCCTCCGATATGCAAATGTTCCAAAAGGGCATGTAAATGTGGTCTTTTCCTGATCTTCCGGAGCAATGGGAATCTGATTATAACCTGAAAAACCATCTAAGAAACAATAATACTCTTGACCAGCCAGCCTCTCTAGAATTTGGTCAATAAAAGGCAAAGGAAAGTGATCCTTTCTAGTCGCCGCATTAAGCTTTCGGTAATCGATAACCATGCGTTGACCAGTGACCATTCTAGTAGGCAAAAGCTCATTATCCTCATTCTTTACAACAAGAATTCCGGATTTTTAGCAACCACATGAACAGGACTTACCCACTTACTATCGGAAATAGGATAGATAATACCCGCATCCAACAGTTTCAAAACTTCCTTTCTTACCGCTTCAAGCATGTGCGGATTCATCCTCCTTTGATTCTGCCGGACTGGCTTGGCATCATCCTCCATATGAATTTTATGCATACACATGGTTGGGCTTATTCCTTTTATGTCCGTAATGCTCCAACCAAGTGCGGACTTGTGTCGCTTCAACACATCTAACAACCTTCTTTCCTGCAATTCTCGTTAAATCCGAAGCAATAATAACAGGCAAAGAATCATTTGCACCAAGAAAAGCATACTTTAAGCTAGATGGAAGTTGTTTAAGATCCAATTCGGGAGGAGAGACAATAGATGGCAAATGCTTAGGATTAAAATTACCTAAAGATTCCAAAGGAACCTTTTCAGTAATTTCCTCCTTAACATCCATCTCCGCAAGAATGGCCCTCGCCTCATTTTGATCAAAAACACCTTCCAAAACTAACTCATCCACAAAAGAGCCCTCAACATCCGGCTCAAGAAACAAAGGATTTTCAGCAATATCACAAAATAAACACTCATTAACCTCATATGGCTTTTTCATGGAATCAAAGATAGAGAAATTGACAATTTCATCCATGACAGTCAAAGACAAACTTCCATCTTTCACATTAATCACCGCATCCGCGGTAGCCATAAAAGGTCTCCCCAACAAAATAGGGACCTCATTCACATCTTTAAAATCTCTTTCCATATCAAGAACCACAAAATCAACCGGGATAATTAATTTATCAACTTGAACTAAAACATCTTCTACTATTCCCTTTGGATATTTGACCGAACGGTCCGCAAGTTGCAAGGTCATAGTAGTAGGTTTTAGTTCACCCAACCCAAGCTCCACAAACAAAGAATAAGGCAACAAGTTAATGCTAGCCCCTAAATCCAACATTGCCCTTACTTTCTTAGAGTCCCCCAAAGAAATCATCACATTAAAACTACCGGGGTCTTTAAGCTTAGGAGGCAAATTCTTTTCAAAAACAGCACTAACTTGGTCCGAAACCACAATTTTTTCGTTCGGGGCATACTTTCTTTTATTGGTGCTCAATTCCTTGAAAAATTTAGCATAAGAAGGAATGTTTTTAATTACATTGAGCAAAGGCAAATTTACATTTACCTTAGAAAGCATGTCGTACAACTCTTTAAATTGTGTTTCGACCTTATTCTTTACCAATCTCCCGGGAAAAGGAACAGGAGGCACATAAGGTTTAAGAGGTGGAGTTGGAAGTTTCTCCTCGGGAGTCACTTCAACTCGTTCCTCAACCACCACTTCACTCTCATGCATTTTGTTATTATCTATAGGAGAAGGAGAAGAGTGTACCTCCTGAAGAGTCTTACCACTCCTCAGGGTGACGGCCTTTGCTTGTTCCGGTTGACTCGGTAGTGTACCCGGATTGTGCTTTTGAAGTGCCTCGGCAATTTGACCCACTTGATTTTCAAGCTTCTTCAAGGAAGCTTCTTGGTTCCCCATTCGTTGTTCCATGATCACTTGATTCTGTTGGGCGGCTTGAATGAATTTCTGCAACGTTTCCTCCACACTTGGCCTTGCAGGCCCTTGTTGCTGCGACTGTTGCATTTGCGGTTGGTATTGTTGCTGAAATTGACCCTGCCCTTGATTTCCTCCCCAAGAGAAATTGGGATGATTCCGCCAACCCGGATTGTAAGAGTTGGAAAACGGATCATTCCTCACTCTTGGTTGAAAAGTGTTCATTGCATTTGCTTGCTCAAGAAATTCCGGGAATTGGTCTCTCAATGGGCATCCCATAATATCATGGGAGTTCACATTACAAATTACACAACTCGTGCCCGAACTTCCCTCTCCTTGATTTCGCCCTTGGTTTTGACCTTGACTTTGAGCCGTCATCATTCCCATGAAATTCTTCATTTGAGTAGTCAATGCCGAAACTTGTTGCGCTAGAACATCATTGGACTCAACTTCATAGACACCTTTTCTTCCTCCTCTAACACTTTTCTGCTGCGAATTCATGCCAAGTCTCTCATATAAGGCTCGTGTTTCATCCGCAGTTTTCTCACCCATAGCACCCCCGGCTGCGTTATCCACTTGGGCTTGACCTTGTTGCGTCAACCCATCATAGAAGGCCTGATTTAAGAGGGCTAAAGGAAACCCATGATGAGGACATTGGACTAGCAACATCTTGAATCGATCCCAAGCTTCATGAAAAGCTTCACCCGGCTCTTGATTGAAAGACATTATCTTGGACCTCAAGTCGGACGTCTTTTGATGAGAATAAAACTTCGCCATGAACTTGTTGTAGACTTCCGTCCAAGTGTTAAGAGAGGCCGGAGCAAGTGCCATAAACCATGTCTTGGCAGCATCCTTCAACGTGTAAGCAAAGCACCTCATTCTCAACTGCTCTTCGGTTAGTTGCCCCAATGGAAAGCCTTGCACCGTGCTATAGAACTCTCTCATGAATGTAATTGGGTCTTCCGTTGCCATCCCATGGAATGAAGGGAGCATGTTGAAATGGAGGTTCTTCAACTCGTAACTCCTTGCTGCTTGTGGGAGTACAATGCATGATGGCGACGGTTCAATAACCGGGCGTGCAAAATCACCCATCATTTGTGGTTCCGCCATTTTCACTTCTTCTTCAGAATCGGAAATCTCGGACTGTTGAGAGTAAACCGATTCACTTTCCGAATCACTTGGTTCCGGGTGCTTCCTCTTGTTGACGCGATGAATGTTGTGGTCAATTGGTAACAAATCGGGTTGTAGTGACCTACGACCAAACATTCAAATCTGCGACACCAAGTTAAAACACTACACAAAGAAAAAATATATATACACAAAATATTATTCACAATAGCAAATAATTCAAACAACTTTAAATTTCAAGTCCCCGGCAACGGCGCCAAATTTTGACGAGTGTCGAAACGTCAAAAGAAAATTTCCGACTCAAACTACCTACAATTGATTTGTAGATAAGGTAAGTAGGGTCGAACCACCGAGACACGAAGTTTAAAGTGTATAAAATTACTGCTAGAACAAAAAGTTGTAACTTGAATAAGTTGTTTGGTTTGGTTTAAAACTAAATTTTCTGCGAAAAGTAAATAAAGTTTGATTGTAGAAGAGTTCAATAATAAGGAGACTAATTCCCGGAATTGGCTTCACAAGTTATGCTCAAGGTTCATAATTCATTAATCAAAGTACACTTGGGGTTTTGTTCTTACGAAAATATGATTGGGACACTTTGGCGGGTGATTTGCAATCAAGTGTTTCTAACTAATCTACTCCCTTGGCCCGTTCGTAGATTAGCTAGAAACCCATTGTAGAACTTAAGAACATAAAATAAACCACAATTCTTATGAATCTTTTGGCGAGGATTCAACAAATTGTGAAAATCAAGCCAAGACTAATTTCAATTGTAAATTTGGCGTTTCACAATTGAAATTCTAAACAATTCAAGAACAATTATTTGATCAAGACAAAAGTTCTAAAATTTCATTAAAAACAACTTGATTATCCCAAGTAATACTAAGATAAAGATGAACAATAAAACTTAAGACATAAAATGTTACCTCCAATTCCAAGAACTAAAAGGTTTAGCTAGCCATTAGAAAGCAAGAACACCAAGAAATATCTAAGGAAATATTCTGCAGAAAACTCTCTCTAACTCTAGCTCTAGAAAGAAAAATGACAAAAACTACTTATATAAGTTCTCTAAAGAGACAATAAAAATAAACTAATTAACTAAATAATAATTGTCTTCTTAAAAAAAACCCCCAGCTGCAATAAAAAGCCTTAATAAAAACCCATGATCATCCAAATTTAATAACCATTACTTAATTCCCATCACTGCTACATCCGGCTGTTACAGTCTTCCAAACGCCTCGTGGGCGGTCGCCCACAACACCCCTGGGCGGTCGCCCAGTCCAACAGAAACATTTTGTCTTCACCTTTTATGCTTGTGAGCGGTCGCCCACTCCTACCTGGGCGGTCGCCCAGCTCAACAGAAGATTCAAGCTTTACAGTTTTTTCTCCTGAGCGGCCGCCCACCTCAACCTGAGCGACCGCCCACAGCTGCAGCTTGTTGTGGTCATTTTCTTCTCTTTTGGCCCAGCTGCAATTTGCTTTTAGCCCAACTCAATATTCACCATTGACCTGCCACTCCTTGCTTGCATTGGCCCCTTCTTCCATTTGTTAATGCCCATTTGTACTCGGTCCGTCCCACAATTTCCACATCTCATTGTTCTCCTTGATTTTTCCACAAATTGTTCCCAATTTCCACAATTCAACCACTGAAACTAAAAACACTAAAAACAACCATTAAACACCCAAAACTCAAGGATTAAGCAAATAATAAGTTCATGAAGTAGTCAATGGATGAGTGTAAAACTCACTCATCAGGTGGTGGACCCAACTCAAGTAACTCCCTTGCCTCATAAGTTCAAGATGCTGAAGATGGACTTTGATGGCACGGCTTGTCCCAAAACTCATGTGGATACATATGTTATGACTATGGGGGCGATGGGCTGCACGCCCGAGTTTATGGCATCCCATTTTCATCTGACTTGAAAGGACCGACACTCACATGGTTTTTGGCCCTGAAACAAGAATGCCGCTCCACCTGGAGCCAGATTACTGAAACCTTCTTGGAGAAGTATAGAGGCAACCTGGAGTGGCGTACCACTCGGGATGACTTAGTGGGGACCATCCAAAAGAATGACGAGTCAATCACGGAATTCTATAAATGATGGAATGCCAAGCTTAATGAACTGTCAGAGCCCATTCCTCTTCACGATCAGAAGGACATTTTCTTGTCATGCGTGAAGCCAGTACTCAGGGAAGCCATCGGAAAAGGTTGGTATCCAGATTTGCGAGAAATGGTCGGGGTGGGTGCTCGCAGTGAGAACAGGCTTTTCAATCAAACTCCAGGTGTGAATGCTAGTGGAAATAGTGGAAGTGGAGGATTCAGATACCGGACAACAAACCCAGTCTCTGCTATGGCACCAAAAGGAAGAGAAGTAGTTAAGGACAACATTGTCAATAACCTATAAGGAGGGGGTAATAATGGTTCTAATGGTGGGAGATTCCAGCCAAAACAACAAAGAAAGTTTGATGATTTGGGTATGACTACGGAAGAGATTTACAATGGACTGCTCAGAACTGGGATGATAAAGCCATTGGAGAACTACAATCCTGTTAATCCCAATCCCAATCTCGACACAAGCAAATATTGTCGGTTCCATCAGTTTTCGGGACACACCACCAATACTTGCTTCATGCTCAAAAGATTATCCAAGGGTTGGTAGATAAAAAAAAGATTGAAAAGTCCCCTCGTCCTAATGTCGTCAGCAACCCTCTGCCTAACAACACTGTGAATCTCATGGATTTTGGCCAAGACTATTTTGTTAATGTAATAGAGTTTGGGGAGTCTATAGGTGGAAATGATAGTGCTGATTGTAATGAGATTGTGACTGATATAACTCCATGTTCTGATGAAATGAAAGATAACTTTTTCTATGTTTTGTATCTTGATGATCTATATGATTTGAATAATAATGCTGATTTTGATGATTACGAAGAGCGTTTGGTTGTCAATGCTATCTCCTCTATGGTTCCTAGAGATTCCCCAATCTCTTTGGAGGAACTCAGGATAGCGGCTAATGTAGAGGCGCCATTGTCTGTAAATGAGATAAGATAGGCGGCATGGCCATACAGCACTCGTCCTGTTCCGATTTCGCTAGCAAAGCTCAAGGAAGCCAGTAAGAACTTTGTGGTTGAGAAGGACCAAGAGGTTAATTTGTTGACTCGATCTGGAAGAATGTTGGGAGCAAATAATGTAGATCCATCCGGGAAAGGTAAAGCAGTTGCAGTCTCGAATCCCAGTCCTCTCAGAATCCCTGCAGATCGGCAGGAGATGAAGAAGTCCAGGAAGATCCGATATTGACGCAGTTAAAGAGAACATAAGCCGATATCTCCTTATGGTCTCTGCTCACATCATCCTACCCTCACAGACTAAAATTGGAAGAGGCCCTGTCCAAAATGAAAGTGTCTGTCAACGCCACCCCAGACGAGGCCTGTCAGTTGATTGGAACTGCGCAATATGGGAACATCATTAATTTTATAGACCTTGATTTGCCTGCTTACGGTGCAAAGCATAATGAGTCTCTACGCATCACGGTGCCACTGGAGGGGAGCTGGATTCACCATGTATTGGTAGACAATGGGTCAGCTATGAATGTGCTCCCTGCTAAATGATGAGTATGTTAGACATTGACGCGCAGAGCCTTAAACCATCCAACCAAACCATAAAGGCCTACGACTCTACATCCAGGGCAGTATTGGGGATAGTCTCTCTGAATTTGTTGTTTGGGAGCAAGGAAATGAAGGTGGAATTCCAATTTATCGACATTCCGGTCACATTCTCAGCGCTATTGGGTAGACCATGGATTCACGAAATCGGAGCAGTAGCATCCACTCTCCACCAGTGTTTGAAATTTGTGGAAGACGGAGTTCTGACGACCATTTATGGGGATAGCATCACTATTGGGGAGACCAGTACTAATACTATGCCGGTAATGGAAATCAAACTAGACTAGGAGAACTTGATGCTCAGTGGTTTTACGATTGAGAAACCTAAAGGGAAGGTCTGCACTATAGATTTGACAACCTCCTCCGACAAGATCCCTCCTGTGCTAAAAATGATGAGAGGCATGAGTTACATCCTGGGCCTGGGGCTAGGAAAGCGTCAACAGGGACCATGTCAGCTTGTGATACTAGAAGCCAAGAGGAATAGGCGAGGCCTAGAGTATGTCGTGACGGAAGAAGATAAAGCGTACGATAAAACTGAAGCGTTTAAAGAAAAGATGACCTCAGCTGCTGGTAAGAGGTACAAAAGGCCTGAGATGCACCCGTACAGCTGGTCTTTGAACAAACACTTTGTTAAAGAGGATGGAGAAATGTTTGTTTGCCCAGAGCTGAAGATGAGTCAAATGGAATAAAGGTTGAAGATGATTCGGAGTTTTGCCAGCAGTCAAAACCTGGTGAAGGAAATGCTTGTGAGTATGCCTAGAAGGCCAGGCGTCACCGCCACATTTGAGAACAGCTACCATTTCTGGGGACCTGATTATGTGAACCAGCTTGAGAAGCTTGCTTTGGACGAACCCACAATATGCAAGATCCGGGGTGCTGACCCCGTGGACGTTGATGGTGATTTGGCAGATTTGTTCAAAGAGCAGGGGCTGTCAGAACCCGAGGATGACATGCATTTAGCAGAAGTACCTTCAAGAGGGGTGGTTGTGGCTAGTGATCTCAGTGATTTGATTGACTTTTCCTCTGATAATGAGGTGGTGGCTGTGTTGGAGTTTGAAAAAGAGCCAATTGCAGATCTGAATAGTTTGAAGACAGTCGCAAAAAGGCCGCTACAGAACTGGACTTCATTTCAAGGACCGGTTGCTGACAGGGAGACTATGATCAACAAGCTAGGGCTCAAGCCTCGTCCCAGTCCCTCTGAGTCAAAATTTGTTCCCCGTGTCCTGAGTCATTCCCCAGAGTCTTTTGTGATTGAATTCGAGTCTTCATATCGGTCTGACGTCCTCACGACGGAAGACCATTGTCGTGTTGTAGACACTGTTTTTCCCTTCGCTTTGAATAAAATGGTCGATCTTTCTGAGTATCCCGTGATTGCCAATCTAACAACTGAACGCTTAACTAAAATTAATCATCAAGATTTAAAAATAATTAAGCCAGATTCAATTGAAGATAATGCAGTCTTAATAGATGAGCAATTTTTAGAAAATAATTCAAAGCAGGTTCACGAGAAAAAGGAAAGCCGGGCCCAAGCTGCCGATGAGGTATTGACGACGGTGAACCTGGGAACAGCTGAGGAACCCAAAGAAACGCAAATTGGTAGCTTCTTCTCCGGAGATGAACGGGTTGCCCTGGTTGAGTTGCTTAAAGAATTTGTTGACGTCTTTGCTTGGTCTTATAAAGACATGACCGGGTTGAATACATCTATCGTAGAACACCGGATACCCCTAGATCCAGAGATTAAGCTAATAAAGCAGAAACTGAGGCGAATCAATCCCGAGTGGTCCTTACAAGTCAAAGAAGAGATTGAGAAACTCCTACGGGTGGGCTTTATCAAGGTGATCGAATACCCGACTTGGCTGGCAAACATAGTCACCATCATAAAAGCGAATGGAAAAGTTTGGGTTTGCGTAGACTTCCGGGATCTTAACAAGTCCAGTCCCAAAGATGATTTCCCCTTGCCAAACATTGACATGCTGGTAGATGCAACAACGAACTACGAGGTTAAATCCTTCATCGATGGTTTTGCAGGTTATAACCAGATTAAAATGGCCGAAGAAGATCAAGACAAGACAGCGTTTACCACTCCTTGGGGTACTTATTGTTACACAGTAATGCCGTTTGGGTTGAAGAATGCTGGGGCTACCTACCTGTAAGTACGCCAATCCAATTCGCGACCTTTTCGATGCATTTTAATATAATAAAACTGCATTAAGGGGCGTTTTGGTAAATTCCCGGCCTATCCCGAGACTTCCGGAAACGTTCCATGAGTTTCCCGCGAAGGAAGTACCTTTTGGTACATCATTCATGCCAAAGGACCCCTTGGGAATAAAACCTGTTGGACCTTTTGGGTATTTTCCCGGAATGTTCCAGAAACTGGTTTTTGGCGCCAAAAGCGGTTGAGCCACCTTGTGTCACGCGACAGCTTGAGGCATGGAAAGTGGACGCGTAAGGTCGTGCGACATACTAAGGCAGCCAACTGCAGCCTATAAATAAGACCCTCCCCCTCATTGAAATAGATCCCAATTCTAGCCTACTGTTACTCTGCCAAAATAACAGTGTAACGAGCGTCCCAAGCACAAAACCTCTCTCTCTCTCTCCTACCTTCCAACCCACTAATCCCTCTCATCCAAACCCAATTCTCTACCTACACCAATTGGAACCCTTGGATCAGAGCTGTGAGATCTACAACAAAGAATTGAAGGATTCTATATCTGACTAGATATAGAATTCGTGGAATCAACAAGGGTAACAATTCCCTAACCCTCTCTCTCTCTCTCATTTAATTCCTTGCAATTTTATAGTTCTATTTTGTTTGGATTCGTAATCGATCCTAGCTATCTCGAATTACTTTGAATCCCAATCGCAATCTCTCCGTTTAACTTGCATAGATTGTGTAATTGAGCTCATATTGATTGATTTGGTTGAATTTGGTGTTTGAGCCCCCAAGGGGTGTGGATCTACCCATATCCACACTCCCGGGTCGATTTGATGTTGTTTATGTTTTTTCGTTCATAATTCAAATTGTTAATTAGATCTCGTATATCTTCTCGTTAATTTACGAGTTCATATTGTGAGGTTTCTGCAGAAGGCTCATATGTGTCACGCGACACCTTCGTCCCCAAGTGATCCCGTGTCACGCGACATATGTGTGGTCACTGGTACGATGTGTCATGCGACACACATGACCCATCTGCAGTGACTCTTTTCCTTTGTAACTGTTCTAGTTTGTTTGTATCGTGTGGATGTGGCCTCCCTAAATAATGGGCTCACAATATGTAATTTCTCGTATCATAATTAATAAGATGCATTTTATCACATTTCGTTTATTATCGATATTTGCACACACTTTGGATTTACTTGGATGTGTTTGATTGAAAGACTCGTCTATGGACGAGGCGTGTTGGGTGAACTCTCGGTTCTTCCCAACACGTAACCTCGACCCCGAACTCATGTTTTCTCTCTAAAACAAAGGTTTTCAATGTTTCCTCTTAAAACGGCGTGGCGACTCCTTATAAATTTATATATATATATATTTTCGGGCGAGCGCGCATTCACTACCAGAGGACCGTCACTACCCTGTTTCACGACATGATCTACAAGGAGATTGAAGTGTATGTGGACAATATGATTATTCACATGAAAGGGTCAGATGGGCAACATTTCACTGATTTAAGGAAGTTCTTCAACAGACTTCGGGAGCATTCCATGAGGCTAAATCCAGCCAAGTGCACTTTTGGGGTTATCCGGGGTAAAGTTTTGGGCTACATGGTCACAGAGCGAGGCATCGAAGTAGATCCCAGAAAAGTCAAAGCAATTGTTGAAATGAAGCCGCAGAGAAATGTTTCTGAGGTAAAAGGTTTTATGGGCCGTCTACAATACATCAGCAGATTCATCAACCAGCTGACCTCCATATGTGAGCCAATCTTTAAGCTATTGAAGAAGAATCAGGAAGTGGTTTGGAACGAGGAATGTCAACTAGCTTTCGAGAGAATCGAGGCTTACCTTGTTAATCCTCCCATTCTCTGCCCACCTCACGGGAGCAAGCCTTTACTTCTATATCTGACGGTCACAGACACAGCTATCGGAGCCATGCTAGCACAAGAGAAGAAGGACTCTAAGGTTGAGAATGCCATATATTTTGTCAGTCGTAAATTCCAAGGTAGCGAGTTGAATTACTCTGCCCTCGAGAAGACATGCGCAGCTCTGGTTTGGGTGGTCGGAAAGCTAAAACACTATATGCTATCCCACATAGTACACCTGGTCTCCAAGATGGACCCGATCAGATACTATTTCAGGGTGACAGAGGCAACATTTCCACCAGATTGGCAAAATGGACCTTTTTCTTAGCTGAGTTTGATATCAAATATGTGATCCGGAAGTCAATCAAGGGACATGCTTTGGCAGATCAATTAGCTGATTTCCCCATTACAGAAGCTCGAGGACCAGATTTCCAGTTTCCAGATGAAGGGATTCTTGTTATAGAAAATGGCAACTGGTGGCAGTTATTCTTCAACGGCGCAGCAAACAAAAGAGGTAACGGCATCGGAATGGTACTGGTAGACCCGAATGACATGCATATTCCCATAGCTATCAAGCTAAACTTCTCGGTTACCAACAATGCAGCCGAATATGAAGCTTGCATAGCTGGTCTTGAGGCTGCCCTAGAACGACATGTGGATGAATTGGAAGTGTTTGGTGATTCCCAACTGATAATAAATCAAGCCGCCAACAGATGGAAAACCTCAGATCCGTATCTCCAGAGGTATCACGCTTACATTGCAGAGCTCATTGGCCAGTTCAAGGAAGTGTCATTCCAATTCCTGCCGCGAGATAAGAATAGATTTGTCGATGCCCTAGCTACTCTGGCCTCTTTGGTAGAAATCCCAGAAGGAAAGTCAATCAAACCGTTCAGGGTCGATAGGCGAGAAAATCCTTCATACTGCTGTGAAATAGAGATCGAAACTGTTAATGAGCCGTGGTACAACCAAATTTTCCAATATCTCAAGCATGGTGAAGCATCTTTCCCCGTCGATAAAGAATGAGACCTAAAAGGTATTCATGCCAAGAGTTTGCAAGCTTTGAAAAGGCTATCAGCTCAGTACGTCATACTTGGCAATGAGTTATGGAAGAAAAGGGAAGGTTGCCCTCTCCTGCTCTCAGACGCAAAGAAAAGGCTCAGAGAGTAATGGAAGATGTTCACAATGGCGCCTGCGGACCCCATATGAATGCTCGATCCCTTATGCATAGCATTATCAGACTAGGCTACTTCTGGATCACTATGGAAACTGATTGTATTCAATTCGTGCGGACTTGTGACAAATGCCAGCGATTCTCCAATCTAAACCACATCCCTCCCCATGATCTCTACTGTATGAAAACTCCCTGGCCCTTCGCAACGTGGGGAATTGAGGTCATTGGGAAGATAACTCCATCCTGGAGGAATGGGCACTCATTTGTTTTGGTCGCGGTATATTACTTCACAAAATGGGTAGAAGCCACATCCTACAAAGTGCTCACAGCTAAGAAGGTAGCTCGCTTCATAAAAGAACAAATTTTTTGCCGCTACGGAGTCCCGAATGAGATCATTTCTGACAATGGGTCCCACTTCGAAGGAGAGACCGATCGTCTGCTTACTGAATACAGGGTCAAGCGTCACAAGTCTTCACCATACAGACCACAGACGAATGGTGCTGTTGAGGCTGCCAATAAGAACTTGGAAAGAATCATAAAGAAGATGGTCGAGCGAGGAAGGGATTGGCCAGAGAAGCTACATTTAGCATTGTGGGGATACCGCACTTCAATTCGGACTTCCACCGGTGCAACCCCATACGCCTTAACCTACAGAATGGAGGCTGTCATGCCCATTGAGCTAGAAATTCCATCCCTTAGGGTGTTGCTTGAGAATGAGGTAAATGAGATTGAATGGCTCCAAAGTCGATACAACGAATTGGCTCTGTTAGACGAACGCAGATTAAAGGCCATGGAGCACCATCGGGCATATCAGAAGAGAATGGCCCGTGCTTTTGACAAAAGAGTGAAACCCAGGGACATCAAGGTTGGTGATCTGGTTCTCAAGATGAAGCCCGCAAATCAGAGCAGTGCATTGGGCAAATGGGCACCTATATGGGTCGGACCTTTTCTAGTAAAGAAGTTATTCTCCGGAGGAGAAATACAGCTGACAGACTTGGATGGCAATCCATTTTTGCACCCCGTCAATGGTGATAAGTTGTGGCGGTATTATGTTTGATCGAGTCTTCCCCTCTATAAAAGAAAATAAAAAATATAATTAAAAAAATAATAAATAAAAAAAAGAAGAAATGGAAAATAAAGGCGCAACAAAATTGTCCCAGATTAGACTGAAAACCTCTCAAAAGGCAGTCCATGCAAAAATAAGGGACGCGCCAGGTGCTAAATGAATATACCCAGCTAGGCTGAAAACCCTAAAAAGGGGCGGTCTAGGTTAAAAACAGGGTTGCACCATGTCCCCCTTCTGTCTTCCCCTTTCTTAAGCACAAAAGTTGATTGAGTCGAACTACGGAGACCTGAGCCCCTTAGTTCTCTTTGTAAAAGGGGAAGGTAGGCAACCACTCGTGGTTCGGTCTAAATTGCTGCAAAATTTCAAATCTTGCCAAGATGTGTTTTGATTACAGTTCTAAGGCTTTTCAAAGGTTCATTTTTAAGTTAATATTCTTTTTGATGAGTTCAAGCACGGCCTGCTTTTGATTTAAATAACCTGCTGTGAATAAAAGGCAATAATTTTCAAAGTACTAACATCTATCTCATGTTCCTGAATATCTCTCATAGTTTGTAACCTCCACGCCGGAATCCAGAAGCTCAGATCAACCGTCCTGCATCGCGCCAATTTAATCTGCCAGCTATCAGCGGCCGCACCTCTTAACACTCTACGTTGTCCCGTCACCCAGGGCATAGCTGTCTGACCCTCCGAAAGCGGAATGATCAAGTGCAGCCGCTCAAAAAGCCATAAAGATAACAAACCGGGGCTGCCCGCACCCATGAAATCAAATACCCCTGCCAGCCTATCAATGCCATGATATGTCTCGGCTAGCAGCAGTGGTACAACATCCATTTCTCCCTGCCGAGGACAGATTAGACAAAGGTCCACACCTTGAGTACCCCTATGTTGCCTGACAATCTCCAACAACATACCCGGACAGACTCCGATGTACCCGCAGAAGTAATGAGCCGATAGGGTGAGCAGCATGAACATGTCCAAAGATGTGGAAAGATCGAATAGCTCAGGACTGGATAAGCGCAACCTGGCTACCCGAGTCAAATCTATGAGCCCATCATCCAGAATAGTAGATGACACCTAATCTGCAGGCAAGCCCAAGAAATCTGATAGCTGCTCCGTAACCGACCGTCTGTCCCGTGGAAATACAATGGTTGTCGACCCCTTCAAGCCTGTTAATGCTCTAAAAATCCTCCATGGTCGGTGTCAAATCATTATACGACAGAGTGAAGGCATGTCGCTCCGAATACCAAAAGCAAGATGCAGCCCGAAGCAATTCCCAATCAATCCTCCAGTCCTTCAAAGACCAGATGCTGGGCATGCCATGCCTTGTATCAATAACCTTCCTATGTTGCTTCTGGTGAAAATGAGTAATTTCAATGAAATCATGGCGAAATTGATGTTCCCGGGAAGTTACTTCTTCATTATAATGTTCCATTGCGGTTGAAAGTTCCAATCTTGGCTAGAGAAATCGATTAACTCTCAAACTGGGGTTGTTGAAAAGACAGTTTTTGCAAAATGAATTCGGAGATAGATTAAAAAGGGGGGTCTGTTACGAACATCCTCAAGCCGTGTGACACAACTTGCCATACTAAAACGGGATGTCGGGCGACACTTCTGGCCCTCGCCAGACACCAGCCATAGAATCCCTGACTCGCCGTCGCCGCCATACACCTACCCATACATATTCAATCCTAAGATACACAACACCCGGGAGAAGGCCCATTTCACCACATGTACCACTATACACGCCTAGCCAATACAATTTCATCATCTCATGAAAAAATCCGGCATAGCCTATCATTCAATACGATCATTTTTCCCCATTTAACCATCGTCCCATTCCTTGAACAGATAGACTTACACAAACAAACTAACATAGTTTAATCTTTGCTAACAAGGAGTGTCATAGCCAAAATTTACTGCTTAGAAGTGTTGTGTCCCCCCGCAGAGTACAATTAAACACAATTGGATCTTGGGGACTGTTCCTCAGCCAAAAATTGAGACAAAAGAAGTGCAAATCTAGCAATCTTTCCAGCAAATGTTCATCAAAATTATCAGCCCCGTTGCCAAGTCACCAGCAAAGTCCGTTTTTCCCTGATAATTTAACAAGCAGAACTCTTGCCCTACCAAGCAAAGTTCAGTGATTCCAAAGTCGACCAAGAGTCAATAAAGGCCGTCCCCTGACAAGACAAAACATCAAGACGTCAACAACAGTAGCGTGAGTCCCCGGCAGTTATATCTATCCCCAGCAGAACCAACAGTAGCATCAGTCCCTCCGGCAGCTGCAACTTTCCAACAATCGTCAGCAACAGTAGCATCAGTCCCTCCGGCAGCTACAGGTAAGCACAGCACAGGTATGAAAACATGTCTCGTCCAAACTGTCAAATCATTATGTCTGGTATGCTCGAAAAATCACTCCCTTCAGTTCATTTCGTTTATCGGGTCAGACACCTCCTAATGGTCTATTCAGGTCAGACACCTCCTAATGGTCTATTCGGGTCAAGACGCCTCCTAATAGTCTCTTCGGGTCAGACACCTCCTAATGGTCTATTCGGGTCAGACACCTCCTAATGGTCTCTTCGGGTCAAGACGCCTCCTAACAGTCTTCCATTGGGTCAAGACGCCTCCTAATAGTCTCCCATCGGGTCAGACACCTCCTAATGGTCTATTCGGGTCAGACGCCTCCTAATAGTCTCTTCGAGTCAGATACCTCCTAATGGTCTATTCGGGTCAGACACCTCCTAATGGTCTATTCGGGTTAGACACCTCCTAATGGTGTATTCGGGTCAGACGCCTCCTAACAGTCTTCCATCAGGTCAGACACCTCCTAATGTTCTATTCGGGTCAGACGCCTCCTAATAGTCTCTTCGGGTCAGACACCTCCTAATGGTGTATTCGGGTCAGACACCTCCTAATGGTCTCCTCCGAATACTCTGAACTACGATTTGACTTGATTCCTTCCGGGGATACGTAGGAATCCTTTCTCAAAAGGTCCAGTCATCCGATTCCATCAATCATTTTTTCATCCGCCATATCCCAGCTGCTCATTGGGATTGGATCCTTCTTATCGACAACCTCACTTCTTCCATAAGTGACGTTGCCGAGGGGCTCTGTGAGTAAGCCAATCTAATTCGCGACCCTTTAAAAGTGCTTTTTAATGTAATAAAATTGCACCATGGGCATTTCGGTAAATTTCCGGTCAATTCCAAGACTTCCGGAAACTTTTCTTAAAGTTCTTATGAGGGAAGTACTTGTGAGTAATTTTTCCACAAAAAAGGACCTACCAGGAATTATCAGCTTTGGACCTATTGGGAATTACCACAGAAGGTTCCAAAATCAGTTGTTGATGCCAAAAACGGTTACATGGCTGGACAGGTCGTGCCACACAATTTGCCACAGAAAAGCGAAGCGAGAGGTCGTGCGACACAAGTGACCCACTCCATGCAGCCTATAAATTGGACCCTCCCCCTCTCATATCAGGATCCCTTTTCCAATACCCTAAAGTTACTCTGCCCAATTGATGCCAGAAACCACTCTCTCTCCTCAAACCACACCAAACCCCTCCAATTCCATCTCTTCCTCACCCAAATCATACACCCATTTTCATACAACCCACATCACCTTGAAGATCTGAACAGAAGCATTCAATTGTTGTTCAACCGCATCTCCTAGCAGCTGAATTGAAGGCTCCTACACCTAACTTGGTGTAGAAATAGAGGACTACAAGGGTAACACATCTCTCCACCCTTCTCTCTCTCATTTACTTTTTTATTTGCAATTTATATTCCTCCACTTGATAATCAATCTCCATCTGCTTCATATTATTAAGTGGCAACTGCCATATCTCTGTTTAATTGGATTTGCTTGGTTTAATTGCTTATTTGTGTTGTGATTTGATCTCCCTTGGTTGCTTGGTGGTCAAGGGAGTGTGGATCTCCCATATCCATGCTCCCTTGGGTAATTCATTGTTAATCTGTGTTATTCCAAGTTGATTCGGTGTATTTGGTAGATCTGAATCGATCTCTGTTGGTTTCTGGTTTTGAATTGTGAGATTCCTGCTGATGGTATACCTGTGTCACGCGACACAAGTGATTCCTCAAGTCCTGTGTCACGCGACACAAGTAACCCATCTGCAGAGAATCATATTTCAGTTGTAAGTTTGTTCCCCACCCCTTTTGTCACTCAAATTAGGGTGTGGATCTTCCATATCCACATTCATTTGAAGTGATTAGATAGATCTATTTCCTTTGTGTTTAATAATGTAAAATCTCTGCAAAGTGCCTTGTAGTGTCACACGACATAAGTGACTCCTCAAGTCCTGTGTCACGCGACACAACAAGCCTCTACAGCAGGTTCGTTTTAGTTGTATGTTTTGTTCCTCCTCTTTGTAATATGGGATGTGGCCTCCCATCGTCAATGGCTTACAAGTTGTTTTTTCTTTTCATTGAGTAATAAAACAAAGCACTTTTATGCATTTTATACATATATTGGCATACACACTTTGCACACACATTTGGATGGTTTGAATGTTGAACGTTGAAAGACTCGTCTACGGACGAGGCGTGTTGGGTGAACTCTCGGTTCTTCCCAGCACGTAACCTGACCCCCGAACCTATTTTCTCTTATCAAAGGTTTTCAATGTTTCCTCTAAAAAGGGCGTGGTGAATCCTTTATATTTTTCTTCAAAATTTCGGGCGACCGCACATTCAGTGGCGACTCCTTTATTTTTATTTTTTCTTCATTCACAACCCGGCCAGCCCGAAGACGCAAGTTCCGTGAAAGAGGACCCGATCCTCACTCAGCTCAAGCAAACCCAGGCGAACATTTCCCTCTGGTCTCTGCTCACATCTTCATATCCTCACAAGCTCATGCTAGAGGAAAGTCTGGCCCGTACCATGGTCCCCGTGGACGCAACCCCAGACGAGGTCATTCAGATGATCGACAACATCCACTATGACAACATTATCACCTTCACAGATTTGGACCTTCCAAAATTTGGGGCTGATCACAATGAGCCGCTCTACATCACAGTCCAGCTGGACGAGCGTCGCCTTCCCCGCTTGTTGGTAGACGGAGGTTTCAAAATGAATGTCTTGCCCGCCAAGATGATCGACCCGCTTGACATCAAGCCTACAGATCTGAAGCCTTCAGTCCACACTGTCAAGGCCTATGACTCTACTTCCCGTACAGTTCTCGGGGTTGCTACTCTTAATATCTGGTTCGGCAAGCGGCTGATCCCCACCGAATTCCAAGTGTTGGACATTCCAATCACATTCACAGCCATCCTGGGGCGTCCCTGGCTGCATCAAATCAATGGCGTGGCATCCAACCTTCACCAGTGCCTCAAGTTCATGCAAGGCAACGAGCTAACCACAGTCTACGGCAACAGCGTCACCACCGAGGGGACCAGCACCAACGACATTCCAGTGTTAGAAATCATGCATAATGACGACATGGCATTAATTGGATTCACTCTGGAGACCTCCAAGATCTAAATATGCAACGTGGACCTTCCACTATCTCACGACAAGATTCCTCCTGCCATGAAGATGATGAAACTCATGAACTTCATCCCAGGACTGGGGCTCCGCAAAAGGTTACAAGGCCAACACCAAGTCATCGAAGTCAAGGACCACACCACAGTCGCGGGACTTGGTTACGTGCCAACACCGGCTGACATCAGGGAAAACAAAAGGCTTTCCCACACCAAGGCAGCAGCCCGCAAAAGGGGAACCTCCGACGGCACACCCAACCTCCGACCTTACAGTTTCAACCTCGCTCATTACTTCACCAAGGGAACCGACAGCAGAACTGAGGGGACCGACAAGGGAACCAACAGCAGAACTGAGGGGACCGACAAGGGAACCAGCAGCAGAACTGAGGGGACCGATAGCGGAATTGATGAAGATGAGAAAGAAGCAGGGATAATCAGCACAGAGACTACAGAAAGGATGGAAAAGCTAGCATGGGACCTCAAGCGTTTCAGAGGACTCAAGGCTAATCCGATAAGGGGAGCATTCCTCGACATCACAGCTCTACCTAGACCAAATGCCACCACAATCCAGCACGAGTACACATTCAAGGGAATCCCAGACTTGGAAGAGCAACTCAGGGTACTCTCCATGGGAAGCAGACTGTTTGGATCAGCCTCCGAGGCCACATTAGAGACAGTGACTCCAAAGCAGAAGGAACTAGAATTCATAGAAGACGCTCTCAGTGGACCAGCTCTACAGAGTCTTTTTGAAGAAGTCATGGAGGAGCCAAACCTGATTGACCTGGGCTCCAAAAACAGCATGATCGCCATGATTGGGACAGCAGAAGCCAAGCCTCTCGATCCCAGAACCCTCATCAAGCATCCAGCAATGCCACTGAAGAATTGGGTAACTTTCACCGGACCAAGGGCAAGCCAGAATGAAATGGAAGACAAGCTGGGCCTACACCCACATCTCCCTAAACCCGGTCTCGAACCCTCTCGAGCCGCCTCCTGTAAAAGTCCAGTCCTCTGAGTCATCCAACGGCCTTACGCCGGAAGACTATGATAATGTAGCCAACCATGTATTTCCGTTCTCGTTTAATGAAAAGTCTGACCTTTCGGAGTATCCTCTCATTGCTACTTTAACAACTGATAAGTTAACAAACAACTTAAAAGACGTTAATAACTCAATTGATAGAGAAGCAGACACATTAAATGAACAATACATTAAGGAAGTTCTCAAGCGTGTAGTTGACCAAGAGGACAACCGGGCCCAAGCTGCCGAAGAGGTTATGACCAAAGTGAACATGGGGTCAGTGCAAGAGCCTAAAGAGACACAAGTGGGCGTTTCTTCGCCGATGCGTAAAAGAAGCCCCGATAAACCTCCTCCGGAGTATGTTGACGTGTTCCCTCGGTCATACCAGACATGCCGGACTCGATCCTCGATCGTGGAGCACGAATTCCCTGGATCCCGAATCCAAGCCTGTCAAACAGAAGCTGCGCAAGATCAAGCCAGAGTGGTCCTTGCAAGTTAAAGAAGAGATTGAGAAAATGATCCGAGTTGGTTTCATCATAGTGATTGAGTACCCCACTTGGCTTTCCAACATCGTGACGGTCACCAAGGCCAATGGAAAGGTCAGATGCTGTGTGGATTTTTGGGATCTCAACAAGGCCAGCTCTAAAGATGATTTCCCACTGCCTAACATCGACATGCTAGTCGACACCACGGCAAATTTCGAAGTAAAGTCCTTCGTGGATGGGTTCGCTGGATACAACCAGATCAAAATGTTCGTGGAGGATCAAGCCAAGACTGCTTTCACCACTCCGTGGGGGACATACTGCTAAATGGTCATGCCGTTCGGTTTAAAGAACGCTGGGACTACTTACCAGCGGGCTGCAACAGCCCTCTTCCATGACATGATTCACAAGGAAATCGAAGTATATGTCGATGACATGATCATCCACTCCAGAGGATCAGACATGCAGCACATGATAGATCTGAGAAAGTTCTTCAACAGACTCAGAAAGCACTCCATGAGATTGAACCCTGCGAAGTACACCTTCGGCGTCAAACGAGGTAAAGTACTGGGGTATATGGTTACAGAAAGAGGTATCGAAGCCGATCCTAAGATAATCAAGGCCATCATCGAGATGAAGCCGCCTCAAACTTTGACAGAAGTAAAGAGTTTTATGGGAAGACTTCAGTACATCAGTCGCTTCATCAACCAGTTGACATCTCTCTGCGACCCCATATTCAAACTGATGAAGAAGAATGCCGACATCAAATGGGACTCCGAGTGCCAGACATCTTTCGAGAAAATCAAGACCTACTTGGTGAATCCCCCAATTCTGTGCCCGCCACATGAAGATAAGCCACTACTCCCGTATCTGACAGTAATAGACATGTCAATCGGAGCAATGCTAGCACAAGAATAGAAAGATTCCAAGGTTGAGCATGCAATCTTCTTCGTAAGCCGCAAGCTTCAAGGAAGTGAACTCAGCTACTCAGCATTAGAGAAAACTTGTACCGCCTTGGTATGGGTAGTCGGGAAACTGAAACACTACATGCAGTCACATTCAGTGCTCCTGGTCTCCAAAATGGACCCTGTCCGATATATCTTTGACAAGCCATCCATGTCAATGCGACTAGCCAAGTGGTCATTCTTCCTGGCTGAGTTCGACATCAAGTACATGGTCAGAAAATCAACAAAGGGCAGAGTAATGGCGCATCACCGGCGTACTTCCCAAGCAAAGGAGCCCAAGGGTCCTGATCCGCAGTTTCCGGATGACGGAATCTTTTCACTCGACAGCGCTAACCGCTGGCAACTCCTCTTCGATGGGGAAGCCAACAAGAAGGGAAATGGTATCGGAATGCTCCTTGTCGATCCCAAGGACGAGCACACTCACATAGCCATCAAGTTGAATTTTGAAACAACCAACAATGCAGCAGAATACGAAGCCTGCGCAGTCGGTCCGGAAGCCGCACTCGAGCGCAACATCTCAGAACTGGAAGTGTACGGAGACTCAGCATTGATCATCAATCAAGTATCCAACAAATGGAAAACGGTAGATTCTGGCCTCCAGAAGTACCACGCGTACATGGAGGAGCTCATTGCTCAGTTCAAGGACATCTCTTTCCACTATTTGCCAAGAGACGAAAACCGCTTCGCAGACGCCCTGGCAACCCTCGCCTCTCTTGTCAAAATTCCCGATGGGAAATCAGTAAACCCCTCAGAATAGGCAGACGGGAAACACCCGCCTATTGTTGTGAGATAGAAATAAAAAATGAAACGATTGACGAACCCTGGTACAATCAAATATACCAGTACCTCAAAAACGGAGAAGCTTCCTTCACAAATGAAGATGGAAAATACAAAGAAGGGATCAAAGCCAAAAACATGATGGCATTAAAATGCGTGGCATCCCATTTCGTCATTCTAGGGGGTATATTGTACAAGAAGCGCCACCAAGGACCACTCCTTCGGTGTGTAAACAAAGAAAAAGCCAGCGAGCTAATGAACGAAGTTCACAACGGAATCTGCGGTCCGCACATGAACGCCCGAGATTTGACACAGATCATTCTCCGTATGGGATACTATTGGATATCTATGGAAACAGACTGCATCCAGTTCGTTAGAAGCTGCGACAAATGTCAATGGTTCTCCAACCTCAATCACATCCCTCCTCATGAACTCTATTGCATGACTACACCATGGCCTTTCGCCACATGGGGAATCGACGTCATCGGCAAGATCACTCCACCAGGGAGAAATGGTCACAAATTCATTCTAGTCGTAGTCGACTACTTCACCAAATGGGTAGAAGCCAGATCGTACAAGGTACTAAATTCTAAGAAGGTGGTCGAGTTCATCAAAGAGAAAATCATGTGCCGATACGGAGTGCCCAACGAGATCATATCTGACAATGGGACTCACTTCGAGGGAGATTGGGACCAACTGCTGACCGAATTCAGAGTCACGCGTCACAAGTCTTCTCCTTACAGACCACAAACCAATGGTGCAGTAGAGGCAGTAAACAAGACACTCGCCATGATAATCGGAAAGATGACCACCAGAGGTCGGGTCTGGCCCGAAAAGATACATCTAGCCCTCTAGGGATACAGAACATCAGTCAGAACCGCCACAGGGGAGACTCCATTTGCACTTACCTACGGAATGGAAGCAATGTTACCCGTGGAATTGGAAATTCCATCCCTTCGAGTCCTCTTGGAAAACGGGATCAATGAAGTCGAATGGCTACAGAGCCATCACGACGAACTTGCTCTACTCGATGAACGCAGATTGAAAGCCATGGAACACACTCGAGCCTACCAGAGCAGAATGGCCCGAGCATTCGATAAGAAACTCAAGATCCGAGACATCAGAGAAGGCGACTTGGTGCTAAAGGAAAAGCCTCCTACGCAGACCAATCCTCTCGGAAAGTGGAAGCCTACCTGGATAGGACCGTACGTGATACAAAGAATCTTCTCCGGAGGAGCCATGAAATTAGCAGACTTGGACGGGAACCCTTTCGTTAACCCCGTGAACGGATGCAAGCTCCGCAGATCCTTCGTTTGAGGAAGAGCACGAGTCAACTCTCCTTCCCCATACACAACCCCTCAGTAAAATTAAAGTACTAAAAGAGTAATACCCAACTGGATACATTCCCGCTAATGATCCATGTAAAAAATAGGGTTACACTTCTTTTGTCTTTGTTTTTCTCAAATTCACCTAAAAGTGTTGAACTACGGTGACTTGAGCCCCTTTAGTCCAATTGTAAAAGGGGAACATAGTCAGCCATCATTGGTTCGTTCTCAAAAACAAAAAAATACAATAAGCATCAACTGCTTGTGTTTCGAAAAACTCTTTTCAATTAACCTACAAATTCATTACGGTTAAAAAAATCTTTGATGAGTTTAAGCACGGTCATCTCTTGACTCGCTACACGCTAGCAAAACTACAATAAAACATTAATCAGTTAATGTGTCTGCAATGACAGTGGGCGAATACTCTGGACAGCAAGGTCAACCTAGTTTCCTGTACTTGGTCCTTCATCCTTCTTCCCCTTCCCTTTCCCACGGTGAGTGTTCTTCACCTTCACAGGGAATATTCCGGTAGTCCTTCTACCTGGCTCAGGGAACCTTCCCGACGCCTCCGTTAAACCTGTAGCTGTCAACGCAACCCTTTCTCTAGCTCTATCTCGAGCTGCCTCGCTTCGAGCCATCAGGACCGTGCTTTGATTGGCCTCCCGATCAGCATTGGCCTCATAGTCAGCCATGTCGTTCCCAGTACGATCCCGAGGGTTAGCCCCCGCTTCGGTCCACCTCATGGTCGAGCTGTCAAGGTGATCACCACCCAACAGCTCACTCTGTCTCCAAAAGATAGCCATCTGTGTCTCCCCTATACACTCTTCGTAATAGTTCGTATATCATAGACAGACAAAGGCTGCCCCTCTCCGGTAAAAGAGAACCCCGGGCAGAAAGGACGTGTATTGCCACCACCGTGTGAGCAGCAATAGCGTCGAAGGATCTTACATCGCCAGAGATCCCACCTCAAAGGTAGCGGCATGACTCAAGCCCGTCAATGGCACCTCGCTCCACTCGTACCGTCGCGTAACCAATGATGGAATGTAGAAAGACGTCCGAGACAGCCCCGCACTCGACAACCAATAGACCCTCCCGAGCGGTCCAACAATGTCTAATCTCCAAGCAGGGAACCCACCATCGCAAGTGATGCATGCGGAGTCCGGCCATCCAGAGCTCCAGCTCTCGCCCGATCGCCCCTATCACCAAAGGACGCCGAGAAAAGGACCAAGCGTCACAAGATATTGGCACCTCGGGCATCATCTCGCAGCCTCTCCTCAACCACATGGTAAGCATAGCGGGACTCCCTCCCCACATGTATCGGCCGCCGGCCGCCATCCGACCTATGCCCAGAACGTGTCGCCTAAGACCAAAGGCACGATGTCTCCTGCTCCGGCACCGCTCACCAGTCCAAGACACCGTGATGGCACACACCCATGGACGTGAACTTCAACAGAGTAGCGATCGCGCACAGAGCAAGCGCGTCCCACGCGAAGACGCTTCCTCGCCCAAGAAATCTATCGGGCAGCCCCAAAATGTCGACATAATCGCATTCAATATCGGCATCCCGTATGCTTCTCCACGAGATACCAAGCAAAGACACTAGCTTCTCAACAGTGGCCATGCCACCAGCATACAGAAGAACTAGCTGTTCCGTCTCAGGTCCTCCCAGAATGGCCCGGATATCTTCGAACGTAGGAGTGATTTCGTTGTACAAAAAATTTTCACATTCCTCCAAAAGATCCCAGAAGCGAGCCGCTGCTCTCAAAAGATCCCAATCTGGCATGAGCTCCTTCAAAGCCAAAACAGATTTCATCCCGTAACAGCCTTCGAAAAACCCCTTGTTTTGCCTCGTGTGGTTCCGTACCCATGACTGGAAATTTTCCAAGTATCGCTCTTGCATCCGAGACGATATCTTAGGAAAGGGAGCCATGAAAGAAAGTGAAGGAAGCCTTAGGAATTGGAAAGAAATTCAGCCAACTGATCAAAGCAAAGGCGCAGTTTCTTATGAATTGCAAAGCTGAAACTGCAATTTAAAAGACTCTGGAATTTCATTCTCAATCCGGCCGGACTCTCTCTGCAGTTGACTTGGTCAACTCTGTAGCCAGCTGCTCCTAAATTGGAAACAATTCCAAACAAAGCCCTGTTCATGCCTTTATGAATCTGCGTGCTCCCCTGGTTTCAGTTAACCAAAGCCAACACCTCTTCCACCCCGGGCTCATGCAACAGTGCAATTAATTAATAATCAGTGCATATAGGCATAAATTTTGACCCGTTCAATTTTTCATGCATGTTTCATATTGTTTATTTTTGATCAACCTACTAGCTTATTTGTCGAAAATAAAAAGAAGGTAGTCACTAAATAGATGTGCAAAGTACAGGTTCCGCCCCAAGGGCGCCTTTTCAAGTACAATTCAAGACAAATTGTTCCGGACAATACATACATTTTGTCTAAAAAGCAATAAAAGAGGACTACTCAGAGTCCTGCTCGTTATCCGAGCACTAGACGCACTGCTCCGCAGCAGTCGGATCTGTCGAAAACAGATAATCTCCGAATTCCTCCAGGCGGAAATACGCGAAAGGCCTCCTCTGCGCCTGCGAACTCGAGGACTCTCCCCTCTCGTGCCCCGAGTGCGAAGGAGGATGAGCTCCAAACCCAGCCGTTCCGCCCGCGAACTGGCCAAATCCCTGCGCAAAGTCCTCCCCACCAGCCGTGGGAGCAGACGAACCTCTCGGCCTAGACGGCCTCGGCTCACGAACATCCACGCTCCTCCGAGAACTGCAACTCAGGAACGCCACGAGCCTCCTAGTGTAGTTGGCCCACCCGTCCAACTGTCTCATGGTCTGATTATACGTACGGCCAGACACCTGCAAACCAGGAAGGTCATCAAAAGACAAGCAGAAAGTACAGATGCAACATTTGCAGAATGCTACTATCAAATGTAGATAATCAAAAGTGCTCACCAAAGCGTTGGGGTCCACCTTGTACTGAGGTCTCGGCTCCTCCGGGATCGGGATCACCAGTCGCCTGCGCAAATCGTCCAGCCCCTCGTACGCCAGCCTAGCGCGTGGAAGCGGGAGATCTCGAGGATATCCAGGGCCCTTGCCCTCCCTATGCTGCACCTGCGGGCACCTCAGCCTCATCCTCTAGAAAGTGTCATAGTCGGCTCCCGCTATGACATACTCGGTATAGAACACACCCTGTCTATACCGCTCCAACTCCTCCATCGGCATCGAAAGAGGATGCTGCATGTGCAGAGGCGGATCCACCGGCACCATCGGAAGGGACCCTGGGCCATGCTGATGGGTCACCCTCTCCCCCAGATACATCGCATCGCAGTGAAGTCCCACCAGGAGCTTTCGCCGCCGCGTAACCTCACTAGCAACCTGAACCACGCCCATGTGGAAGCGACTCCACCTGGTTAGCTGGATCCGCTCGGAGAACTCTCAGCTCAGGGCTAGAGACACCTCCTCGTATGACAGCCGAGTACCCACCCTCGATGACACCGCCTTCTTCGCCCTCTTCTGCCAAGACAGCATGGCAGGGAACAAGGACCGGTACGCCTCCCTAATATCCCACTGCTTCGGGCTGAACACCTCATAGCACCAGACCTGTCAAGCAAATGGAAAGTTATGTCAGCTACAGAGCAGATACATATGAGTACATAAAAGAGACAAGGAAGAGAAAAAGACGTGAACTTACATCCAAAGCAAACGAGAAATAGCTCAAGGAGCTCTCCTCTCCCCACGAGAACCTGTCCAAGGCGTGGTAGAGCTCGGCCAGTCCAGCCTCCCCCCAGGCATACCCCCTCACGGCATCCAAGTCTGTCAGCGACCCGAGCAATAGGAAGTGACAGGACGTATCAGAAGTCGGGAACAAAGTCCCTGACAACGCGAACAAAATGAACCCTCGAGCCAGACGCTCAGTGGTCATCCTCGAGGACCCCTCCCCATAATCAACAATGTCTGTCCTCAGATGCATCTCCATCGGCCTATACCGAATACCTAAGCCCCTGGCATCAGAGATATCAAAACCCAGCAGCTCCGACAACTGCCCCGAGGTATAACCATCTACCCACACCAGCGCGTTACCCAGGACGGCAACCAGTGATAGCAGCAAAGTCAGTGGGAGTCACCGTTGCCTCCCCCCACCTGAAATGAAAAGTTTGGTTCGTGTCCCACCAGTACTTGCTCAGAGCTACGTACATGGACCTCGTCCTCTATGTCATAGCCACCACGGCTACCGCGCTGATAAATCCAGCCAAGCCGGAGTCAACCACAAGCTCCCGTGGACTCCTCTCTCTATCTCGAGCCTCATCCGGGAATATCTCCCACAGCGCTCGGACTGCCTCGAAGGCTCCCCGACTCTTCTGGTTGCGAACATCAACCATCCCTCGGCCCTGCAGGTGAACAAAGCAAAGAATACGTTAAGTACAAAAGTGACATCAACAGAGTGCACGAACGCATGTCAAAATGATGCAATGCAGATGCAGTTCTCATTCCTTTCCTAAAATATTTCCATCCCGGTTGGAGTATTAACGGTCCAAAATTTCCAAGCACTTCAAAAACTCCGTCGAATCCGGAACTTTCAAAACATTTCGAAAACTCCGTCGAATCCGGAGCTTTCAAAACATTTCTGGCCCTCGCCAGACACCAGCCATAGAATCCCCAACTCGCCGTCGCCGCGATACACCTACCCATACATATTCAATCCTAAGATACACAACACCCGGGAGAAGGCCCATTTCCCCACATGTACCACTATACACGCCCAGCCAATACAATTTCATCATCTCATGAACAAATTCGGCATAGCCTATCATTCAATACGATCATTTTTCCCCATTTAACCATCGTCCCATTCCTTGAACAGATAGACTTACACAAACAAACTAACATAGTTTAATCTTTGCTAACAAGGAGTGTCATAGCCAAAATTTACTGCTTAGAAGTGTTGTGTCCCCCCGCAGAGTACAATTAAACACAATTGGATCTTGGGGACTGTTCCTCAAACAAAAATTGAGACAAAAGAAGTGCAAATCTAGCGATCGTTCCAGCAAATGTTAATCAAAATTATCAGCCCCGTTTCCAAGTCACCAGCAAAGTCCATTTTTCCCTGATAATTTAACAAGCAGAATTCTTTCCCTACCAAGCAAAGGTCAGTGATTCCAAAGTCGGCCAAGAGTCAATAAAGGCCGTCCCCTGACAAGACAAAACATCAAGATGTCAACAACAGTAGCGTGAGTCCCCGACATTTATATCTATCCCCAGCAGAACCAACAGTAGCATCAGTCCCTCCGGCAGCTGCAACTTTCCAACAATCGTCAGCAACAGTAGCATCAGTCCCTCCGGCAGCTACAGGTAAGCACAACACAGGTATGAAAGCATGTCTCGTCCAAACTGTCAAATCATTATGTCTGGTATACTTGAAAAATCACTCCCTTCAGTTCATTTCGTTTATCGGGTCAGATACCTCCTAATGGTCTATTCAGGTCAGACACCTCCTAATGGTCTATTCGGGTCAAGACGCCTCCTAATAGTCTCTTCGGGTCAGACACCTCCTAATGGTCTATTCGGGTCAGACACCTCCTAATGGTCTCTTCGGGTCAAGACGCCTCCTAACAGTCTTCCATTGGGTCAAGACGCCTCCTAACAGTCTCCCATCGGGTCAGACACCTCCTAATGGTCTATTCGGGTCAGACGCCTCCTAATAGTCTCTTCGAGTCAGATACCTCCTAATGGTCTATTCGGGTCAGACACCTCCTAATGGTCTATTCGGGTTAGACACCTCCTAATGGTGTATTCGGGTCAGACGCCTCCTAACAGTCTTCCATCAGGTCAGACACCTCCTAATGTTCTATTCGGGTCAGACGCCTCCTAATAGTCTTTTCGGGTCAGACACCTCTTAATGGTCTCTTCAGGTCAGACACCTCCTAATGGTCTCCTCTGAATACTTCGAACTACGATTTGGCTTGATTCCTTCCGGGGATACGTAGGAATCCTTTCTCAAAAGGTCCAGCCATCCGATTCCATCAATCATTTTTTCATCCGCCATATCCCCAGCTACTCATTGGGATTGGATCCTTCTTATCGACAACCTCACTTCTTCCATAAGTGACGTTGCCGAGGGGCTATGTGAGTACGCCAATCCAATTCACAACCCTTTAAAAGTGCTTTTTAATGTAATAAAATTGCACCAGGGGCATTTTGGTAAATTCCCGGTCAATTCCAAGACTTCCGGAAACTTTTCTTAAAGTTCTTATGAGGGAAGTACTTGTGAGTAATTTTTCCACAAAAAAGGACCTACCAGGAATTATCAGCTTTGGACCTATTGGGAATTACCACAGAAGGTTCCAAAATCAGTTGTTGATGCCAAAAACGGTTACATGGCTGGACAGGTCGTGCGACACAATTTGCCACAGAAAAGCGAAGTGAGAGGTCGTGCGACACAAGTGACCCACTCCATGCAGCCTATAAATTGGACCCTCCCCCTCTCATATCAGGATCCCTTTTCCAATACCCTAAAGTTACCCTCCTCAATTGATGCCAGAAACCAATCTCTCTCCTCAAACCACACCAAACCCCTCCAATTCCATCTCTTCCTCACCCAAATCATACACCCATTTTCATACAACCCACATCACCTTGAAGATCTGAATAGAAGCATTCAATTGTTGTTCAACCGCATCTCCTAGCAGCTGAATTGAAGGCTCCTACACCTCACTTGGTGTAGAAATAGAGGACTACAAGGGTAACACATCTCTCCACCCTTCTCTCTCTCATTTACTTTTTTATTTGCAATTTCTATTCCTCCACTTGATAATCAATCTCCATCTGCTTCAGATTATTAAGTGGCAACTGCCATATCTCTGTTTAATTGGATTTGCTTGGTTTAATTGCTTATTTGTGTTGTGATTTGATCTCCCTTGGTTGCTTGGTGGTTAAGGGAGTGTGGATCTCCCATATCCATGCTCCCTTGGGTAATTCATTGTTAATCTGTGTTATTCCAAGTTGATTCGGTGTATTTGGTAGATCTGAATCGATCTCTGTTGGTTTCTGGTTTTGAATCGTGAGATTCCTGCTGATGGTATACCTGTGTCACGCGACACAAGTGATTCCTCAAGTCCTGTGTCACGCGACACAAGTAACCCATCTGCAGAGAATCATATTTCAGTTGTATGTTTGTTCCCCACCCCTTTTGTCACTCAAATTAGGGTGTGGATCTTCCATATCCACATTCATTTGAAGTGATTAGATAGATCTATTTCCTTTGTGTTTAATAATGTAAAATCTCTGCAAAGTGCCTTGTAGTGTCACACGACATAAGTGACTCCTCAAGTCCTGTGTCACGCGACACAACAAGCCTCTACAACAGGTTCGTTTTAGTTGTAAGTTTTGTTCCTCCTCTTTGTAATATGGGATGTGGCCTCCCATCGTCAATGGCTTACAAGTTGTTTTTTCTTTTCTTTGAGTAATAAAACAAAGCACTTTTATGCATTTTATACATATATTGGCATACACACTTTGCACACACATTTGGATGGTTTGAATGTTGAACGTTGAAAGACTCGTCTACGGACGAGGCGTGTTGGGTGAACTCTCGGTTCTTCCCAGCACGTAACCTGACCCCCGAACCCATTTTCTCTTATCAAAGGTTTTCAATGTTTCCTCTAAAAAGGGTGTGGCGACTCCTTTATATTTTTCTTCAAAATTTCAGGCGAGCGCACATTCATTGGCGACTCCTTTATTTTTATTTTTTCGGCGAGCGTTCATTCACAACCCGGCCAGCCCGAAGACGCAAGTTCCGTGAAAGAGGACTCGATCCTCACTCAGCTCAAGCAAACCCAGGCGAACATTTCCCTCTGGTCTCTGCTCACATCTTCATATCCTCACAAGCTCAGGCTAGAGGAAAGTCTGGCCCGTACCATGGTCCCCGTGGACGCAACCCCAGACGAGGTCATTCAGATGATCGGCAACATCCACTATGGCAACATTATTACCTTCACAGATTTGGACCTTCCAAAATTTGGGGCTGATCACAATGAGCCGCTCTACATCACAGTCCAGCTGGACGAGCGTCGCCTTCCCCGCGTGTTGGTAGACGGAGGTTTCAAAATGAATGTCTTGCCCGCACAGATGATGGACCCGCTTGACATCAAGCCTACAGATCTGAAGCCTCAGTCCACACTGTCAAGGCCTATGACTCTACTTCCCGTATAGTTCTCGGGGTTGCTACTCTTAATATCTGGTTCGGCAAGCGGCTGATCCCCACCGAATTCCAAGTGTTGGACATTCCAATCACTTTCACAGCCATCCTGGGGCGTCCCTGGCTGCATCAAATCAATGGCGTGGCATCCAACCTTCACTAGTGCCTCAAGTTCATGCAAGGCAACGAGCTAACCACAGTGTACGGCGACAGCGTCACCACCGAGGGGACCAGCACCAACGACATTCCAGTGTTAGAAATCAAGCATAATGACGACATGGCATTAATTGGATTCACTCTGGAGACCTCCAAGATCCAAATATGCAAGGTGGACCTTCCACTATCTCACGACAAGATTCCTCCTGCCATGAAGATGATGAAACTCATGAACTTCATCCCAGGACTGGGGCTCCGCAAAAGGTTACAAGGCCAACACCAAGTCATCGAAGTCAAGGACCAAACCACAGTCCAGGGACTTGGTTACGTGCCAACACCGGCTGACATCAGGGAAAACAAAGGCTCGCCCACACCAAGGCTGCAGACCGCAAAAGGGGAACCTCCGACGGCACACCCAACCTCCGACCTTACAGTTTCAACCTCGCTCATTACTTCACCAAGGGAACCGACAGCAGAACTGAGGGGACCGACAAGGGAACCAACAACAGAACTGAGGGGACTGACAAGGGAACCAGCAGCAGAACTGAGGGGACCGATAGCGAAACTGATGAAGATGAGAAAGAAGCAGGGATAATCAGCACAGAGACTACAGAAAGGATGGAAAAGCTAGCATGGGACCTCAAGCGTTTCAGAGGACTCAAGGGTAATCTGATAAGGGGAGCGTTCCTCGACATCACAGCTCTACCTGGACCAAATGCCACCACAATCCAGCACGAGTACACATTCAAGGGAATCCCAGACTTGGAAGAGAAACTCAGGGTACTCTCCATGGGAAGCAGACTGTTTGGATCAGCCTCCGAGGCCACATTCGAGACAGTGACTCCAAAGCAGAAGGAACTAGAATTCATAGAAGACACTCTCAGTGGACCAGCTCTACAGAGTCTTTTTGAAGAAGTCATGGAGGTGCCAAACCTGATTGACATGGGCTCCAAAAACAACATGATCGCCATGATTGGGACAGCAGAAGCCAAGCCTCTCGATCCCAGAACCCTCATCAAGCATCCAGCAATGCCACTGAAGAACTGGGTAACTTTCACCGGACCAAGGGCAAGCCAGAATGAAATGGAAGACAAGCTGGGCCTACACCCACATCTCCCTAAACCCGGTCTCGAACCCTCTGAGTCAGTCCTTGTAAAAGTCCAGTCCTCTGAGTCATCCAACGGCCTTACGCCGAAAGACTATGATAATGTAGCCAACCATGTATTTCCGTTCTCGTTTAATGAAAAGTCTAACCTTTCGGAGTATCCTCTCATTGCTACTTTAACAACTGATAAGTTAACAAACAACATAAAAGTCGTTAATAACTCAATTGATAGAGAAGCAGACACATTAAATGAACAATACATTAAGGAAGTTCTCAAGCGTGTAGTTGACCAAGAGGACAACCGGGCCCAAGCTGCCGAAGAGGTTATAACCAAAGTGAACCTGGGGTCAGTGCAAGAGCCTAAAGAGACACAAGTGGCAGGTTTCTTCGCCGATGCAGAAAAAGAAGCCCTGATAAACCTCCTCCGGGAGTATGTTGACGTGTTCGCCTGGTCATACCAGGACATGCCGGGACTCGATCCCTCGATCGTGGAGCATAGAATTCCACTGGATCCCGAATCCAAGCCTGTCAAACAGAAGCTGCGCAAGATCAAGCCAGAGTGGTCCTTGCAAGTTAAAGAAGAGATTGAGAAATGCTCCGAGTTGGTTTCATCATAGTGATTGAGTACCCCACCTGGTTTCCAACATCGTGACGGTCACCAAGGCCAATGGAAAGGTCAGATGCTGTGTGGATTTTTGGGATCTCAACAAGGCCAGCCCTAAAGATGATTTCCCACTGCCTAACATCGACATGCTAGTCGACACCACGGCAAATTTCGAAGTAAAGTCCTTCGTGGATGGGTTCGCTGGATACAACCAGATCAAAATGTTCGAGGAGGATCAAGCCAAGATCGCTTTCACCACTCCGTGGGGACATATCATATATGGCTACATGGTCATGCCTGGTTCGGTTTAAAGAACGCTGGGGCTACTTACCGCCAGGGTGCCGCAATGCCCTCTTCCATGACATGATTCACAAGGAAATCGAAGTATATGTCGACGACATGATCATCCACTCAGAGGATCGACATGCAAAGATATGACAGATCTCGAGAAAGTTATTCAACAAACTCGTAAAGCACTCCATGAGATTGAACTCGCGAAGTACACCTTCGGCGTCAAACGAGGTAAAGTACTGGGGTATATGGTTACAGAAAGAGGTATCGAAGCCGATCCTAAGATAATCAAGGCCATCATCGAGATGAAGCCGCCTCAGACTTTGATAGAAGTAAAGAGTTTTATGGGAAAACTTCAGTACATCAGTCGCTTCATCAACCAGTTGACATCTCTCTGCGCCCGCCACATGAAGATAAGCCACTACTCCTGTATCTGAAGTAACAGACACGTCAATCGGAGCAATGCTGGCACAAAAATAGAAAGATTCCAAGGTTGAGCATGTAATCTACTTCGTAAGCCGCAAGCTTCAAGGAAGTGAACTCAGCTACTCAGCATTAGAGAAAACTTGTACCGCCTTGGTATGGGTAGTCGGGAAACTGAAACACTACATGCAGTCACATTCAGTGCTCTTGGTCTCCAAAATGGACCCTGTCCGATATCTCTTTGACAAGCCATCCCTGTTAATGCGACTAGCCAAGTGGTCATTCTTCCTGGTTGAGTTCGACATCAAGTACATGGTCAGAAAATCAACAAAGGGCAGAGTAATGGCGGTCAGACCGGTGCACTTCCCGAAGCAAAGTGAGCCCAAGGGTCCCGATCCGCAATTTCCTGGATGACGGAATCTTTTCACTCGACAAGCGCTTAGCGGCAACTCCCTCTCTCTGGATGGGGTAGCCAACAAGAAGGGAAATGGTATCGGAATGCTCCCTTGTCGATCCCAAGGATGAATAGCACACTCATATAGCCATCAAGCCGAATTTTGAAACAACCAACAATCCGCAGAATACGAAGGCCTCGCGCAGCTCTGTATGGAAGCAGCCCTCGAGCGCAACATCTCGTAACCTGGAAGTGTATGCAAAGACTCAAAGATTTGATCATCAATCAAGTATCCAACAAAATGGAAAATCCGGTAGATTCTCGCCTCCGTAAGTACCACGCGTACATGGAGGAGCTCATTGCTTCGCCCCAAGGACATCTCTTTCCACTATTTGCCAAGAGACAGTGAAACTCGCTTCGCAGATGCCCCCGGCGAACCCTCGCCTCTCTTGTCAAAATTCCCGAGTGGGAAATCAAGAAACCCCTCGTAATAGGCAGACGGGAAACACCCGCCTATTGGCCATGGAGATAGAAATAAAAATGAAACGATCGACGAGACCCCGGTACAATCAAATATACCAAGCATTCTCAAAAACGGAGAAGCTTCCTTCACAAATGAAGATGAAAATACAAGAGTTAAGGGATCAAAGCCAAAAACATGATGGCATTAAAATGCCTCGGCATCCCATTTCGTCATGTCTCGTGTGGGTGGCGTTGTACAAGAAGCGCCACCTAAGGACCACTCCTTCAATGTGTAAACAAAGAAAAAGCCAGCCGAGCTAATGAACGAAGTTCACAACGGAATCTCTACCCGATACGCACACGAACGCCCGAGCATTGACACGGGTCATTCTCCGTATAGGGATACTATTGAATATCGATGGGAAACGGATCGCATCCAGCTCGTCGGAAGCCGCGACAAATGTCAAACGCGGTCTCCAACCCTCAATCACCAGTCCCTCCCTCACGAACTCTATTGCCATGATCACACCATGGCCTCGGCTCGCCACACGGGGAACTCGACGTCATCTGGGCAAGATCACTCCACCAGGGAGAAATGGTCCACTTGGTTCATTCTAGTCGTAATCGACTACTTCACCAAATGGGTAGAAGCCGATCGTACAAGGCATACCGAATTCTAAGAAGGTGGCCGAGTTCAACAAAGAGAACATCTGATGTGTCGATAATGAGTGCCCAACGAGATCATATCTCGACGATGTACCCCGGACTCACTTGCGAGGAGATTGTAACAAACCTGCCGAACCGAATTTAGAAGTCACGTGCAATCACAGGTCTTCTCCTTACAGCCACAAACCAATCTGGAGTGCGGTGAGAGGCGGTAAACAAGACTCTCCGCAGTGATTGAGTCAGAAAGATGACTGGGACCGAGGGCTGCCCAAGTCTCTGCCCTGGTGAAATATGAGCTACATCTAGCCCTCCTCCAGGATATGTACACATCAGGCCGAACCGCCACGAGGGAGACTCCTGCCAGCACTTACCTACGGAATGGAAGCAATGTTACCCGTAGAATTAGAAATTCCATCCCTCCTGAGTCCTCTTGGAAAACGGGATCAATGAATTTGAATGGCTAGGGAGCCATCACGACGAACTCGCTTCTACTCGACGAGCCTGGAGATTAAAAGCTCATGGAACACACTCGAGCCTACTGCAGCGTAATGGCTCGAGCCTTCGATAAGAAACTCATCGGAGATCCGAGACATCGTGGAAGAGCGACTCTCGGTGCTAAAGGAAAGGCCTCCTCGGCAGAGCCGATCCCCCTCGGCAAAGTGGGAGCCTACTCCTGGATAGGACCGTACGTAGTGATACGGAGAATCTTCTCCAGGAGGAGCCATGGATCCAAGTGAGATCGACTTGGACAGGGAACCCTTTTGGTTAAGCCAGGTAAACGGGTCAGCTCCGCAAGATCCTTGGGTTTCGAGGAAGAGCGCGAGTCAACTCTCCTTCCCCATACACAACCCCTTCAAATAAAACTAAAAGTTCTGAAGAGGTAATCCTCCAACTTGAAACGTTCCCGCTAATGATCCATATAAAAAATAGATTACACTTCTTTTGTCTTTTGTTTTTCTCAAAATTCACCTGAAAGTGTCTAAATTCCGGTGACTAAGACTTTCCTTTTAGTCCAATTGTAAAAGGGGAACATAGTTAGCCATCATTGGTTCGTTCTCAAAAAAAAAAAAAACAATAAGCATCAACTGCTTGTGTTTCGAAAAACTCTTTTCAATTAACCTACAAATTCATTACGGTTAAAAAAATCTTTGATGAGTTCAAGCACGGTCATCTCTTGACTCGCTACACGCTAGAAAAACTACAATAAAACATTAATCAGTTAATGTGTCTGCAATGACAGTGGGCGGATACTCTGGACGGCGAAGGTCAACCTCGTTATCCTGTGCTGTGGTCCTTCTATCCTTCTTCCCCTTCCCTTTCCCTGACGACGTAGGTGTTCTTCGCCTTCACAGGGAATATTCCGGTAGTAGACTCCTTCTACCTGGCTCAAAGAACTCTTCCCGCTTCCCCCACGCCTCCATCAAACCTGTAAGGCTGTTCAACGCAGCCTCTTTCCCTAGCTCTGTCTCGAGCTGCCTCGCTTCGAGCCATCATTAAGGGAAAATTGCTAAAGTGCAGCATTGGCCTCCATCAAAGACGTCTCATAAGCCGCCACATAATAGGAAATATTGGAAGTCCCGCCACTAAGCATTCCGAGGGTTAGCCCCCTTGGGACTTCAGTCCTCCTCAAGGTCGAGCCGTCCGTCCATGGATCGCGACTCCAACAGCTCACTCCTAAGAGCGTCTCCACAAGATAGACATTAAAAGTGTTCTCCTATACAATTCTTTCGGACTTGGAAATCAGACATCGGCAAGCGACGTAACATTTGATTTGTTTGTCAGCCGCTCTCGCGAAGCGAGAACTTCACGGCTGGACAAGGAGTGACGGTAAGCTTGCCACCACCGGTGATCAAGCATGGTGGCGAGAGTTCACAAGGCCATGATTCAAGGCCATTAAGAGATCCTACCTCAAAGGTAAGCATCATAATAACAAACTCACAATGCTGGCCCTTCTCCCGTCTACATCAGTCGTACTGCCGGCAGTCCCCAACTTTCACCCACATGGAATATAGAAAGACCCCACTCTGAGATGCCTCTCGACACTTGGCTACCAACGGAATCCGAGTTCTACCCGACCAAAAACTCCAGATCAGGCAAAACTTAAGGAACCTCCATCGCAAAAAACTCTTACCACGTAAAGTTTCAATAGAGGTTTTCTAAGTCTAAATATTTTTGTAAGCCCCTTGAAAGCCCTTATTTGTAGTTTTAGAATCCCGGGCTGCACCAAATGTCGCGCCTAAGTATTTTTATTTTTCTGTCTTTATTATTATTGCGAACTTTATTATTTGACGAACTTAGTATTTGGGCCCACTCCGCATATCATTTCGAACGGGAGAATGTGATCCGTACAAGAAGAGCGGCCGATCGACTCCTTTCATAAACGCGCCTGTTTAGAAAAGGGTCCGCGATCGGCCCGGGATCTCTTCTCCGCTTTACCCGCTGTTATGGTCGAACGACCCTTTCCTTATCCTAGGATCACTTTCAGCTTTCTTTCCTTCCCCCAATTAGTGCCATCGACTATATAAACCTCACCTGCCTCACACTTTGAAGACGGAATCCCCATTCTACGGAAACACTCAAGACCAAACTTGAGTGTGCTCCGTCTCCCCATATCAAAGGTTCTAGGCCTGTGAGACTAAACTCGAGATTCTTTCTCTTGCTCCAACATTATGCATGATTCAGAACGTTTCTTCTATTCTCTTCACGTAAACACACTAGATTACAATCCAAAAGCCCTTGCCACATTGTGTAGAAAGACTCTTCTGTTAATATTTTTCGTTCCCTATTATTATTATTGTCTTAGATTTATTATTTGCATGCTTAATTATATTTTAATTATTTTATTTCTTGGGTTTACCTTTATGCGTATAGATTTAGGACTGGTCGTTTTAATAGATTTCAAATATGCAATAGCCGAGGATGATCTAAGGTTTCGCACTCAAGGAACCCTTAATGTGATCTAAGGAACTACTTTTTACCTTCTTACCTTATTATAATTATTCCCATGATCAACAATCCCCCACTTAGGATGAATGCGGGGCTTGATTGATTAGTGGCGACTCTGCTTCCGAGGGCCTCTAATCCTCCAAAGGGTTCTGTGAGGGGCGCATCATTAACTAATTTTCTTTCTCTCCCCCTCCTCCTAGCGCATGATCCCGTTTTTCTTCCTATCTATTCCCTCAGAATTAACACCGCACACAGCTACCAACACCCCCACATGCTGCAGTGACACCTGATTTTACCGTCTGGGGCAATAGCGGGAAGCATAGCGTTTCTTCACTTCTCCACTCATCGTTGTAACTTCGGCTGACCCCGAACCTAATTAACATATTTAGCCTTTTTCAAAGCTTCGCTCAATATATCTAGTGCATACGTGACACTCTCATAAAATGTAATAACTAATATTTTTAATATGGTTTAAACGAGTGATCACTATAAATGAATATCCTATTTCGATTCCGACTTTATATAATTAATTTGCCATTTAAACCACCGAATGCGCGTCGCATCGGGACGCTAGTATTCACAAAGTATGACTCATTGGGATCATGCTTGAAACCTTTTCAAACTTAAGTGGGCTCGACTTTCGTTTTCCTTGTATGGTGTTGTATCTTTCGCTTCGTTTATTTTCTTTTGCGAAAAAGGGGTTCTCCTATTCTTAATCACAGACTGTTGCAACGCATGCACGATCTCATGTAAATAAAATAAAATCTTTCTCTTTTTCCCTTAAAAAGTGAATTAGACTTTTAATTCACACTACCACTAGTGTCCGTGTCACACCGCACAAGCATTGCATACATTCTTTAGGACCCTACTCCATCGGAGAAGCCAAAGTTGCGTGGAGAGTGTGGTGATCATGTCGCCTCCCCTTCCGAGTCTCACTTTGGCATTCATCCGAACTCACCAATCGGGGCGCTTCGGCCGCACTCCAGTGGGAGTCCGCTCTCCTCAAATCCCAACCCTCGTAGTCCGCTCACCTCACTTTGCTTAGGAGTACACCCCCGTTCTAGGACCCCCGATTGGTTTGATCAGTGCTTTTTTCATATGTAGACAATTAATCAGCACCTGATTAAGTCACTACGAATCAATGATAAGTCAAGATCTACATTTTGGGAAAGAAAATAAAGGCACTAAAAAATTGATTTTTCCTTTTTAAAGGACGTGTACCTCATGTAAAGTTTGAATGCTTCCGAGGTCTTGTCCTCTAAAAGATCTGCCTCATGGGTCTCGTAGTACTTTCCATAGGACCCCATATCATATTAAATGTCTATATGAGACTAGTCGTTAGGATCCACCACTTTAGGACATTTAGTTAGTTGCGAAAAGGGGTATTCCTTCCAACCAAGCAGAGGGTTCTATAAAAAGTTTTTTGTAAATAAAATGCTTAACTACTCTTATTTTTAGGGACCTTCCGAGGTCCGCTCTTCACTTCTAGCGACCCTCCCGAGGTCCGCCTTCACTTCTAGGACCCTCCGAGTCCCGCCTCTATCAAATGTAGGGCTCTCTAAAGTAGGACCCTCCGAGGTCCGCCTCTTCACTTCTAGGGACCCTCCGAGGTCCGCTATTCACTTCTAGGATCTCGCGAGGTCCGCTCTTCATTTCTAGGACCCTCCGAGGGTCCGCTCTTCATTTCTAAGGGACCCTCCGAGGTCCGCTCTTCATTTCTAGGACCTCTCCGAGGTCATTCGCTCTCCACTCTCCATTTCTAGGACCCTCCGAAGGTCCGCTTATTCACTTCTAGGACCCGCGAGGTCCGCTATTCATTTCTAGGACCCTCCCGAGGTCCGCTCTTCATTTCTAGGACCCCCCGAGGTCCGCTCTTTCATTTCTAGGGACCTCCGAGTCCACTCCACTCTCCATTCTCTAGGACCCCCTCCGAGGTCCACTCTCCATCTTCTAGGACCCTCCGGGCAGGGTCCACTCTCCATTTCTAGGACCCCTCCGAGGTCCACTCTCCATTTCTAGGACCCTCCGAGGTCCACTCTCCATCTCTAGGACCCTCCGAGGTCCACTTCCTCCATCTTCTTAGGACCCTCCGAGGTCCACTCTTCCATTTCTAGGACCCTCCTGAGGTCCACTCTCCATCTCTAGGACCCTCCGAGGTCCACTCTTCCATCTCTAGGACCTCCGAGGTCCACTTCCACTCTAGACCCTCCGAGGTCCACTTCTTCCATTTCTAGGACCCTCCGAGGTCCACTCTCCATTTATAGGACCCTCCGAGAGGTCCCGGCTCACTTCCTCATCTCTTGGACCCTTCCAAGGTCCACACCACCTCTACTGTGGACCGCCCTAGGTCCAGTTCTCTCCCAATCTTGGATCCGTATTCAAGGTCCACCTCCTCCTCATCTCTTGGACCCTTCCAAGGTTCACTCCTCTTCTCTCTGGACCCTTTAAGGTCCACTCTCTTCTCTTGGACCCTTTAAGGTCCACTCCGCTTCTCTTGGACCCTTTAAGGTCCACTCCTCTTCTCTTGGACCCTTTAAGGTCCACTTCTCATCTCTTGGACCCTTCAAAGTCCACACTCCTCATATCTTGGACCGTTCAAGGTCTGCTCTTCTTCTCTTTGTACCATTCAAGGTCCACTCCTCAATTTAGGACCCTTCGAGGTCCACTTTCTCTATCTAGGACCATTAAAGGTCCACCCTTCCACTCGAGACTCTTCGAGGTCCACTCCGTCTCTTGGACCATCCATGGTCCACTCCTCTACCTTAGACCCCCATGGTTTACAAGTTAGGACCCTTCAAAGTTCTACCTCTCATCTCTTGAACCTTGCGCAGTCTCGAAACCTCCCTTAGCCTTAAAACCATCCATAGTTTAGATCCTTTATCTCTAGCACCACTTCACTCAAAGACCAACCAAGGCCAATCCTCACCCAAGACCAAATTAACTCACCTAGATCACCATCATTTGACCAAGGATCGAGTCATCTACCTCTCCCTTTTTCACCAAACGGACTCTTTTACATTCATCCTCTCTCTTTCTCTAAACTTAACACTGGTTGTATCATCAATCTGCCCTCGAACTACGGTGACCCGAGACTCGTATCTTAAATGGTAAGGGTTATGTAGGCAACTTCAGCCCGGTCAAACTCAAAATTGTGGAGGTCAAATATTTTCTCAAGGATGCCTTAAGATTAATTATGAATCTAATTCAACTCATTGGTTTGACTCGCCATCTGTTTCTACTGCATTCCACATCATGTCTCTTGAGAAAAGCATTGAAGCCCTCAAAGAAGTCTCAAACATGAGGTTGGGAGTGATCAACCTCCTCAAAGACATGCATGAAATTGAGGCAAAGATCATTTGTCCTACATCCCAAGAATACTTGAGAAGAGTTCCTCCTCCGTTCAATTCCTGTGGTCCCTATCATCCACATGCTTATGGTCCCACTTATGGTCCAACGCATCGAATGTCTCATCTCGTGATGCCTACCGTGGCCACCAACCAACGAAAGGCACCAATACCCGAGAAGGAGATCAACAAGGAACATTTTGATGACTTAGGAATGCCTGTGGGTGAGTTCTTCGACATTTTGGTGGAAAAGAGTTTGATCAAGCCGCTCGAGAATTACAAGCCTATTAACCTCGAGATCTAACTTGGATACATCCAAGTTTTGCAGATACCACAAGTACATTGGGCATACCATCGACAACCGTAAGCTACCAAACGCTTGATTCAAAATTTGATCAACCAAGGCCTCATTAATGAAGAAGCCCTCGTACTTCAAGGAAGGATTTAGATTCATTCAGTCTTGTAGGTTCTAGTGCGTCTTTTTTACGTCCATTTTGGGCATTGATATGTAATGTCCACTTTGAACTAGTTACTTCAATAATAAAAAAGGGTCTTTCTTTCTTTTCTCTCTAGACTTGAGACATAATCTCGCATTACTTTCAAGAAGATTGTTTTATTTATAATTATCACTTGGTTGCTAATCTCACTGATAAACTCATCGGCTAATAAAGTAAACAATGAATGAATGCTTTGATTGGAGTAAACAACTCACCGTTCCTTCTTCATATACACCATCCCTATGCACCCTTCTCTCATACACTCTCTACATACTCAACCATATACTTTTCGTACACTATCTCCAGACCCTCTCCTTTTACACACCATCTATGCTCCCTCGAGCACACACTTCCCCAAATACACTCTCCCCCACTTAAACATCCTTTTCATATGATCAAGACAAGCAAAGACCGTTGTTGCTCATCATCAGAAAATAGCTGCTCACGCCACTGCAATTTAAAGAAGATACAAGAGTGCTACATGAATATCAACTTGGGGCTCACCAACCCCCCAATCTCGCGTCTCCTCTGATTTTCCATTCGATCGATAAGCTTTCATTGAATATGCTCACATATCTTTCTTATGGTCCGAATATATTCTGCCTTACTTAATAAGTCGGTTAATTGAGTTTGCATTTATTTTAAATACTCTTTTGAGAATGCTATCCAAAGAGCATTGAAGTTTAAACCTCTCACCATAGGAAGCCATAACCTTATCCTCACTAAATAATACCCTTTCATTTCAAGATCGACAAGTTTTGAGACCCTAAGGAAGAAGCCCATACTAGGGGCTCCCTCGACTCACAAAGGAAGTAATCACCTCCAAGCTCAAGAAAGGCGGAATGCAAAAGAAACTCATACAAGGGGCTCCCTCGAAGGGACCACCTCCAAACCCAAGAGGGAAAAGGTAAAACCATCCTAAGGCATACACTAGGGGCTATCGCGAGCAAACAAATCCGAAGGCTTTTCTCGATAAGAGGGTGTTTAAAAAAAAAAAAAAAAAAAAACCTCCATCACTCCGAAGTGAACTTCCCATCTCAAAGGTTGTGAAAATGAGACGTCGAGTGAAGATCCTATCATGATCAAGTTACCCGCCGAAACCACAACAAACTCGCGAGAAGAAGCAACAAAGATTCCCTCTTGGACAAATCCCATAAACCCATTCCAAAGTCCATCCTCTCACTTTTAGAGGATTCCATCACCACCCTCGACCTTGCCAAAATCAAAGTTAACCTCACTCTTAGAGGTCCCGAAGAGGCAACAACAAGAAAATCCCTTCACCTTAGAAATCCCAAACACTCAAAGAAAAGGCCCAAACCGACCTCTCACTTTAAGAGGTCATGTTAATCATCACCTAATGATCGATCGCAATCCAAAGCCCAAATACAACCGCTATCGGATGGCATTCTCAAAAGATTATTTAAAAGAAATGCATATTCAGATTTTTGAGTCACTTGTTATCCTACGTGAGCATATTACATATTCTCTCAAAAGTTTGGGAACTCGTCCTATTCTTGAAATTCGTTCATTCGACTCCTCAAACACTCGTCCGCAAAAGTCTCACTGGGCTTCGCATCCGTGCCTCTCAGCGGCACTCCGGTAAAAGCAAGGAGACACGCGCCAGGGACTACTCCCCTCGGCTTGCGAGAACAAAGGAACAAAGAATCTTCACTTGAAGGAAAAATCTTTGGGTTATAATCAGTCAATTCCCACCTTTTCTTCCACCCCAATCTTTTTTCTATTTTTCATTTCTTCCCATGAAGGAGATCAATGCAACGGCAGCCCGCACCACAATTACCACCGAACAGAGCAGCAAGCAACAACGGAACATCCTTCTCCTTCCAAAAGTCAAGCCAGATTTCCAACTTCTAATCAAAGTAGTCATTATTTGTTTACTTATATAATTGGAATTTGATAAACCAATCAGTGAGGTCCATTCTCGAGCAACCAAAATATAATTCTGAATCAAACAATTCTTCAAATGTCTCGACAAGTCTTCTTTTTCTACATCATAGGAAAATAGAGCCAAACACTGTCTTTCTGTCAAGCAGGGGCTTCCATACACTTTTCCACACCTTGTGATGCTTATACTCTCCCAAAAGAGTCAAACCCAAAAGCAAAAGTGTCATACACGAACTCGGGATCCATTCCCACCTTTCGAAAATGCGCCCGCACATATACATTTCCGAGTCTTGTCCAATGGGACCGATTGACCATTGTTCAAACAATGGGTCGCTCCGTGGCCGCAAGATGACTCTCGTCTCGCAAATAGGGATGCATTGAATCTCTCCAAGCCGGGGCTTTTGTTAAGCCGTTTCTCTCAGTTCTCTTCGTATTTGCTCGCATCATCAACTGGGGCTTCGCCATTCCCTTCAGGTTTGCTTTGCATCATCAACTGGGGCTTCGCCATTCATCATCAACTGGGACTTCGCCAAGGTCACTTCATCAAATATTGGGGCTCCCCTCAACAAAAATGGGTCGACTATAACAAAAATCGGAGCTCCAATGAAGTCATATCTAGCATGAAGGGCATCCCTTGTCATCAAGATCAGCATGTGGCAAACTCTTTGAGTTAGTTAGAAACATGATTAATCATAAGGCCTCTTTATCAAATAAACATGCTTTCAAAATACTGTCCTCCTTGGTACCTTGTTTACAAAAATCACTCTTTGGTCTCCACAAATTTTCAAACTCTTCAAATCTATCAAAAACGTATCTCTGTGACTCTCAAGATGACTCGGCCCTTATCTCTGGACATCAAACCTACCTAATCCCACCTTCTATCATCGACACTTACTCGGCCTCGCCTAGTTTAAACCAATAACCTTTCTGCTCAAACTGCCTTGTTTAGACTTACCGCAAATGTAAAACCCTAGCCTCAAGCCTAGGTGACAAATACCCTTCTAAACCCTAGCCTCAAGCCTAGGTGACAAATACCTCTCTAAACCCTAGCCTCATGTCTAGGTGACAAATACCTCTCTAAACCCTAGCCTTAAGCCTAGGTGACAAATGCCTCTCTAAAACCCTAGCCTTAAGCCTAGGTGACAAATGCCTCTCTAAAACCCTAGCCTTAAGCCTAGGAGACAAGACTCCTCTCTAAGCCTTAGCAATGATTATCCCAATCTTTTAATCGCTTGGTTCTTCGGCTCGGGAAGCCATAATAATCCGAATCAATTCACACAACTATTCTTCATCAAGAAAGTAGCCTAAGTCCTTTGGCAGCTACAGTTTCCCGCATTTTAGAGGTCTATCCTCCATTTCAAGGGTCCGTCCCGCATCTTCAAAGGGTCCGTCCCGCATCTTCAAAGGGTCCGTCCCGTACTTTCAAAGGGTCCGTCCCGCATCTTCAAAGGGTCCGTCCCGCATTTCAGAGGTCTATCCTCCATTTCAAAGGGTCCGTCCCGCATCTTCAAAGGGTCCGTCCCGTACTTTCAAAGGGTCCGTCCCGCATCTTCAAAGGGTCCGTCCCGCACCTTCAAAGGGTCCGTCCCGCATTTCAGAGGTCTATCCTCCATTTCAAAGGGTCCGTCCCGCATCTTCAAAGGGTCCGTCCCGTACTTTCAAAGGGTCCGTCCCGCATCTTCAAAGGGTCCGTCCCGTACCTTCAAAGGGTCCGTCCCGCATATCGAAGGGTCCGTCCCGCATTTCAGAGGTCTATCCTTCATTTCAAAGGGTCCATCCCGCATCTTCAAAGGGTCCGTCCCGTACTTTCAAAGGGTCCGTCCCGCATCTTCAAAGGGTCCGTCCCGTACCTTCAAAGGGTCCGTCCCGCATATCGAAGGGTCCGTCCCGCATTTCAGAGGTCTATCCTCCATTTCAAAGGGTCTGTCCCGCATCTTCAAAGGGTCCGTCCCGTACCTTCAAAGGGTCCGTCCCGCATATCGAAGGGTCCGTCCCGCATTTCAGAGGTCTATCCTCCATTTCAAAGGGTCTGTCCCGCATCTTCAAAGGGTCCGTCCCATACTTTCAAAGGGTCCATCCCGCATCTTCAAAGGGTCCGTCCCGCACCTTCAAAGGGTCCGTCCCGCATTTCAGAGGTCTATCCTCCATTTCAAAGGGTCCGTCCCGCATATCGAAGGGTCCGTCCCGCATTTCAGAGGTCTATCCTCCATTTCAAAGGGTCTGTCCCGCATCTTCAAAGGGTCCGTCCCGTACTTTCAAAGGGTCCGTCCCGCATCTTCAAAGGGTCCGTCCCGCACCTTCAAAGGGTCCGTCCCGCATTTCAAAGGGTCCGCCCCGCACCTCCTTTGAGTCCGTCTCACATATACCTTCTTTGGGTACGTCTTGCACGTTCTCACTTTTCCGAACTACGATTTGGCTTGATTCCTCTTGGGATACGTAGGTAGCCCGACGTGGGTCCAGCCGCTCGACCTACTTGGTCATCCTTTTGCGACTCAGCTCGAGTCCAACCCTTACATTTGCAAGATCTTTTCCTTACCTCCTGAAATCCTTTTTTTCAGGACGGATCCTTTTTTTTATCGTCGACCCCACTTGTCTTACAAGAAGCGTCGCCGAGGGGCTACTGTTAGTACCCGGTTCGAAAAAAGGCATTTTAAATGTTTGGCCCGGTTAATATTAAAGAAACCCTAAAAATCCCTTAATCCCTTCATCCGTACCTGCGCCGTCATTGCTGCGTGGAAAGTACGCCAGATCAAAGTGCCGATCGGCCTTTTACCCGTGGTATGGCCGATCGACGCTTTTATTTTGTGCCGATCGTACCTAGCATCCTTGTGCCGATCGACCCTTTGTTTTGAGCCGATCGACCCTTTATTTTAAGGCCGATCGACCCTTGCTCTGGCCCAGCCCAGATACCGAAGCACTATAAATAAGTGTGCCCGGCTCCCCATATTCACACACAATTCACTCGGGAGAAACGAGACTACTCTTGTTTTACCCACAGTTCTTTTTACTCTCTTCGAATCGCCCTAGATTCGACCCCAAAGTCTTGCTACAATTGGTAAGACTCTTTTTAATATTTTTGTTCCCTATTATTATTATTGTCTTATTATATTTGCATGCTTATTATATTTTAATTGTTCCTTTATGCTAGATTTAGGACTGTTTTAATAGATTTAAATATGCAATAGCCGAGGATGATCTAAGGTTTCGCCCAAGGAACCCAATGGATCTAGGAACTATTTCTTACCTTCTACCTTAGTTATAATTATCCCATGATCAACAATCCCCCAAGGATGAACGTTGATTAGTGCACCTTCCGAGGGCCTAACTCAAAGGTTCTAGGGTGTGATCATTAACTAATTCTTTCTCTCCCCTCCTCCTTATGCATGATCCCGTTTCTTCTATCTATTCCTGTAAACACCGCACACAACCAACACCCCCCACATGCTAGAAAGACCGATCCGTCGGGCAATAGGAGTGATAGCGTTTCTTCTCCTGTTGTAACTTGACCCCCGAACCCAATTAATTGTTTAGCCTTTTTTCAAAGCTTTGGGCTATATCAAAGTGGCGTGGCGACTCTCAAAATTAAACTAATATTTTAATATGGTTTAAATCGAGTGTCACTAAATGAATATCCTATTTCGATCCGACTTTATATAATTAATTATTTCAAACTTCCGAATGCGTGTTGCATCGGGACGGGGTATTCACAGGTGGTGTCCTAGGTGACCGCATAGGTCGATGGCTGGACCCTGTGATAGGATTCCTACGTATCCCTGGCGGGAATCAAGCCTGGTCGTAGTTCAGAGGTCGTGAAATCGTGAGTGCGGGCGTGGTGGTGCCCTGAAGTGTTGTGTGACCGCCGAGGTCAGTGGTAAGGACGTGGTGGTGTCCTGGGTGACCGCATAGGTCGATGGCTGGACCCTGTGATAGGATTCCTACGTATCCCTGGCGGGAATCAAGCCGGGTCGTAGTTCAGAGGTCGTGAAATCGTGAGTGCGGGCGTGGTGGTGCCCTGAAGTGTTGTGTGACCGCCGAGGTCAGTGGTAAGGACGTGGTGGTGTCCTGGGTGACCGCATAGGTCGATGGCTGGACCCTGTGATAGGATTCCTACGTATCCCCGGCAGGAATCAAGCCGGCCGTAGTTCGTAGGTCGTGAAATCGTGAGTGCGGGCGTGGTGGTGCCACGAAGTGTTGTGTGACCGCCGAGGTCGGTGGTAAGGACGCGGTGGTGTCTGGGTGACCGCATAGGTCGATGGCTGGACCTTGTGATAGGATTCCTACGTATCCCTGGCGGGAATCAAGCCGGGTCGTAGTTTAGAGGTCGTGAAATCGTGAGTGCGAGCGTGGTGGTGCCCTGAAGTGTTGTGTGACCGTCGAGGTCAGTGGTAAGGACGTGGTGGTGTCCTGGGTGACCGCATAGGTCGATGGCTGGACCCTGTGTTAGGATTCCTATGTATCCCTGGCGGGAATCAAGCCGGGTCGTAGTTCAGAGGTCGTGAAATCGTGAGTGCGGGCGTGGTGGTGCCCTGAAGTGTTGTGTGACCGCCGAGGTCAGTGGTAAGGACGTGGTGGTGTCCTGGGTGACCGCATAGGTCGATGGCTGGACCTTGTGATAGGATTCCTACGTATCCCTGGCGGGAATCAAGCCGGCCGTAGTTCAGAGGTCGTGAAATCGTGAGTGCGGGCGTGGTGGTGCCCTGAAGTGTTGTGTGACCGCCGAGGTCAGTGGTAAGGACGTGGTGGTGTCCTGAAATGTGGTGACCGTCGAGGTCAATTGTGAGGACGTGGTGGTGTCCTGGGATGGAAATTTTACGATTTTCCTAATCGGGTGGTTTAAGGCCTTCCGGGCCGGAGATAGTTGTGAGGACTTGAATCGTCTTCTGATTGCAGTTTGCCATGCGTGAGGACTTTGAATCGTCTTGGCGGCGGTTGGTGCCACGCCGAGGACTTTGCATCGTCTTCAAGCGCGGCGGTTGGTGCCACGCGGAGGTCTTTGAATCGTCTTCTGGCGGCGGTTGATGTAATGCGCGAGGACTTTGAATCGTCTTCTAGCCGCAGTTGATGTAATGCGCGAGGACTTTGAATCGTCTTCTAGCCGCATTTGATGTAATGCGCGAGGACTTTGAATCGTCTTCTAGCCGCATTTGTGGAGGCGTGGCTGCCTTGTGCTTCGAGAGGCGTAGATGCCTTTGTGTTTTTGCATGTTGAGTAGAAGGTTGGACTTACGATGACTCGCCGGTGCTTGCGTTGCCGTTGAAGTGGGCAAGGATGACGGCCGGTGATTGCTTCACCATTTGGCGTTTTAGGCGCTTCGTGCCTTGGGACTTGTACTCGGAGGTGTTGGCTCCTTCTTGTGCTTGTTTTGCCGTTGATTGGGCAAGGATGATGGCTCTTGAGGATATGCGATCTTGTATGACTTCCCTTTGACTTGTTGGGGAGGAGCTCGGGCTTACTTTGATGGCGGTGCTTGCGTTGCCGTTGAAGTGGCGGGCTTCGGGCTTACGTGGCAGGTGCTTGAATTGCTGAGGATGCATGACCTTGTAGGGGCCACTTTTACATTGGGAAGATGACTTCGGACCTCTTTTGAGGGCCGGTGGTTGAAGTTGTCGTTGAGCGTTTGGAGGCGTCTTGTGCCTTGATATTCGTCTTTGGGAGGTGTTGGCTCCTTCTTGAATTGCCGTCGGGCGTTTTGGAGGCGTCTCGTGCCTTGATATTCGTCTTGGGAGGTGTTGGCTCCTTCTTGAATTGCCGTTGAGCGGCGGTGGTTGGTGCCGTTGAGCGCTTGGGCGTCTTGTGCCTTGGGATTCGTGCTGGGAGGTGTTGGCTCCTTCTTGAATTGCCGTTGAGCGGGCGAGGACCGGGCTTACGTTGACGGCCGGGGATTGAATTGCCGTTGGAGTGGGCGAGGACCGGTCTTACGTTGATGGCCGGGGATTGAATTGCCGTTGGAGTGGGCGAGGACCGGTCTTACGTTGATGGCCGGGGATTGAATTGCCGTTGAAGTGGGCGAGGACCGGGCTTTCGTTGACGGCCGGGGATTGAATTGCAGGGTTAGGGACCCTTCTGCACTTGGATTTGCTGGAAAAGGCCTTAGGACAGCCAGGGGCAAAGATTATAAGGGCAGGAAAGTAATTTGGTCACCCCTTGCAAAGAGGTCCGTACGGACCACCTTTGGTACAAAAGAGGTCCGTACGGACCACCTTGGTTTTGCGGTTCCCAGTTTTGACCGGGTTAAAACCGAGGCTCCCCCTTCATTTCCCATTTCCAGTTCGTGAACCAGGCGAGAGAGAGAGAGAAAAAATCCTCCATTTTTACCAAAATCTTCCATTTTTTCGCTTGAATCGCTTGCAATGGCGGAAGGATCTCGAAGGAGTCGTCGTCAACGCAGTCAAGAAGTGGTCGAGCAACGGATGGAGCTTCAAAGAAATTGGATTTCGTTCGTTCCATCTTCGAAGAACCCGGATGTCTTGTATCCGAATCCGGAGGTGCACAATCGTCGCTCTATGAACGTCGGGGAGGTAAGAAATCCGTTCCGTTTTGATTCCCTGCTCGAATTTTTGAATGCTAGAACTAGGTTTTAGTTCTTCGCACTTTTGAATTTTTTGTTATTTTTTTTTATGCCTTTTTGTGAAATTCTTGATGAATTGTTGAAAATGGACATGTAAAAATTGTGGGTATGTGTATTTTGTGCAGAAATGTGTAGATTAGCTTTTATTTGTGAAAATAAAGTGCTTCTCTAATGAAATGCATGCTTTGGTGTTTTGTACCGTATGCTGTTTATGTATGTACATTATGAGAAAAATTATCGTGTAGTGATAATTTTTTGTGGAAAAATGTGACATGTGCCGTGTTTTGTGACGGGTTTTGTCTAAAAGTGTGTGCCGTGTAGGGACGGATTTTTTGAAAAATGTGTTATGCATATGTGTCGTGCCGTGTGTGCCATGTTCTTGGGTGACGGACTTTGTGGGGAAAATATGTGCAATATGTGCCGTGTTTTTGTGACGGGTTATATGTGCCTTTGCCGTGTTGGGACGGACTTTTTTGAAAATGTGTCGTGTAGGGTTTAATCCTCCCCCTTTTTGAGAAAATGTGTACAGTGGGTGCCGTATTTTTGTGACGGACTGCATGGGAAAAATTATCTGTATGATATATGTGAAAATTATGTGCGACATGTGCCGTGTTTTGTGATGGGATATATGTGAAAAATATGTGCAATGTGTGCCGTGTTTTGTGACGGGTTACTTTCATGGCTTTCCGTGTTGGGACGGACTTTTGTGCCTTTTGTTTTATATTAAGTACTGTGATTGACGTACCTTTCTTTGTGTTTACCTGCGGGATGCGGGGCTTATGGCCGGGAAGGCCAAGAGGATGAAGACTCGGGGATTGCTCGAGGCCGTTGTTGGTAATGGCGGCGGATGCCCGATATTTCCGTGGACGGTAGGCCGAGTCCCGTGAGGTGGTCTATGCTTCGGCACAGGGGTGTTCGTTGAGAACACAGGCGGAGTTTCGATACGAGGAAGAACAAGAGCGTCTTCCTTGGCCTTTACGAGTGCGGTGGGATACCACCCACACCTTCCATCTGAGTGGGGGAGAGGTGACGGTGACGCCGACCAGACTTTGCTTTGCGACACGGCTTTCCTTCAAAGGAGGGCCGGTGCGGTGGAGAGATATGATCTACGATGTGGTGTTGACCGAGCTGTTGGGCTTTGAGCCTCGTCCTCGCGAGGGCACAGGCATGTTGTATAGTGACGTGGAGGCGAAGATTACGGCCGGTATTGGGGTCTACATCCGGGGTACCGGCCGGTGACGACGGAGCGGTTGGCGCGCTCCTTTTTGTGGTATGCCTTTGTCAGAGACTTTGTTCTCGAACCACGCGACCGCGGCTCCCTTTGCTTTGTTGGAGAGCTTGATTGATCTGGATAGGGTCTGTGATATTGCTTGGGGCGAGGCAGGCTTGGCTGAGCTCTACTTCTCCTTGGACCGGTTTAGCCGGGGTGTGGCCAGTTCATTGGCCTGTTTTGACTTCGCTTTGGAGGTATGAGTTTATTGCCGTTTTTTTTTTTGATTTAGCAACTTGTCTTTTCTCCGTTTTCTTTTGCACTGAGCCTTCTCTGTTTTTTGTCACAGGTGTGGTTTTATGAGGTTTTCCAGTGTTTCCCGTGGGATAGAGATCCCAGGGTACATTCTTTGCGTACCACTATCTTTGGGGGGCTCGTACGGCGAGGAAGAGGAGGACCGGCGGGGAAACTCACCATCGCCTATGGGGATGTGCGGGAGCGTCTGGAGAGGGGTAGCCGGAGGGGTTCGTTTTGTTCCCGTGGGCTCGGTATGAGGGGATGAGTTTGAGGGGCTCCCGAGGTGACGGCGCGGCGGAAGATGCTTTGCGGGGCTTGACTTGTGATGTCATGTATGCGGGAGCGGGTCTTACAGCGGCAAAGATGGCCCCTTGTGCTTCCCGTGGCTCAGGGACCCTCCCTTTGGGATGCTTGATTCCGGGACATGGACGTGCTCGATTTTGAGAGGTACCTTGGCGGTGTCGGCGCTGAGGAGTTCATTTTGTATGGAGAGGAGTACGGGGCCTTCGTGAGGAGGAAGGCGAGGGCGCCGCAGTGCAGCGCGGAGAGAGAGGCGCGCGAGCTCCCCGAGAGGTTCCGATGCCGGGACGGATTTCACGTATGTCCGGGGACGGATCGAGAGGAGGGTGTATGCATGCCCGTTCGGAGCGAGCTCTGCTTGCATACAGAAGTGGATCCCGATAGATCGGTGAGTGTGCTTGACTCTTTTCCATCTTGGCATCTTTTCGTATATTTTTTTTTTTTTTTTGTTAGTATAACTCAGATTGCTTTGAGCGTTTCCTTGGCTGTTTGTTGGTGCGGAGTCCGGGGAGAGCCTATGATATCTTGACTCGCCGTTACGTGGCGATGAGGTCGTTTGCGAAGAAGATGGCTTCGAAGATATTTTGCCGGTCTTTGCGACGCGTGCCGCGTACGAGCCTATGCCTTCGAGGCAGTGGACGTTCCTCCGCCTAGAGCCGAGCCGGAGCCGCAGCGGGAGAGGGGCCTTCGAGGCGGCATAGCATGGATGCGGGACGTCTTCGGGAGCTGCGAGGGCCTTCGAGGAGCAGCCCTTTTATCGGTTCATGCCTCCGCATGGCGCACAGGGTGAGGGTTCCTCGAGCCTTCTTTCTTTGATCCTTTCGCCGGATTTGATCCTTCGAGTACTTTTCGTGGGAGCCTCGGCGGGTGCTCGGTATTCGACGACGAGGATGTGACGGGCGAGTTCGGCCGGGATGCCCGACTTTTCTTTGGAGGACCTCGGCGAGGATGATGATGATGATCTTTGAAGAGTCGGATTAGGGTCCATTTGCTTTCCCTCTTTCCATATCTTTTCTTTTTTTGTTTAGCAACGGACATTTGATATTCTGTAATAAAACACTCATATTTGCACGCAAACGGCATTTTATTTTAAGATGTAATGTCATTTTTGTGATTCCGGGATTTGTCCTAGAAATTGTTGCTATTATTATTATATTTTTGTACATGCCACGTGGTGAGAGTGCGTTTGTGGGTAGTGTTTGTTTGCCGGGAATGGCTTTGGCCAGTGTTTGGGCAGTTTGGAGCAAGGTCCTGCTGAGGACAGTGATTGTTGTAATGTTTGCTGGGGAAATGGGTTCTTTTTGCAAGGAGGTCCGTACGGACATACTTAGCATGCAAAGAGGTCCGTACGGACCAACCTTGCTTTTGGGAAGGGGATAAATGCTTTCCGATGTACGGTTCTTCCCATTTCCCCATTTGCGGCCATTTTCGAGTTTTCTTCCCCATTTTCTCTAGGAACCTCCATTTTTGCCATGGATTCTTTGTACGTCCCTAGAATTTTGCCGAGGCTTTCGCAGGAGAGGCAAGCACACTTCCTTGAGCAGTTGAAAACGTGGATGCGGCGCCGTATGAGGCATCAGAGACGGGCTTTCGAGGTAAGGTTTCGTCTTTGCTCGATTTGGTCTTTTAAGGAGTTGGTTCACGATTGGGATTTGTTGCGGGCTGCCGCGAAGTTACGGATGTTAGGAGGCACGTGTCTTGTTTCTCCTACAATGAAATGGTGCCCACTTTTGAGGATTTTCGGGCTTTGATTGGAGGACCGGAGGTGGAGGCCATCTCGCTTCCTTTGATTGGTGGTGCTTTGCGGTGAGCGTGAAGCTTGCGAGGCTTTCTTCGTACTTCGTTGGAAGAAGTGCGGGCATGATCCTTGATTCGGGTCATATCGACATTTCGAGCTGCCGGAGCGGTTCATGGTTGATGATGAGAGTGACGTCTCTTGGGATGCCTTCGCCTTGTGCGTGATGGCGACAGCTTTTCATGGTCGGCTCCTTGGCATTTGTGATGGCGCTTTGCTAGATGTGGAAGGGCCTTTGCGAGCTGGAGAAGATATTGTCCCGTTGGTCTTTGGGGAGACTCTTCATGGTATCGGCCGTCGCGGCGACCGGGGATCGGTTCATGAGAGGGAAGCCCGCTTTGCTCACCTTGTGGGCTGCGAGAGAGACTTCGAGGCCATGCCGAGGCTCAGAAGCGTCGTTTAGCCCGTGGTCATTTGCTCGGCGACCTCTTGTGTTGGATATGGATCGATCCGCTTGGGAGAGATGGATGGCACGGCTTGGTACGCATCGAGATCCAGGTGGGTTCCTTGCCTTTGGAGGATTGAGACTAGGAGGATCTTGCGGGAAGGGTCCTACGTTATCGAGTTCCGGGTTTGTCTTGGTCCTCCTTCTATATTCCGTCGCTTGTTTCCGGCGGTTTGGGATGAAGCGGGAGCCTTTGTTGGGTGGATGACCTTGCTGCTTTGCGGAGGTAGTTCCTCTTTGTATGGCAGACCTCAGGTGCCTTCTTGTATTTTACGAGGGTATGGAAGTATTCCGCTTTCCCTCTGTGGTACTCCTTAGACGTCGGGAGAGTGTCGTATTGACGACTCGGTACTGGCTTTGGTATGAGCGGCGTGTTGGGCGGTCCCAAGTGGTCTTGGAGAGCGGCGTGTAGCGATTACAGGACCCGGTTGCCGTAGTAGCTATTGCCTTAGGAGTGCCAGAAGCACAGTCGACCCTTTGGATGTGACGGGAGACACTTTGTTTGACTACGAGACTAGAGTTGACCGGCGACGGGGAGAGGTCCTCTTTTGCGGACTCGCGAGGAGGAGATCCGAGCCGAAGCACGGGCGAATGAAGCCACGAGAGCTCTTGGATTGTTTGACTCTACGGGGAGGACCCACGATCTCGGGCGAGAGACGCGAGTTGGTTCACGTGGAGCGAAAGAAGACTCGCCGGGGACGAGGGAAGAAAGGAAAGAATGGCGAGGGGACAAGCGCGAGATGGCGCGGAATGACCTCCTAGGTATCCATTCATTGCATTGCAAACACATTATTAGTTAAATGTATTAAATTTGTCTTTTAGCATGTTGTGAACTTGAGAGTAGACCGTGCTTGAACTCATCAAGAAATGTTGTAACCGTTAGTGATTTGTGATTTACTTTTTAAAGCTTTGTCGAGACGCAAGATCTCTTGTTTGCCTTCGTTTCTTTTGTGCGCCTTGTCGGCGTCCATCTTTGGACTTTTACATTGCATTTGCGGGTGAAGCGATGCAGGCCATGACGGCAATCCCCTTTCTTTGAGGCTTTGTGCTTGGTGAGAGGTTGAATGCTCCCTTGACAAGTCGTTTTGACGGTCTTTTTCGTAGCTTCCTTGCCTCTTTGTTGGCGTCGGGCTCTTGACCACTTTTTGCGGCTTACGCTTGAGCTTCTTTTTTTTTTTTTTTTTTGTGAGCCCTTGCTCGAGCTCTTTTTTTTGTTTTGTTTTGTTTTTTTTTTTTTGAGCCCTTGCTCGAGCTCTTTTTTTTTTTTTTTGAAGCGCGTGAGGGCGAAGACAAGCCCTGGCAGAAGCGGACATGAGTCGGTCGTTTGATCTTTGAGTGACCCTCGGATATCCTTTGATGTTGCCGCCGTCGTTTGACTTGGTCAAGGTGGCTTAGGGCGTGTTCTTGAAAAGTGCGTAGCTTGATGGAGGTCTTGATTGACATTCAAACTTTTGACTTTTTTTGTGTATTTTTAGACCGGACCAATTAAGGTTGCCTACGTTCCCCGGACTAGAGGGCTCAGTGCACGTAGTTCGACACTACATGGAGTGCCAAAGAGATGCACGCAGTTGTTCTTCTTTAGGCGAAGTATCTGCGAAGTTTGCTTCCGTTATTTGGATTCATGAAGGGATTGCCGTCTAGGTGCATCGGCTTCATGGCGCCTCAGGAGAAGATCTTTTGAACCACGAAAGGGCCGATCCATGTGGGTTCCCATTTTCCCGGTGGGTTGGTTCGAGTGGGAGGCTTTTCTTTGAGTACAAGGTCACCTTCCACGATGTCTCGGGATTTGACTTTCTTGTCGAAAGCTCTAGCCATCTGCTTTGATAGGCTCGGGCGTGTTCCATGGCCTTTAGTCGTCGCTCGTCTAGCGAGCCAATTCGTCATGTCGGCTTCGGAGCCATTCGACTTCGTTGATGTCATTTTCCGGCGGCGCTCGGAGTGAGGGAATTTCTAGCTCGATGGGAAGGGCCCTTCCATCCCGTATGTCGGGGCAAATGGGGTTTCTCCCGTGGGCATTACGGCGTGTGCGGTAGCCCCAAAGTGCAAGGTGCGGCTTCTCGGGCCAATCTCGTCCTCGGGTGGTCATTTTTCGGATGATCCGTTCGAGGGTTTTGTTTCTTTGCTTCCACGGCGCCGTTTGTTTGTGGCCGGTAGGGAGAAGATTTGTGGCGTGTGATCTTGAATTCGACGGCGGTGCAGCCGAATTCCCCTTCGAAGTGTGAACCATTGTACGATATGACCTCATTTGGGATTCCGTATCGGCGAGATGATGTTTTCCTTGAGGAAATGCGCGACCTTCTTGGAGGTGAGTACCTTGTAGGACTTGGCTTCGACCCGTTTGGTGAAGTAGTCGATGGCTACTAAGATGAACTCGTGGCCAGATTCTTTGCTGGCGGAGCGATTTTCCCGATGACGTCAATTCCCCAGTGGCAAAGGGCCGAGGTGTAGTCATGCGGTAGAGATCGTGAGGAGGTAGATGATTGAGGTTGGAGAACCGTTGGCACTTGTCGCGGCTTCGGACAAAGTGGATGCAATCTGCCTCCATGGAGATCCGGTAGTAGCCCATCACGAGAATGATTTGCATCGGGGCTACGGCATTCATGTGGGGACCGCAAGCCCCATTGTGGACTTCGTTCATGAACTTGCTTGCTTCTTCTTGGGCGATGCGGCGTAGGAGTGGCCCGTGGTAGCGTTTCTTGTATAGCATGTCCCCGAGGATGACGAAGTGAGAGGCGAGGCGTTTTAGGGCCATGATGCTCTTGGTTTTGACCCCTTACGTGTGTGGGTCTCCCTTGTTCATGAGGGTGGTTTCCCGTTCTTGAGGTATTGGAAGATACGGTTGTACCATGGCTCATTGACGGGCTTAGGTTCAGTTCGATCTCACAACGGTAGGCGGGAATTTCCTTTCGTCCGACCTTGAAGGGTTTGATTGCTTTTCCTTCGGGGATTTCCACAAGGGAAGCCAAGGTGGCTAAGGCGTGCACGAAACTGTTTCGGTCTCTTGGCAAGTAGTGGAAGGTGACCTCTTCGAATTGTGTGATGAGGTCCTCCATGCGGGCATGGTATTTTTGCAAGCACAGGTCTATGGTTTTCCACTTGTTGGAGACTTGGTTGATGATCAAGGTGAGTCCCCATAAACTTCGAGTTTACGGACATTCCTCTCGAGTGCGGCTTGTAGTCCGGCGGCGCGAGCTTCATATTCGGCGGCATTGTTGGTTACCTCGAAATTGAGCTTTATAGCAATTGGGGTGTGCTCGTCCTTGGGATCTACCAAGAGCATACCGTGCCGTTTCCCTTTTTGTTGGTGCTCCGTCGAAGAACAGTTGCCATCGATTTTCGCCTTCGATTGCGAAGATTCCCTCGTCTGGAAATTGTGGTTCGGGGCCTCGAGCCTCGTCGGTTGGGAAATCGACGGTTGTTCGGCCATGGCCCGTCCCTTGATTGACTTTTGGTTTACGTACTTGATGTCAAATTCCGCTAGGAAGAAAGACCATTTGGCGAGCCTCATTGACGAGAGATGGTTTGTCGAAGAGGTACTTGGTGGGTCCATTTTGGAAACCAAGTGTATGCAGGTGTCTTGATGCATGTAGTGCCGTAGTTTCCCGACAACCCATACCGGAGGCTGCGCGAGGTTTCTCGAGGGCCGAGTAATTGAGTTCGTGCCTTGAAACTTTCGGCGACGAAGTAGATGGCGTTTTCGACCCGTGACTCCTTCTTTTCTTGACAGAGCATGGCTCAGCTGCGGTGTCGGTCACGATTAGGTATAGCAACAGTGGCTTTTCCTCGTGGGGAGGACGAGAGAATCGGAGGACTCACAAGGTATGCTTTTATTTTTCAAAGGCATCTTGGCATTCGAGTTCCATTCGATGTCGGCGTTCTTCTTCATCGGTTTGAAGATTGGCTCGCATATAGAGGTCAATTGGTTGTGAAGCGGGCGATATATTGCGGGCGGCCCATGAAGCTTTTCACCTGCATGCGAGTTTGCGGTGGTCTCATTTCGATGATAGCTTTGATCTTTTGAGGATCCACCTCGATGCCTCTCTCGGTGACCATGTATCCCAAAACCTTGCCTCGGCTAACCCCAAATGTGCATTTGGCGGGGTTAAGCCTCATTGAGTGTTTTCGGAGGCGATTGAAGAATTTTCTCGGAGTGCGTGAGGTGTTGTCCGTCTGATCCCTTTGAGTGAACGATCATGTCATCGACGTACACTTCGATCTCTTTGTGGATCATATCGTGGAAAGAGGGCGGTTCTTTGCCCGTTGGTAGGTAGCTCCAGGCGTTCTTTAGTCCGAACGGCATTGCGTAGCGATGGGTTCCCAGGGGTTGTGAAAATTGTCTTTTCTTGGTCTTCTTCGGCCATCTTGATTTGATTGTAGCCGTGAAACCGTCCACGAAGGACTTGACTTCGAAATTGGTCAGTAGTGTCTACCAACATGTCGATGTTGGGTAGTGGAAAATCGTCCTTGGGACTTGCTTTGTTGAGATCTCGGAAGTCCACGCAACAAATAAGACTTTTCCATTGGCCTTGGTGACCGTGACGATATTGGAGAGCCATGTGGGGTATTCGATCACCACGATGAAGCCGACGGAGCATTTTTTCGATCTCCTCTTTGACTTGTAAAGACCATTACGGCTTGATTCGGCCTAGCTTCTGCTTGATGGGCTTAGCCTCGGGATTCAGGGATCCGGTGCTCTACAATGTTAGGATCTAATCCGGGCATGTCTCGGTAAGACCAAGCGAACACGTCCACAAACTCTTTGGCGGTGCGATCAATGCGTCTTGCTCTGTGCCGGTGAAGAAACTTCCGATTTGCGTCTCTTTTGGCTCTTCGGCGGTTCCCGAATTCACTTTGGTTAAAACCTCCTCGCGGCTTGGGCCCGGTTTTCTCTCGTTTGACAACATGCTTAAAGATGTGCTTAATGTATTGTTCGTTTAATGTGTGCAGCTTCTTTATCAAGTGAATCGTTATTAGCTTGTTTGTGTGTTAGTTAATTTATCGGTTGTTAAAGATGCAATGAGAGGATACTCGGAAAGATCGAAGCATTCATTAAGAGCATACGGGAATACATTATTGGCAATGAGTTCGTAATCTTATGGTGTGAGGCCATCGAGATGACTCGAGAGACTCAAATTTAAAGCTAATGGACTCGGGATGAGTTTTGACACTAGACTCTAGGACTCGGGGGTCGGACCAAGTTGTTCGATCATGTCCTTTTCTTTGGCGGTGGGTCCGGAGAAAGTGGCCCGGTTATTGAGTGGCAATGAGCTTGATAGGAGATGGGGCTTGAAAGGGCTTTATGTCATCGTTCCCGATCATTGCTATCACGAGTTATCGAAACAAAATCGATTAGATCGGCATCTCGATTTCTTCTTTGAAGAAGCGAGGTGGAGCGGTGGCTCGTCCCAAGCATCGTCTGCGGAGTCCTTTGCTTTTGTCTTGGGCATTACTAGCTCGAATGTAGACTCGTCCCGCTTGTTGAAGGCGGGAGTGTTGACGAGAGAGTTTTTCGAGTTCTTACGCCAGAGGGGTTTTCCCGAACCAAAATTCATTGTGAATAGTGGTGGTTGTGGATCCGGCCGAGGGCGGTGTGTCGAGGAATGCTCTTCGGACGGGATTTGGCTTGAGGCCTGCGAATCTTGCCGAGGTTACCTGGAGCTTGTCCATGGTTGTCGGCCGGCTTTGTTTGGCGGCGATCGGCTCTGTTCCCTTTTACGGATCTTCTTCCAAGTTACCGGCCTTCTTTGTGAAGTACTTGGTCATGTCGAAGGCTGTGGGACGAAGATCGGAGATTGCGTGCAAGCCTCTTTTGTTATACGTGGAGCGTTTCGTGCGGCTCGCTTGTCCTCCGCAATGTGTTCGGGAGTAGGGGAGTATCCCGGGCCGTGCGGGGTATTCTGTTCTTTGATATTGATGATACGTTGAGTGCCACGATGGCGTTTTCCCAAGCCGAGCCCCGGGATGTAGTTCATGTGCTTCATCATTTTCATCGGGGAGGGATCTTGTCCCAAATCAAAGGCGAGGTCTATATGGCACACTTGGGCCTTTGGGCTTTCGATGGTGAACCACTGTTAGCATCATGCCTTCATCGTCGGGTTTGATCTCTAAGGCCGGGACGCCGTTTGTGTCGGTCCTTTCGTTGACTACGCTATCACCGTAGATGATGGTAAGATCTGTTCCTTGGATGAACTTTACGCACCGATGGAGAGTGGATGCCACCCCATTGATGCGGGTGTAGCCAAGGGCGTCCCAAAATGGCGGTGAATGTGATCGGGATGTCGATGACTTGGAAATCCGTCGGGACCATTTGTTTTCCGAACCACAAATTCAAGGTGGCTATTCCCAAGGCGGGCGGGACGTTGAGTCGTATGCCTTGATTGCACGAGTCGAGGTTTTAGATCGATTGCTTTGATCCCTAGCAAATCCATCATTTTGGCGGGAAGGACGTTCATGGATGATCCCCCATCTACCAAGACCCCAGGGAGGCGGCGCTCGTCCGGTTGAGCTGTTATGTAGAGAGGCTCGTTATGGTCGGCCCCAAATTTTGGAAGGTCGAGCTGCGTGAAGGTGATGATATTCTTTGTAATTGGCGTTGCCAATCATACGAGCTGCTTCATCGGGTGTCAACGTGATGGGAACCATAGTGCAGGCCAGGCTTTCTTCCAACTTGAGCTTGTGCGGGTAAGATGAAGTGAGTAAGGACCAGAGCGAGATGTTAGCTGAGTGCGCTTGAGGCCGTGTCAAGACGGGATCTTCGGCCTTTGGGTCCAAGGTTTCGGCTTCTTTGGCGTAGGGTCCCTTTTCGGTTCGTGGCTCGGGTATGGTGGCCTTTTGTCTGTCCGTGGAGGATTCAGGATTTGGCCAGGAACGTGTCGAGAACATTCACCTCTGGACTTATGGTTTTGCTTGTCTCTCCTATTTACGTAGTGGGAGGAGCACGATTGGCGTAAGGCCGGCTACGCATTTCAATTCGTTCCTTTGTAATAGCCTTTCTTGAAGCATCAATAGTGGCTTTGAGATCTTCCCAAGACGGGGTTGGATTATCTGGACCTTCGGGCCTTCGGTGGCGGTGCGGCTCGTCCCAGTGATCATGGAGCAAACATTGTCGTGGCCTTGTGCGAGAACTAGGCAGGAGATTTCTTTGGAGTAGATGACGTAGTAGTCAAACTTTCCTGAGGGTTCTCCAAGGGTTCCGCGTGGGGTCACCCGATTCATACCTCTTTTCAGGTTTTTGTTGAGAAGATAGCTTCTTCTTTCGTCGAGGATGGCCCTCGTTCATTGCATCACGGAATTCCATTTCCGGGCAAGCACTTCTGTCCCTTGAGACATCCCACCGAGATGTGTTCGTTGTTCGGCGGTGGTACCAGGGACCTCGGGAGGCTGGATGGGCGAGGCTTTCCTCTGGAAGGTCTTGTGGCCTTACGTCATAGCTGCATGGCTCGTATGAGGGTAACGAGGTTGACTTACGGGAAACAATGAGAGACGTTAGAGGCCGTAGGAGCGATCATGACTTAGGAAGCCCCAGGTAGTCGGGTGGCTAATGTTCCGAAGTGGTGCATGGCACCTTCGATCCGAGCTTGTTGCTCACCTTGGCGTTTCTCAATAGCCATGAGGACTGCCAAACTTCTTCCAATGTTGGGAAATTTCTTGGGGGTAAGGTCCCGTTCTCATCGTTGTTATCCGCGACTTGGCCATGGGGATTTGTGGTATCTGGTGTGAAGGTGGGAAGGAGGTAGGACCTTCTTTGTTTTTGACAACTTTGGGAGGACGGGTTTCCGGGTACTCTCGACCACTCTACATTAGGCTGGAGGGCGACGGGCAAGGTTTAGACACGGGAATGGCCTTACGGGATAAAAGGGGAAAGCTCACGTGGCATGCGGTTTGTTTCTTTTTTTTGATTTTTTGTTGTTTTAATTTACTTAAAACGTGTTTTCTCGAGAATCCTAGGTAGGTTGGAAAAGATTGCTCTTGTTTTTCGCAACTATGCTAGATCTGGGTCGATGGAGACCATACGTGCGGCTATAAGCCCCTCGTTTTGCACTGTATTTCGACATCCCGGGGTGGACGGCCCGGGCGAGGGTCCTATAGTGCAAGCGGTTTCCACCGGCCTAAAAGAAAAATCGAACCTAAGGACCGAGCTTTGTCATGTTCGTTTTGATGCGTTAGCCATGTGAATAGTGAACCGAGCCGGCCACTGAGTCAAGATCGGAGTCAAGAGTTCGGCATGACCTCTCTTTACCTTGCTTGCGCAAGGGATGCGTGACGTTAGGCATTGGTGGGTCATATTGTCATGGGCGACGTATCAAAGGCGTGATGACATGGTGTCATGTGAGCATGGATGTATATCGGGACGGAACATCGTGCAGGTGTAGCCGGAAATCAAGATCGGGTCAAGATTTTAGCATGACCTTTCATCGCTTTGCTTGCGCGGATCTGAGTTCCGAGCCTTGACTCGAAAAATGGCCGGCATGGTATATGTATCCGAGTATGACACCTGGGCTGGTAAAAACCAACCGAGTGCGGACAGAGTGTGACTCAAGACTCAAACGTGCGGGGTTGACGCTTGGCTAGGATGGGATGTTTGGAATGATCCGTGCGCGTCCAAGAGGCCTAGGAAGACCTAACGGACTGCAAGCGAGACCACTCCGGGTTGAGGGTTGTAGTGTGCGGTGTATCCGAGCGGCGGTGCGCGTAGCGTGCGGTGTAACCGAGGCAAAAGCGGCAGTGTGAGTAAAGTGCGGTCTCTAAAATTCTTTTACGAGTAAAACGAAGTTTTTGAAGAATTTTAAATGTATGCACGAGATGTATATTGATGCATTTTTTTTTTTTTTTTGTAAAATAAAAAAGTAAAGCACGTGCACACACACATAACGATTAAAGGAAGGGAGTAAAATGAAAGTTTGACCCTCATCATCGTTTTAAAAATCTTTTGTTTTGTTTAAAAGTTTTTAAAACAAAAAATCAGCCCAATGGAGTCGCCAACCGAAATAGCCCGGATCCGAGAAAGGCCTCGCGGCCCGGCATCTGGCAGTCTTTCGCGTTGGAGCGGTTTGTTCTCGCCGTTTTGCTTTCGCATTTTGTAGAGTCGCCACGCCGTTTTTATTAAGCCCAAAACATTGAAAAAGGGCATCAGTTTAAAGATAATTTTAAACTGTTTTTGTGTGATGAGATTTTGAGTTCGGAGGTCGAGATGACTCCTCGGGAAGAGAATATTAGAATATTAGAGCTCACCGAGTAGCCTCGTAAAACGAGTCTTTCGGATACCCCTAATATCCTTTAAATGTTGTGTGTGTGTGTGTGTGCTTTTAAAAATGCATGCTTTGTATCGGATGTCTACATTGTATGCTATGTATGGAAATGTATTGAAATAGTAATGGAAGGAAGCCTTACCAATGTTGGTTCGTGTCTGTCTTCCGGGGAATAGTGTTTGAGGTCGGAGTAGCGTTCGGTATGGATCGGGATTGCTTCGGGAGGGACCGGTTGTACGCGGACGAGTTTCGGCGTGAGTTGAGGTTGTAGGCTGCGTTCGGGCGAGGTTCGGCGTGCGTGGGGATCGTCGGGATCACTCGGGCGAGAGGTTCGGCGTGCGTTGTGGTGGCGAGAGTCACTCGGGCGGAGTTTCGGCGTGGTTTGGGATCGCGGTTTGACTCGGAAAGAGCGGGACACCGTGGAAAGACCGAGGCGAGGCCTCGGAGTACCACGAGGGGCCTCGAGTACCTCGAGAGTGCCTCGGGGCAGCGGGAGCGTCTCGGGAGCGCTCGAGGAGGCTTCGGAGCACCACGAGGGGCTCGGAAGGCCTCGGAAGGATCCGAAAGGGGCGGGAATGCCTCGAAAGGACTTAGAGGGGAAGCCGGGGAAGGCCTAGGGAGGAAGAGAGAAGTGGGAGGTGTGTGAAAATGAGGAGGGGGAGCCCTCTATTTATAGTGCCGAGATTAGGTGCAAAGAGGTCCGTACGGACCTCCTTTGTAATCCGAGTATTTTGGTTTTCCTCGATTTGAGGGAATCTGTGATGATGGAGGAATATTTGCAATTATGGTGTCCCGAGCAATAAGGTCCGTACGGACCATCTTGCATGCAAAGAGGTCCGTACGGACCAACTCTGCAGGGGAGTAATCATTTTCCCCGGGATTTGAGGGAATATTGTGGACTTTAAGGAGATTCAGTAATTATGACAACAAAGAGGTCCGTACGGACCAATATTGCTTTCCCAATTTCCTGAAAATTCCCGAAAGGTCCTTTTGTCCCTTTTTATCCCAGAAAGGCTCCTCCCTTGGTTTGGTTGGGGGTTTAGAGAGGGTTTTGAGTGAGAGGGGTCGTCGAGACTGTGTTGATGAGTCTGCGGTGTTTCCCGTGTGTTTGAAAGGGTGTGATCCAGATTGGGGTACTTACAGAAGCGCCACCAAGGGCCACTCCTTCGGTGTGTAAACAAAGAAAAAGCCAGCGAGCTAATGAACGAAGTTCACAACGGAACTTGCGGTCCGCACATGAACGCCCGAGCATTGACACATATCATTCTCCGTATGGGATACTATTGGATATCGATGGAAACAGACTGCATCCAATTCGTCCGAAGCTGCGACAAATGTCAACGATTCTCCAACCTCAATCACATCCCTCCTCATTGTAAGTACCCAAATCTGGCTCATGCCTTCCGGTTAAATTTCCTGGCAATTTCGGTAAGTTTCCCGGTAATTCCCCGGACCTTCCTAGTGTTCCGGAAATGTTCGGAACAAATTCCCAAATTAAATTAAGGGTCGAAGGAGCCTTCCTAATTAAGAAACACGTTTTTCTTAATTAGGAAGAAGGTTCTAGAATAATGCCACCTTGCATGGTTCTAGAATGCTTTGAGTCATTGTGGATAAGCCCGCACGGCTGCATTAGCCCAAGGTCTCTGGCCGCACGGCTTCATTAGCCTTATCCAGACTGCCTATAAATAGAGCCCTCCTCTACCCATTTCAACAACAACAACAATACACACAATCCATAGCAATACACTCAGTCACTCCCAAGACGTGAAGAATATTGGTGAAGGCTCAAGAAGGTGAAGAAGAAGGCCAAGAAGCTCCCTCCCTCCTCCTTGAAGATCCAAGACCAATCTCTCCTCCTAGCTCCGACCAAAGAAGCAAAGGAAGCAATTGGTAACCTCGCACGCCCTAACCTTGCTTTTAATTGATATACTTGCTCATTGCATTCATATATCTTGCTTGGGACTTGGCATTCATAGTTAAAGATCACATCTTTATCACCCCCTTTCCCTTTTGCATGCATTAAGACCTCATTTGTCATAAAAATGTAGTCTTTTTCATAAAGGTGCATCCTTTGCACCTAAAACTCCCATTTTCAAATAAAAATGTCATTTTTATGCATCATTTGCATATAAAAATCCAATCTTTTCAATAAAAATGCATCCTTTGCATTCAAAACCCCTTGTTCAAGCATCATTTGCTTTAAAGACCATGTCTTTACCATAAACTAGCATCATATGCTTTTCAAAATGCAATCTTTATGCATCATTTGCATAATGAATGCCAATTTCTTCAACAAAAATACATCATTTGCATAAAAATCAAATCTTTATGCATCATTTGCAATAAAGATTATTTCTTTAAACTAAGTGCATCATTTGCAACCCAAAAATGTCATCTTTTCATTAAAGTGTCATTTTTCATCATGCATTTCCCCCTTTCCCCCAACCTAGGAACGGACCGGTGTAAAAGATCCTATCTTTACATCGTTCCTTCCATTAAAGGTTCCATATTTCTTTAGAAAGGGATACCTTGAACCCTATATCTCCGATTATCGCTTAAGAAAGAGTATGAAGCCTCTATACGAGCTCGTAGTTTTAAAGCGTAGGATTGATGGGCTAAGGACTCTCCTTTTCTAAAGAACCTCATCTTTGACCAAAAGAGAGTCATTCTCTCGATCACGCAAGTCCCGAGGGTCCCGAGGTTTAAAATGCGATGATCACAAGTCATAAGATGAGGACGGGATCATAATCCCAAATACATAAAATTCCAAGGAATCCCGAGCGACAACCAACAAATGGTTTGTACGTCCGAAGACAACTTGGGACATTTCCCACGATTTTCAAACACATGCACACAAGAAAGCACGCAAGCAAGCACGATTAATGAAATCTTGGGAGACTTGCTCCGGCAAGGCACTTTGGGTGAACGCCAAACGTTCTTCCCAAGGGGTAACTTAACCTCCGAACCCAAGTAAAACCTTTTTTTCAAAGTTTTGAGGTAATCAAAATGGCGTGGCGACTCCGTTTTTCAAATAACTCGGATGTCTTCAAACTCGCATGAATCCAACACAAAATTTGGGCACCACATTCACACTCATGAACTCTATTGCATGACTACACCATGGCCTTTCGCCACATGGGGAATCGACGTCATCGGCAAGATCACTCCACCAGGGAGCAATGGTCATGAGTTCATTCTAGTCGCAGTCGACTACTTCACCAAATGGGTAGAAGCCAGATCGTACAGGGTACTGAATTCTAAGAAGGTGGCCGAGTTCATCAGAGAGAACATCATGTGCCGATACAGAGTGCCCAACGATATCAAATCCGACAATGGGACCCACTTCGAAGGATATTGTGACCAACTGGTGACCGAATTCAGAGTCACACGTCACAAGTCTTCTCCTTACAGACCACAGACCAATGGTGCAGTAGAGGCAGCAAACAAGACTCTCGCCATGATAATAAAAAAGATGACCACCAGAGGTCGGGACTGGCCCGAAAAGCTACATCTAGCCCTCTAGGGATACGTAACATCGCCGAACCGCCACCGGGGAGACTCCGTTCGCACTTACCTACGGAATGGAAGCAATGTTACCCGTGGAATTAGAAATTCCATCCCTCCGAGTCCTCTTGGAAAACGGGATCAATGAAGTCGAATGGCTACAGAGCCGTCACGATGAGCTTGCTCTACTCGGCGAGCGCAGATTGAAAGCCATGGAACACACTCGAGCCTACCAAAGCAGAATGGCTCGAGCATTCGATAAGAAAGTCAAGATCCGAGACATCAGAGAAGGCGACTTGGTGCTAAAGGAAAAGCCTCCTACGCAGACCAATCCCCTCGGAAAGTGGGAGCCTACCTGGATAGGACCGTTCGTGGTACAAAGAATCTTCTCCGGAGGAGCCATGAAGTTAGCAGATTTGGACGGGAACCCTTTCGTTAACCCCGTGAACGGTAGCAAGCTCCGCAGATACTTCGTTTAAGGAAGAGCACGAGTCAACTCTCCTTCCCCATACACCACCCCTCAGTAAAATTAAAGTGCTAAAAGAGTAATACTCAACTGGATACATTCCCTCTAATGATCCAGGTAAAAAACAGGGTCGCACTGCTTTTGTCTTTGATTTTATCAAATTCACCTAAAGTGTCGAACTACGGTGACCTGAGCCCCTTAGTCCAATTGTAAAAGGGGAACGTAGGCAGCCATCATTGGTTCGGTCTCAAAAAAAAAAGCATCAATTGCTTGTGTTTCGAAAAACTCTTTTCAATTAACCTACAAATTCATTACGGTTAAAATAATCTTTGACGAGTTCAAGCACGGTCAACTCTTGACTCGCTACACGCTAGCAAAACTACAATAAAACATTAATCCGTTAATGTGTCTGCAATGACAGTGGTGGATACTCTGGACAGCAAGGTCAACCTAGTTTCCCGTACTTGGTCCTTCATCCTTCTTTCCCTTCCCTTTCCCACGACGAGTGTTCTTCACCTTCATAGGGAATATTCCGGTAGTCCTTCTACCTGGCTCAGGGACCCTTCCCGATGCCTCCGTCAAGCCTGTAGCTGTCAACGCAGCCCTTTCCCTAGCTCTGTCTTGAGCTGCCTCTCTTTGAGCCATCATAACCGTGCTTTGATTGGCCTCCCGATCAGCATTGGCCTCAAAGTCAGCCATGTCGTTCCCAGTACGATTCCGAGGGTTAGCCCCTGTTTCGGTCCTCCTCAAGGTCGAGCTGTCAAGGTGGTCAGCACCCAACAGCTCATTCCGTCTCCACAAGATAGACATCTGTGTCTCCCCTATACACTCTTTATACTAGTTCAGATACTGCATCGACAGAACAGTGCCCCCTCTCCGGTGAAAGAGAACCCTGGCAGGAAAGGACGTGTATTGCCACAACCGTGTGAGCAGCAATAGCGTCGAAGGATCTTCCATCAGCAGAGATCCCATCTCGAAGGTAGCAGCATGAACTAAACCCGTCAATGGCACCGCTCCCCACTGCATCGTCGCAGAACCAACGATGGAATGTAGAAAGCCGTCTGGGATAGCCCCGTCACTCTGACAACTAGGAGACCCTCCTGAGCGGTCCTACAAGTCTGTAACTTCCAGTGGGGAACCCACCATCTGTGATGAATGTGCCCCGCCGCGATTTTTCTTTTGAAAATCATTAAGAAACGGGAGTCGCCACGCCATTTTTATTTTAAGGGCCAAAACTTTGAAAAATTCCCGAGATTAGAGATTTGGGTTCGGAGGTCACGTTACACTCCGGGAAGAACGTTAGGGTTCACCCGGAATGCCTCGTAAAACGAGTCTTCCTAATTTGAAACCATTTGTGTGTGTGTGTGTGTGTTTCTTTAGTTAAAATAAATACAAAATGAGAAAACTAAAAATTGAGAACTCTTTGTAAGACATTAAACAAGTCCCATGATTATTGGTATGATTTTAGGGTTGAGTTTTGGTACTCAAAAGACTCCTTGAAGTTGAAAATCAATTCTGCCAGAATGAAAAAGACAGTGGACACTTGATTTTGAAATGGATTTAAGAGTTTTAAAAATTCAGAATCTGGGGAAAGTCAGAGAATGAAAGTTGTTCAAAACATCTTAAATAAGGTGACTGCAGAATATTTTTATTATTGGAGATGATTTGATGGACCAAAACCTTCTGGAAATCACAGATGTGAAATCTGGATTTCCAGAGACTACTAAACTGACTTTTGGAAAATAATTTGAAAAAGGGAGTTAGTATCACGTAAAAAATAAAGTAAAAATATTTATGGAATCCTATGAATGTTGGCTACAAAAAGTATTTTATAGTCAACACCAAATTTCAAGTTTTTCTGTGTCCAAAAAATTAGACAATGGACAGAGGTCTTAGAGAAAGGCTACTGGACAGCAACATTCTCAAGAAGGAAAATGTGATTTTAAGGGGGTTTTGCATCCATGCTTGTCCCCATTTCCTTAGGCTTTGATTAGTGATCACTAAATATGTTTAGTGGTGATCTACTATATCAAGCCATCCTTAGGGTACATTAGGACTTGAAGCACTTCATTTGCTTGGGATGGGGAGATTTAACTTGAAATAAAGGTTTATGTATGAAAATTGATTTTAGGTTTGGAAAATGCTTTCAAGGAAGTAAAAACAAACTAAGAGAAAGTAAATCCTTGTAGAGAATCATCCATGGAGATGAACTTCCATGAAGATTCTCTTGGATCTTGGGCAACAAGTGGATGAACAAGTTACATCTTTAAAGTTTGAGATGCATGCATGGATGAGGGAGGTTTAAGGTAAGGAGAAGGAGGGTTTACCAATGGTGGTATCCTATCTTCCTTGTGTTTGTGTTTGAGACTTAAATTTAGTGAGTCTTTGGTGAGTGAGATTTCGGAAAATGATTAAGAAAAAGGTGACAATTCAAAGGAATTCCCACTGTTTTCTACAATATTTTTGCCAAGGTGCTGTGTGAGTGAATTGTTGTTCATGGTTTTACGAGGCGAGGGCTCTATTTATAGGCCTCTGAAAAATCAATTCCATCCGCGCGGACTGATTGAAGGCGTGCCTTGTTCATTAAATCTTTGCTCCAAGCTTTGGACAAGAGGGAATATTTTATTCAAATACTCAACCGGTTGTGTTTCTGACTTACTTGGTTTCGAATTTTACCTTTTGTAAGATTCTTTTCCTTGTTTAACTCCAAATAGCAATCCCCAACTTACCCTTGCTTTGTTAGAAAATTTAGGTCTTGTTAGAAAAGTTAAGGTTTAGGTTAAGAATGTGAAGGCTTTCATTAGTTTTCTAACGAAAATACTAACAACTCAAATTGGAGCACTTACAGTAGCCCCTCGGCGACGGCGCTTTCGAAGGAAGCGGGGTCGTCGATAAGAGTAAGGCTCCATATTTGACAAGGGGTGACCAAAGTGGTCGGGTGGCTGGACCTGGTGATAGGCTACCTACGTATCCTTAAGAGGAATCAAGCCAGTCGTAGTTTGGGTCTTTGATGTTGACCCTGGAATGACTGTTTTAGGATGTCAACCTGATGAGCGAGTTACGCGATCGATTCTTTGAAAGAAACTTCTGCGAGGATAGGACATGACCGTTTTGGTCTGATGGCTAGAGTTGTATATTCGCACTGCTGGGGAAAGGAAAGACCATTTTTGTCTGATGGCTGAACCTAATGGTAGGCTACCTATGTATCCTTAAGAGGAATCAAGCCAGTCGTAGTTCGGGTCTTTCGATGTTGACCCTGGAATGACTATTTTGAGGCGTCAACCTGGTAATGATGGCGTTTTAGGTGCCTCAGACCTTGATGATGGCGTTTTAGGTGCCTCGGACCTTGATGATGGCGTTTTAGGTGCCTCAGACCTTGATGATGATGGCGTTTTATGTGCCTCGAACCTGGAAGATGATGTCATTTTAGGTGCCTCGAACCTTGATGATGGCGTTTTAGGTGCCTCAGTCCTGAATGATGGCATTTTAGGTGCCTCGAACCTTAATGGTGGCGTTTTAGGTGCCTCAAACCTTGATGATGGCATTTTAGGTGCCTCAAACGTGGAAGATGATGGCGTTTTAGGTGCCTCGAGCCTTGATGATGGCGTTTTAGGTGCCTCAGTCCTGGATGATGGCGTTTTAGGTGCCTCGAACCTTGAAGATGATGGCGTTTTAGGTGCCTCGAACCTTTGGTGATGGCGTTTTAGGTGCCTCAGACCTTAAAGATTTGGGATTGATGGTCCTTTGGTGGACTTCATTTGAAGGGGCCGGTCTTACGTTTGCTGCCGGGAAAAAGGGTGACCATTTTGGTCGAGTGGCTGGACCTATGGTAGGCTACCTATGTATCCTTAAGAGGAATCAAGCCAATCGTAGTTCGAAAGCTGCTGGGAACGGGATTCCGTTAACTTTCGTTGAAGAAATCGGACTTACGTTTTACTGCCGTTGATGAAAATGAGGAAAGAAACGGGATTCCGTTATCTTTCGTTAAAGAAATCGGACTTACGTTTTACTACCGTTGATGAAAATGAGGAAAGAAACGTGATTCCGTTAACTTTCATTGGGAAAATCAGACTTACGTTTTACTGCCGGAGATGATAATGAGGAAAGAAACGGAATTCCGTTAACTTTCGCTGGAGAAATTGGACTTACGTTTTACTGCCGGAGATGATAATGAGGAAAGAAACGGGATTCCGTTAACTTTCGCTGGAGAAATTGGACTTACGTTTTACTGTCGTGAAGTTCTTTTGGAAGGGGACTAGCCTAGGTAGACTTTGGTTAACTTTGGTTACCCTTGTTGGGTTTAGGACTAAACTGCAGAGTCCTGGAATTTTAAAGGGCAAAATAGTCCTTTTGGCACCTCGGTTCTGTCCGCGCGAATGGGAAAGCATCCCAGACAGGTTTTAAAAGGCCGTGGCCTTTTCTCTTCTTCTTCTTTACAGTTTAAACGCCATTTACGAGAGAGAGAGAGAGACGAGAGAGAAGCCATTTTTTGCCAAGAAGCTTCGAAATTCTTCCATTTTCTTTGATATTTCGAGCAATGGAACACGGGGGAGTTGCCATTCAAGGCCAAGGACGCGGCCCGGTTGCGGAGAGGCGATTAGAACTTGTGAGGATGAGGAGGCATTACTCACTTTCGCAATCGATTGCGGAGGAGCCATATCCCGATGCGTGGCAACATTGGTCCACTGATCCGAGTCTTCGCACGGTATACTTCGAATTTCTTCATTTCCTTTGTCGATTTTTGAAATTGATTTTTTTTTTGATTTTTTCTTTTTTTTTTTAAATTCGAAAATTATGTTTTTTGGCTTTGAAATGGGACTCTGATGATTTGCATGTTGCAGTGAGTATGTGGGTAATCAAAATATGCATTTTGTTTGAAAAGAGTATGGGCGATTTGCCATTTTTTTTTTTTTTGAAATATGAGATGACGAAAATTTGCCCGAATCCGGGACAGACTTTTTTTTTTGTTGCATGTAGGATTTTTGCAATGAGATATGTTTTTATGAATGATATGAATGTATGCATGCATGTTTTTTGTAGAAATATGATTTTTTGTAAAAAATGGGACGAATTTTTGCTTCCATTGATTGAATGTATGAATGTGGAAAATTGTTTCTGTATGCTATTTTATGAAAAATGGGACGGAGTTTAGCTTCCGTTGACTCAATGTTATTGACATGTCTCTTTATGCATGAATGGATGATGAATGGTGATTGCTGAAAAATCTTTTCTTTTGTGCGAGAAAAATGGGGCTGAGTCCATTATATGCCGTTATGCTGCCGAATTTTCTTCAAAACATTATGTCTATGATGCATGTGTATGCTTTTAAATGCAAATGCAATTTTTTTTTTTTGACATTTTTGTTTTTCTTTCAATTGCAGGGTGGAGATCATTTTGTGACAGAAGCTTGGTGAATAAGGCGAAGACTCGGGGATCGATGGAGGCTGTGATCGGCTGTGGGATCGGCTTCCGAGTCTTGGGCGAGAGGAGATTTGATGAGTCAGAGACGGATCGTCATTGGGGCTGGGTTGTATGAGTTCATCGAGTGCTTGAGGGGTTGATCAAGTTCCCCAAGAGTAAGGGCACGATTTTTGCTTTGGCGCGGCAACTTTGGTGGGGCGTGACCCACACATTCCATTTCTTACAGGGCGAGGCTACGGTCACACCTTCCGATTATCTGCGATCACGGGCTGTCCTTTAAAGGGCGGAGCATTGAGTGGAGAGATGGCTACGGTGACCGGAGGCTGCGGGACCTTTTGGGCTTTGTCCCCATTCCCAAAAAGGGGATGGGGATGGAGTATGTTGTGGTCCTACGGGAAGATCGTGGAGAGCATTGAGAATTATGAAATTTGGTGATGAGAGAGTGGGCTGCTGTGCGGTGCTAGGGCTTTTACGTGGTTCGCTTTTTCGAGCACACTTTTGGACACGCCGAGGGGACGGCGGTATTTGCCTGCTGCGGACGTTGGTGATGTGGAGATGGGCTGGAGAGGTATCTTGGGGGAGGCCGGGTTGGCGAGCTATATTTTGCTCTGGATCGGTATAGCGAAAGGCTGTCGGCTCACTGACGTGCTTTGAGTTCCCTCTGGAGGTATAAGCTTACGCTTTTCTTTTCCTTATGCACGCATTGTTTCTTTCCACACTTAATTGATGTGATCTTTACCTTTCGCGGTATGGGCTCAGGAGTTCTTTCATGTCACGATGTGGCGGCGGCGAAGCACATCGGGGCATATCCGGCTATGCTCTCTGGACCAAGCATGCTCGGGAGAAGATAGGTTCCGGGGCGCACGAACCCTCAAGTACAATGATTACTGCCTTTGATGAGAGGCTGAGACGGATGAGGGGATGAGGTTCTACCCACAGGGCCGCTTCGAGGTGGAAGCGGTGAAGGGTGCGGAGAGGTGGGTTTGTGGAGCGGAGGATTTTGAGGGTTTGACTGTGATTATTACTTGGGGGAGAGGGTGACGCGTCAACATGGCGAGGTGCGCCTCTGATGACACCGATGGAGCCTCCTGCTGACATGATGCATCCGGCGAGAGCTCGGAGACTGGGGTGATTATCGAGGTGGCGGCACTTCTCGAGGTTTGTGGCGGCGAGGATTATTCGCGATTTATCTTGAGGAGGCGAGGATGCCTCGGGTGCTTGAGAGGGGGAGGAGGTTGTGCGGTACCCTCGATCGGACTTCTCGTATGTCCAGGATGGGGTTAGATTGAGGGTGCAGATCCTTATCCCTGAGCGGGTCCCACGAGCTTTCCGTCCTCGTCCGGATATGAAGGTACGGCTCTTTTTACTGCTTCTGTTTCTTCTTCTTTTCTTTCGCATCAAATCATTTCGCGCTTTTGTTTCGTGCGGTTCATTTGTGGTTGTGGAGAAGGCGACGAAGCGGTGATTGGAGCCAAGAGGTTCCTTAGGAGGATGGTTACTGTGGGGCTGCTCGGGCGGGCGAGACAGGCACGGCGGCGCACAGAGCGGGAGACTTCCCTATTCCTTTCGAGCATTCTACCGAGACTCCTCTTTCTCCTCTCTCATAGATCTGGCATGGAGGCGCCTCAGGACCACGTCATCCTCGGGGATTTGCATGGACAGGGACATGTTTGGCGCCACGGTGGATCATCTTCGCATGGACAGGGATCCGATGCGTTCACGTTTGGATATGATGTCTTTGCGGATCTCGGCTTGCCTTATCGTGGCTTGCCGGTTGATCCGAGCGAGCCTCTCTGAGACGAGGATGACGATCCCGAGCCCGAGATATTCATGACTACGAGGAGGCGGGCCCGAGTCGCAAGAGGGGCCGGGGAAAGCGCCGGCCAGCGAGGATTCTGATTGATGATCTTTGGTTGATTCTGAGATTGTACATATTTTGACAGATACAGTTTATTTTTCATGCACACTCTTTTTTTTTTGTTTTTGGAATGTAATGTAATAGGATTACTGTTACCTACTTTTTTTTATTATGCATGTGTATGTTGCATGAGCCCGGTTTTTTGGCAAGGGTGTGGATGTTTGGTATATGAACTGTTTGGACAGGCTTTGCACAGGTTTCGAGCGACCGGGATGAAATATTCCTCCGTGGTGCAGCAGTTTAAACTGATGCAGATTTTTTTTCTAATGGTGACAATTGTATCCGCGCGGACAGGCTCGAATTTGACACTGGCATTTAATTTTTGCTTCAGATCTGGTTTTCCCTCTTTTAATTCAAACAACCACTCCAACTGCCCATTCAAACAGCCATTTTCGGGGAGAAGGAGAGAAAATCCATGGAGAAAATTGTGAGCATGAGAAATCCATCCAAATTGTCCCAAGAATCTCAAATTTCTTTCTTCAACAAGTTCAAGGAGTGGTCCCGGGAGATTATGCACGAGAGGAGGTCATTCTTTGAAGAAAGGTACAAGATACGATGCTTGTGGTCTCTCAAAGAATTGGTTCCGGATTATGATCTTTTGAGGGCTTCTTCTTCATTTTGGGATACAAGGAGGCATGTCTTTTGCTTTTCTTACAATGAAATGGTCCCGACTGTTGAAGAATTCCGGGCTTTGCTTGGTGGTCCCGAGGTGGAGGAGATTGCGATTCCTTTGCCCGGAGGAGCCTCTTTTGTTGACAAGTTGTGCAACCTTCTTCATCTTTCTCCAGAGGAAGCACAAGGTATGATCCGTGGTCCTGATCATTTTGACATTTCTGGTCTTCCTGATAGATTTAGGGGCTTAGGCTTGATTGATGATGCCTATTGGGATGCTTTTGCACTCTGCATGTTTGGTACCTTGTTTATGGTTTACTCTTTTGGGATTTGTCATCGGGCCTGGATGTGGTTGTACAATGCCGTTTGGGCCGGGATGTTGTGCCCTTGATCTGGGAGAGACCCTTCATGCTCTTGACGGGTTGGCTACCGGGAGGCGGTATATGCGCGGGGGCGGCCCGTTTCTTTTGACTATGTGGGCGATGGAGCGCACAGGGGTCCTTCGCGAAACTTCGATGCGGTGAAACCTTAGACTTTTGCCAGGAGAGGGGTTACTGTGGATCTTGATGATCAGGGCTCATGGGAGTATTGGATAGCTTGTCGCCAGACTGCGGATATCAGGTGGTTGGTACCTCATTGGCGGGTAGAGACTCGGAGAGTACTTCAGGATGGTTCTCATGTGATTATGCTTCCGGGGCTTTCTCGGTCCGGTTTTATATTCCGGCTCGGTTCGGAGACAGTTTGGCTTGGAGAAGACTCCTTTGGAGGATTTTGAGGATATAGCCACCAGGGTGGTGGCTTCTGCTTCGATGGATGATCCTTCAGTGTTCCCATTTCTTTGCCGAGCATGGAGGTATGACGTCTTTCCTCCTAAGGTTATCCTCAGGCGTCCGGGGCATGTGTTTCTGACCACTTGGTACTTGGATTGGTATGAGAGGCATTTGGGGGAGACTCAGGTGGCTATTTTGAGACGGCGTGAGGCCATTGTTGGTGCGGAAGATATGACGGTTTGAGAGGAGGAGGAGGCGAGGCGGGCCAACCCTCATGATAGGAGCGGAGATGCCGTGAGGGACTACGAGTCTTATGTCAAGAGACGGGAGGGGCGGATTCCTATGTTGCGGCTCGGCTGCGGGAGATGAGAGACGAGGCTAGGGCTACTAAGGCCACGACGGAAGTTTGATAGATCATGTCCCTACACACACGAGCTTGGTAGGAGGAAGGCGACATTTTCTGTGCGGAGGAAGAAGACCCCGAAGAGGAGGAAAGAAGAGGGGAGAAGCCGGTACGAGTGGCTTGGAGTGACCTTGAGGTTTCCGAGTATCCCTTTCTTGTCATGTATTTTAGTTTCTTTTAGCAGGTTGTAAGTCGTAGGAGTGAACCGAGCTTAGACTCATCAAAAAGTTTTTAACTGTAATGAATATGTGAATTGCTTCAGAGTTTTTCGAAACGCCTTCATGGCTTGATCAATGTATTGATAACAAAGTATGACTTTTATTTGTGTTTTAGACCGAACCGTTTCCGGCTGCCTACGTTCCCTTGGACTAAAGGGCTCAGGTCTCCGTAGTTCGACCCGGTTAATTTTTTTATTTTTTTTCTTAGTTTTTTTTTTTGGTGCCACCCTGTGTTTTACCTAGGCCGCCCTTTTCGGGTTTTCAACCTAGTTGGGCATTACTCTTTTAGCACTCTTTTTTTTGTTTTTTTTCTGTTTTTTTGGTGCAACCCTGTTTTTTACCTAGGCCGCCCTTTTCGGGTTTTCAACCTAGTTGGGTATTACTCTTTTAGCACTCTTTTTTTTTGAATTTTTTTTGTTTTTATTTGACTCAGTGTTTTATGCGTAGTATCTGCGCGACTTATCGCCATTCATCGGGTGTACAAAAGGATTTCCGTCGAGTGCAGCAAGTTGCATGGCCCCTCAGGAGAAGATCTTGAACAACATATGGCCCGACCAGACATGCTCCCATTTGCCAAGCGGGTTGATGCGGGCTGGGGCTTCTCTTTCAAAACGAGGTCACCTTCCACGATCTCCCGATGTTTTACTTTCTTATCGAAGGCTCAGCCATCCTTCCTTGGTAAGCTAGGATATGTTCCATGGCTCTCAATCGGCGTTCATCTAGCAGGGCCAATTCATCATGGCGACTCTGGAGCCATTCGACCTCGTTGATCTGACTTTCCAACAGTACCCGGAGTGAGGGGATTTCTAGCTCGATTGGGAGCACGGCTTCCATTCCGTAGGTAAGAGTAAATGGTGTTTCCCGGTTGCCTTGTTCGACGGATGTTCTGTATCCCCGAGAGCAAGGTGAAGCTTGTCGGGCCAATCTACTGCCTCGGACGACCATTTTCCGAATGATGTTTTCCAAAGTCTTGTTTCTTTGCCTCGCGGCTCCGTTAGTTTGGGGCTGTAGGGAGATGACTTGTGACGGGTTGTCGAATTACGCTAGCGGCTGTCGCATTCCTCTTCAAAGTGGGATCCATTATGTGAAATGATTTCGGCCGGCAACCCGTATCTGCATATGATGTTCTCTTTGATGAAGAGGGCTACTTTCTTGGCTTAGGGTCGAGCGGTATCTGTGTTCAACTATGGAAGGGTCGAGGCCGGGTATATCCTTATAGGACCATGCAAACACATCCACAAATTCTCTTAGCGGCTCAATCGAGCATATTTTTCGGATTCCTTCAAAGAAACTACCAATCTGCGTCTCTTTAGGCTCTTCGCAGGTTCCCAAATTCACACTTGTCAAAACCTCTTCGGCGGCTTGGGCTCGATTTTCCTCTTTCAGAACAACTTTGCTTAAAGATTTCTTTAATATATTGTTCATTTAATGTGTGCTTCTTTATCTATTGAATCATTATTAACTGTTTTTTTTAAGTTATTAGTTATTTCATCATTAGTTAAAGTGGCAATCAAGGGATACTCAGAAAGGTTCATCATTTCATTGAGAACGAAAGGGAATACAGCGTTTGCTACAACCTCGTAGTCTTCAGGCGTAAGGCCATTGGACGACTCGAGAGACTTGAACTCAATAATGAGAGACTCGGAGGACTTTTACATAGGTTGACACAAGGGGACGGGGGACCAATCCAAGCTTTGTGATCATTTCCTCCTTGGTCGCGGACGGGCCTGAGAGAGTTTCCCAATTCTTCAATGGCATTGCTGTCAGGGGCCTCATGACTCGGGATTTGTGTTGTTCTCCTTTCTCAATCATTTCTATCATCTCTTTGGTGAACCGAAATCAATCGGGATCGACACTGGACCTCTTCTCCGAATAATGCTGCATAATCGGACCATCCCAATCATCTGAAAAGACTTATGTGGCTTTGGCTTTCGGCATTGTCAGCTCAAACTCAGGCTTTGGGCCTTCTTGGACAGTTGGGACCACAGTGGCAAGCTTCTCGAACTGCTCTACTAGGCTTGGAACGCCTTTGAAAGTGTACTCGCTCTCCATGGTAGTGGTAGCCCCAGGTATCTTGGGTAGATCCAAAAACAGTCTACGGACCGGATTTGCCTTGGTTCCTCTGAGCTTGTTAAGGTCATGCTGTAACTTCATCCATCCCTCTGCCGGAGTAGGCTCTTTGGTAGGCGCTATCCTGTGTGTCGGACCTTTTACAAAGTAGTCATCCAAATGAGGGTGAAAAGGGAGAGATTTAGGGCCGTTGATCGGGACCCTTCTGTGGCGGCTTCTCCCCTTTTCGGGCAATTTCCTTTTCTTTCATAATGTCTACCGAGGTGGCCTCATATCCCAGTGCCGTGGCGAGTTTTGTCCTTTTACCTCAATAACTTTGTGAGTTCCTTGCGATGCCTCCCCAGAGGCCAGGGAGACCAGGGCGGGTAGCTCATTCTTCTCATCATCTTCAAGACGGAGGGATCTTGTCCGAGTGATCGTCAAATCTATGTTACAAACTTGGGCTTTGGGAGGCTCGACCGTGAAGCACATTAGCATGAGACCTTCCTCGTCATGTTTGATCTCCGAATAGGTATTCCACCCGTATCAGTGCCCTCCAAAGTGACTAGGTCTCCGTAAATGGTTGTCAGATCCCCATCCGAGACAAACTTCACACAACGATGGAGGCTCGAGGCAACCCCCTTTAACTTGATGCGGCCAAGGTCTTCCCGGTAGGGCATTAAAGGTGATCGGGATGTCGATAACTTAGAATTCCACAGTATCATCTTTTTGCCAAACCGGAGGGCAAAGTAGCAACCCCAATGCTTGTGCGGGATGTAGAGTCATAAGCTTTGGCTGTGAGGGAGGAAGGCTTCAAATCTGTGGATTTGATGTCAAGCGGACTCATGATCTTAGCCGGGAGGATATTCATCCCGGACCCATTGTCAACCAAAACTTCGGGGGAAGACGCCGTTCATCCAGTGGTGTGATGAAGAGGGGCTCGTTATGATCGGCTCCGGCGAGGGAGATCGAGGTATGTGAAAGTGATTATATTCCCATAGTGAATGTTCCCAATCAACTACACCACATCATCGGGAGTAGCATCAATAGGGACTAGCGTGCGGGCTAGGCTTTCTTCCAGCTTTAGCTTGTGGGGGTACGATGAGGTAAGCAGGGACCACAAATAGATGTTGGCTTGGGTTTGTTTCAGCTGGGTGAGCACGGGATCCTCCTTCTCGAGGTCAGGAGTTTCGGATGTCTTGGCATAGGGGAGACGGTCTTCCCTTGGTGCTTGATCTGCTACCTTCTTATCTGTCTTGGGGTTCCCCTGGTAGATCTGCCGGATCGGGTCAACGGGTTGACTTCCTCATCGATCGCTTCTTGACTAGATTTCTTCAATCTTTGCCAAGGTCAACGGGAGCCTTTTTGGCTACCGGCCACTTTGGTTCCGACGGAGTCTAGCAATGGTGAGAGGCCGAGCTTGAGTTGCGGCTCCTTCTGGGCGGCCTTTAGAAGCTGCTTCCCATGTCACGGGCTTTGAACCGGGGTTGTGTTCTTTGTCCCTGGATGGCCACGAGCTAGGGCATCCTCCGATTTGCCTTCATAGCCTGCCTTGCTCATAGTTATCATACAACAGGAATTGCTATTCTCAGGGCTCGGCGGCTTTTCGTTCTCATCTCCGGTATAGTGCAGCCACTCTGGTTCCTTTCTGTAATACTCAGAGCCGGAGACGATTATAGCATTCTGTGTGGGAGGCGCATCAGGTATCATGCCATTTTCTAGGACTTCTCTGAGAGCTGAAATACATTCGGGGAAGGTGACCTCTTCTTGGGTAACCCTGACAAGGATTGTTACTTTGTTTCGGGGCGGATTTGATCTGACCATGGTTACTTTCTCATTGGGGAGGATGGGAGTCAGTTTCCCTCTCTCTAACAGATCTTCAACTATCTTCTTGGATCGGGTGTCTGAAAACCCTTTCCCCAAAGCATGGTAGGCAGTGTTGAACTCTATGACGTCCACGTGCTCAGCCCCAGGAAAATCCATGGCCTTCATGTCCTCGGTTTCATAATCGTCCTCCGAAGTTTCTTCAATCTTACGGCTGTCAGCCTCCATCTCGTCATACATCTTCTTTCTTTCACCCTTGCAAGCAGGGCAACCACACGTAAAGGATAGACAACGCTCCCCTTCGTAGTTTGACGTAACAACTCGGTAGATCTGGGTCCAAATGAGGAGTACCCGGGGTCCACTGTCGGGTACAGGACCAATTAAGAAAGCGTCATATGGGTCTATGGGTATGAAGGCGACTGGGGAGACATTTAGATCAATAACCCTCTTCAGTGACTCCATGCATTCGAGGTGTTCGAGCGGCTCGGCAGTGACCCATATAGTTGTGATGCCGTCTGTTTTAGGGAAGGAAGAAAAGGAACCGATGATGTTTACGAATTCATCGTCTTTCGGTTGCTGAAAACCTCCCTTTTCAACCAGTGCTTCAATGAACCTTCTCCATTCGCCTTCTAAGTCCTTATAGGGAACATTGTGCTCTAGGATTTCGGATATGTATGGTTCTCCAAGTGGGCTTTATTGTTCTTCATCCCCTGGAGTATCCGGGCATTGGCCACAAGTACATCTTACGAGTAACACTTCGTGGGGGCCCGTCTCTATTGGTATCTGACCCGCATTTTCTGGCGGTCCTTCATCGTCGCTTGCTGACAACCAACCATTGTGTTCGGCTCCCATGATATCATTTCCGGCATGATTGTTCCAGATTGATTCCGGATCTTGGGCCTCAGATGACTCCTCACTTTCGTCGTCATCATCATCACTGTCATTACTGTCATCAGAATCATCTTCCCATACTACTGGGATTTCAGCTGAGAGAGAGTGCCGGTCAAATCTGTTAGGGGGGGACGGGTGCGTGCAGCCGTAGAAATTGTCATATGCCCCCATTGCCGAAAGCGGCAATTGCGACTCCGCTTCTCCTCCCAGAAACTGTGGGGGAAGAGTGAGAGGGGGCGGCACGTACTTGACTCCAGGAAGGATATAGAAGCAATCCTCCTCCTCTGATTCTTCATTTTCACTGTCCTCGGGATCGTATTCGTCTTCTCCCAAAACCATCTTGCAGAAGTGCACTAACTCCAAGTATTCTTCGGCATCTTTGCTGATAAGCCCCAATACAGGCGCCCGTCTGAAGCTTTCTTGCTCAATCTTCCTTAACTGCTCTAACCATCTCGTGTAAATGGTTTTCTCATGATTTGACTGGAACAGCCCCAGCTCTTCAACATCGGTTTTCCCTTCCTCCGAGAAGTAGCGGGCTTCGTATTCTTGCAAGAAATTTTTAACATGAGACCAAGGAGGGTTGGTTTGTTCACCATCCTAAAGGCTGAGGGGGAATCCGAATTCAGGATCCTCGACAAGGTTGGCCATGGGTATTTGGAGATCTTCGTCAGTTTCCACATCCTCCTGGACATGTGAAGGTTCTCCGGCTTCAATCATGTTTACCTGGTTTTGATTTCTCGGGAAGGGATTTTTGACTGTATTAGGCCCCTCGGGGCCTTCCAACTTCCCTTGCTCTATCAATCCTTGGATTGCCTTTTTCAGAGTAAAGCGGTTATACATTAGATGTCCGTGGGCCTGATGAAAAGCGCAGAACTTAGAAGTATCCACAGGAGCATTCGGATTTCTGGGTTGGAAATTTTCCAAAGGCCGCAGCAAGCCTTCTTTCACCAATCCTCTAAAGATGTCGTTCAGAGGCATTCCAAAGCTTTCGAGGTTTATGACCCGAGGCTTGGGCTCAGCTGGTTTCCTGGGAGCAAAAGGAGTTGCATTATTACATTCACGCCTGCGTAGTTGATCATCTCTTTACCTTTAGCGGGAGCCGGAACCGTGTTGGAGGAGGAGCTCTGTATCGTAGCGGGTGCGGCGGCCATGTTGATTGTAAGCCTTTTCAAACTTAGCTGCGGAGTTAATCATGGCCCGTAAGTCTGAGTACGGGAAATGACTGAGGGAGGTTCTCAGATGTGACTTCAGGCATGACTTGAAGATGTCCAACTGTTCCTCTTCAGAAGGAGGGATGGTCATCTCACTGAGTTTCAGATTACACCGCTTGTAGAAATCCCCAACATTCTCATCGGGACGCTGCACGGTTATCTGCAAGTCAACTCTATTTGTTTCCCATTCCAAATTAGCTTTGTACTTCTCTGTAAAGGCACTGGTGATCTGATCCCATGTAGCCCTGGCCTCGGGTTTTAAGCGGAAGAACCATTTTAGAGCACTAGATTTCAAGGAGAGACTGAAATAGTCGGCCCAACCTGGCGATTGGTGCATCATTTGGCCTTCATTGCCAAGGTATATGTGTCCAGATGAGTTTTCGGGCATGCAGTCCCATCAAACAGGTCCAGATTAGGCATTACAAACTTGTGGGTCAGGGGAACAGTGGAGTCCGGGTCCGTAGGCCGGAAGGCAGATTTCTTAGCAGTAAATTCGGCAATCTGCGCTTTCATTTCCTTGTGTTGTTCCATGAACCAGGCCAGATGAGGGTCTAGTGGTGGATCCATGGCGTTCAGACCAGTGACTGAGCTAGAGTGAGGAGCTACCACTGGCGGCAGACTGGTGGAGGGAATGGCCGATCCGGGGACATAGGTAAAAACCTGTCCTTGGCCCGAATTACCCTGGGGAGCGTGAGTAGGAGCCTGGGCATAGGGATAGAACCTTGCAGCTTGTTAACTTTCAACCGGCAGAGTGGGCGGAGGCAGGCCTGATGTAGCCGGGTAGCTTGGTTTTCCGAGTTGAGATTCATAGGTAGGCATAGGTGCGGGCTGTTGTCCCTGGTTGTTGAACTGTATGCCAGGCTGTGGCGAGGGTGTGTAGCCGAGAGAGTATTGCGGTCCGATGGATTCTGATGAAACTGGATTAGGGGCTTGGTGGCCCATTGGTCCCTGAGTGAGAAATGGATTTGTAGGAGCTGTGCTAGGAGCAGCTGAACTGGCATCATTCTGAGGAGGGGCTCCAGACTGTTGTCCCGAACCAAACTGTGGTGGCATCCCAAATTGTTGCTGCGGTACTCTGAACTGCTGTTGAGAAGGTCCGGCTTGGTCGTTTCCGAACTGAGACGGGATCCCAATTTGCTGTGACATTCCGAGATATCCCCAACCGTGAGAAGACATTCCGTACTGATTTTTTCCCCACTGAGGAACTGCGAACTGGTTCGCCCCGTCAGGCTGCATGGATCCAGTAGTCTGTAGCTGATCCGAAGATCGAGGAGCATGGGTTCTGGTAGTAGTACCATAGGAGGTGGGTGGTGGCATCCTGGAGTAATCAGGGCGACTGAGAGTGGGATTGGGGTCCTCTTCTTCTTCCACGGTAAAGGTACCATCGGGATTGAGACTGGCGGCCAAACCATGGCTCCTGATAGCTTCCATGAGGCTATTAATCTGTGCTTCCTTTCGCAATCTCATCTGTTCTGCTAACTGATTCCACTGTTGTTCTGTTTGAGGAGTCCCGGGAGGCGGAGTGATGTTGTCCCCATCGTTACCGGCTGATGCAGACATTCTGAAACCCGGAGTCGGAACAAATGTTGAAGCTGACGATGCGCTTGACTCTTCCCAACTGATCAAACGGTGACCCGGCGCCCGAAACCAAGCTTTGTGAGGAGCTGAGGGGGGAAAGACACGAGGGTTCAGATATTTGGGAGTGAAGGAGGGTAGGTGTTTGGGCTTAGGGCTCATGCAACATGCAGTTATTTGTTCTTGTTTACTTAAAACGTATTTTATTAACCTAATCGGTTGGAAAAGATTGCTCTTCTTTTTCGCAAACTATTCTGATTCCTGGATCAGTGGGCCCCATCACTACGCCTGCGGACCCTCAACCTGTAACCTCGAACAAGGATTCCGTAGGGCAAGCAGGTCCCACCGACCGAAAAGAAAAACGATCCTAAAGTCTGGCGGGTAATCTAGTCATAACAAGCATTCGATGTAAATTACGGACAAAGCTGACGTCAAAGGTCAAGATCATGTCCGGAGGGCTCGACGAAAAGTCGGCATGGCTCGGACTGATAAATGTCCATAATTGATCTTGACCCGTCGTTATTTAGGCCGTAATTAGACATGAAATAATCATTAATCCTTGATGACTCAGTGTCATGCCGGGAGTCGGTGCATAAGTTGTGCCAGTCAAAGTCAAAGTCAAGGCGCCAGTCAATATCTGGTCAAAGTTTGCGGCGGAAAACCGGCATGACTTCGACTGATTAGGGTCCACGAAAGATATTGACTTGGTATGCCGACTGAGGCTTGACAGGAAAGGTGTATACACAGACCGGGCATGACACGGACCAAACTAAAAACCAACCGGGTCTCGGACAAAGTGTGTCACAGACAAGTGCATGGTCGACACGAGGCTCCAAGGGATGTTTGGGTAGTCCCGTGCTCGCACCGAGAGGCGTAATAAGGCCAAATGGGATGCTACTGGGATTTCCCCGGGTTAAGGACGTAGTGTGCAGAGTAAGGCCAAGTGCGCGTAGTGTGCAAGCAGTCTATCTTCCTTTTCTGAGTAAAATAGAAATTTTTATGTGTCTTAAAAAGTATGATGCATGCAAAAAATTTTAAAATGATTTTTTTTTTGAAGAATTTTTTTTTTGAAAATCTTTTTTTTTGAAATTTTTTTTTGAATTTTTTTTTTTTGAATTTTTTTTTTGAATTTTTTTTTGAAATTTTTTTTTTGAAAGCAAATAAACACATAGGCACAAAAATTCAAACAGTTAAGGAAGTGATTCCGACAATCAAGACACCGATTCTTCCGGGACAGTCAAAACAACACGAAATGTTCAAAACAAACACACACACAGTACAAATGGTTTCAAATGCCGGGACGGAAGTTTGACCCACAAAAGCTTTTCTTTTAAAAAAAAAAAAAATGATACCGGTACGTGGCTTTGTTAGACCATAATTTATCCCAAGCCCCGGGTTAGGGAGCGGTACAGGAAACTTAATGGTTTCCACCTATATACCAAATATCATTTTTTTTTATATTTTTTTTTAAAAAAGATAAAGCTCATTTTCTAGTCCCCAGCGGAGTCGCCACTGTGATGAATGTGCCCCGCCGCGATTTTTCTTTTGAAAATCATTAAGAAATGGGAGTCGCCACGCCATTTTTATTTTAAGGGCCAAAACTTTGAAAAATGCCCGAGATTAGAGATTTGGGTTCGTAGGTCACGTTACACTCCGGGAAGAACGTTAGGGTTCACTCGGAATGCCTCGTAAAACGAGTCTTCCTAATTTGAAACCATTTGTGTGTGTGTGTGTGTGTATTTATTTTTAGTTAAAATAAGTGCAAACTGAGAGAACTAAAAATTGAGAACTCTTTAAAAGACATTAAAAAAGTCCCATGATTTTTGGTATGATTTTAGGGTTGAGTTTTGGTACTCAAAAGACTCCTTGAAGTTGAAAGTCAATTCTGCCAGAATGAAAAAGACAGTGGACACTTGATTTTAAAATGGATTTAAGGGTTTTAAAACATCAGAATCTGAGGAAAGTGAGAGAATGAAAGTTGTTCAAAACATCTTAAATAAGGTGACTACAAAATATTTTTATTATTGGAGATGATTTGAGGGACCAAAACCTTCTGGAAATCACAGATGTGAAATCTGGATTTCCAGAGACTGCTAAACTGACTTTTGGAAAATAATTTGAAAAAGGGAGTTATACTCACGTAAAAAATAAAGTAAAAATATGTATGGAATTCTATGGATGTTGGCTACAAAAAGTATTTTGTAGTCAACACCAAATTCTAAGTTTTTCTGTGTCCAAAAAATTAGACAATGGACAGAGGTCTTAGAGAAAGGCTACTGGACAGCAACATTCTCAAGAAGGAAAATGTGATTTAAAGGGGATTTGCATCCATGCTTTGTCCCCATTTCCTTAGGCTTTGATTAGTGATCACTAAACTTGTTTAGTGGTGATCTACTATTTCAAGCCATCTGAAATTGTCACGGCTTGACTAGACAGAGATGTTACCGTAGATGTTACCCAACACCTTTGATAACACACTGACGGACAACACACACACACACTCCGAAATAAAACAATTTTAAAAGAGTTTTGCAGCGGAATTAAAAGACACAAGAGTTAATTTTCTCAAGTTATATAATTATATAACTTGAGGATAGCTCAAAAGCCAAGACTTTATCTTCACTATATAAATGATTACAAAAGCCGAAAGTTTCCTAACTCTATTACAAGTAGAAAACGAATAGATCAAAACACAAACCCTATTCTACCCAAAACACAATCAAGTCCAAAGTACTTGAGAGTGGAATAACAAAGTATGGGAGAAAGGGCAAAAGGAACCAAAGATGTGTTTTGTCTCTTGTGCAAGGAGTGTGAAAGATGTGTGTAATTGGTATCTCTTCAAGTCTCCACACCTTGCCTATTTATAGTCTTCAAATGACTTGAAGGCTACTCCAAAATAACAGCTCTTCTTGTTAAAATCGTGTGAGAGGAGTGGAGAATATTCTTGGCTTCTTCTTCACATCATACGCCAACTTCCCACGAATGTAGCAACCGATTTCTTGAAGCCCAAGTCCATGCTTTATCCCTTGTACTCTCTTGCTTTCTTGGTATTGTACTCTTCAATTAATCAGCAACAACTCCATGACTTGGTCTTCCCACGTTTTTATTCCTTCATCAAATAATATGGACCAAGTAAACATTATTCGTAAATCTTCGTTTACGAATAATTCCTCCAACAACTTCCTTGATTTTAGCATTTAATCCAGCCATGAATTAACCTGAAATATGGACCAAAAAATACATATATCTTGCAAATAATATTAGACATTAGGATATAAATTAATATGGAAAGAATTATTAAATTACAACTCATTCCAGTTCGGGTAACACCCAACTGCCAGTGATAGCACCTGTGGTAACACCCACAGTCTGCATTAACAATCTCCCCCATAATTTATAATTTCTTTCCAAACTCTACAGTGCTGATCCCTGCCAGATATTGTTAGCCATACCAGAGTAACTTCCATAGTTATCAACTCCCCCATAATCAAGGAATTAACAACCACAATGATTTATCACAAAAATACTAGTTATTAAAACATAATTTCCAAAATAAGTTTTCCAAATAACTAGCAACCTATAGTACCAAAGATAAACCAAAGTTATTAAGCTACTTCAAGTTCAAACAACCCTAAAAGTTTAAAAACCAAAAGCAAATAAAACAAACCACCAAAGTATTTAAAACATGTTCCAAATAAAAACATAAAAGTAAATTGTTTTTCAACCACCAAAAAATACCATAACCATAAGAGTGGCAACATAAACCTTCAGGCGATGTATTGTACTCACTCTTCTCGTTCATCATCATCTTCATCTTCCTCCTGATCATCCCCTTCTTCATCTCCAGCATCTAAGTCAGCACCATCAGTAACATCTGCAGCAGCACCACTGGCATCTCCAACACCACCACCACTAGGACCAGCTCCATCAGCACTATCAACTCCCCCAGTTTGGGAAGAAACCTGCTGGATGAATTCATCAGTAATCTCCTTGAGCTTTGTCCAACCTTGCACAATCTCGGAAATGGTAGAAGTTTGTTTGTGGAGAAACGCCAAAACTGTGGTCTTGGGTATTGTTGGTGAAGCATTCCCCAACAAATTGTATACATTAGCAAGAACATGAGCTGCATCTGTACCTGAAAAACTTGGAGATTTCGGAGTAACATTCGGGATAACGTTTTGAGTAACACCCTTAGCAGAAACCGCATCACTTGACCCAAATTAATTTATCTTTGACCAAGGAAGATCACTTGTGTATCTTACACTCTTGGTGTTCTTCTTGGTCAGCTGGGAATCTATAGCATAGAGATCAAGACTGGGAGTGTACTCATCCGACTCTTCAATGGGCAATTTTTGAGATTTCAAAATTTGGAAGATTAAGGAAGGGTAAGGAAACATTGTTATGTCTTTTCTTCTACCCCACGAAGCCAAATGTTTGAAGATCAATCTACCCAAGTTCACTCTTCGATTCTTTCCTAACTTATACAAGATTTCAGCTTGTTGCAATGTGACATATTGCTCATTAGAAGTAGGAACCCAATTAAATATGCAAAGCTTGTGAAGCACGGCAAAGAGTGAAGTGAGACGGGAAGCAAGAAAATGAACTTTGGTTTTGGGATTAGGGTTCTGAGGCCATTCATGCACGACATCATGAGAGATAAACCTAGCAATTTCATCCTTATGGACAATAGGACCATCATCATCCAAATTTGGGAGTCCTAAAGTCTTGTTGATCAAAGAAGGAGTAATAGAAAAAATTCTGTTCCTTAAAAACACCTTTCCAAATTGATCGGACTTCTCATTATCTAGGTTGGCATGAAGATTGGCATAGAAATTTTTGACAATAGCTTCAACAAATTTCGAAGGATGCAAGTTAGCTTTCAAAAAATTTCTATCCTCCAAGAACTGAAAAACACCATGCTTTTTGAAATCAACCTCGTCAATGTGCTTTTCCTTGAGAATTTTCGTGTCACTATGCCTTAACCAAAACTCCATATTTTCTTTTCGATAAAACTCCAATGAGAAGTAAGGTTTTGGAAAAGCAGTATTCACATCATCAAACTCTTTCTCAAGGAAATCAGAGGATTCAGAATATGCAAACTCACTAATCGAAGACTTTGAAGCTTTAGAAACAGAGGATGTTACCTTGGGTGTTGCAGCTTTCTGGGTAACATCTTTGACAACAGTCCACTTGCTTTTGCCTTTAATGTTTCTTTTCTTAACTTCATACAAGGGCTCTTCTTCCTCAATCTCCCAATCTTCAAAAGTCTCAACAGAGTGGCTCTTTTCCGCATCAGCATGAAAGTCTTCATCCGAAACATGAGCCGAGGAGAGACCAAGAGAAGATTCTTCAGAAACTTCAACAGGATCGGAGGATGTGTTGGATTTAGAGGTCCCTTTGTGCCTCATTGCAGTGAGCCTACTTGAGCTCCTCTTTTTGACAGGTTGTGCCGAGGGTTTGTGAGCAATGGCTTTTCTTTTTGGCTTTTTGGTTGATGGAACGGGTGGAAGAGGTGGTAAGGTCATAATGGGCAAGGGTTGCGCCATTGTTGTCACCAATGGAGGATCATCCACCGACATTGTCATTGCCGGAGACACATTGAGAGGGGTGGTCGAAGTGTCCATGAGACTAGGACCACTTGAACCAACACCCGGAGATACCTCCAAAGGGGCGGATTGCTTTTTGGTAGGGGTTGCCATGGTTAGGGTTTAGGAAGGGTTTGGAATTTTGGAAGGTTGTTGATTTTGGAAGGTTTGAAAGAAGAGAGAGACGGTGACGGAGGGAGTATATACCGTGTAGAGAGAGAAGGGGTTAGGGCGGTTAGAGAGAGAGGAGAAAAATTAGGAATTTAAATTAGGATAAGTAATTTAAATTGATATAACATATCCCACTTCCTATTTTCACTCAATTAAAAAAAAACTATCCTCCCCCTATTTCCTAACCACACAAAGATAATAACATTAATTATTTACCCAACCTCCCTATTTTCTAGCCACAAGAAAAATCAAGTATAACCTCCTCACAAAAATTAACATCCGGCCATTATTTTGAAAAATATTTTTTTTATTTTTGATTTTTTTTTTTTTTCAGATTTTTTTAATTTTTAATTTTTTAAATAATAAATCGAAAATAAAACTAAAAATAAAAATAATAAACAAATACAAATATACCAAGTCCATATGGTTTTTGAAAATCAAATCCCTAGATTTTAGGACTTAGTTATTTGAGTTGTTTATCAAAGATAAATTGGTTAGTTAAAGACTTTTTCAAACTTTTAAAACTCTTAAACAATAAAAAGACTTTCAAAGTTTAAAAACTTAAATAACTAAACCGAAAATAAAGAAATAAAAACATAATATAGCACATACAAATATGTTAATGGCAATGATGGTAACATCTAGGATAACACATATGATAAAAATCCCTTGATAAATATATTCAGTTTCAAACACTTGAGGCATAATAAGCTGAGCATTTTTAGACACTTCAGGCATAACAAGCTGAGCATTTTTCATGCACTTTAGGCATTATAGGCCTATATATATATTTTTAAGTACATTGCTTGTTACTCACGTATCAATACACTTCTTTAAACAAGAAAGCATCGTAGTAACGAGCTCCGTGCTTCGAGTTTTATTTCAAGTGTAAAGACCAAGTGATCTATGCCTTTCAAGTAGGGTACACTGTAGTAGCGAACTCCATGTCCCTAATACTTAGCATAAATCACCTCATACATTCTCATTGGCAAGAGTACATCATTGCAGCGAACACCGTGCCCCGAGCTCGAGAGAATAGTATGGATAAAATGCCTTTGCCTTTTATTTATCAAAAGAGATTAGTGACTTTGTCACTTTAAGCATATGAAGGGAGTTTTATCAAGTGTGTTATTCAGGGTGTTATCCTACCACAACAAAAAGGTCAGCATGTGCAGCAGTAAGAACTAAGATTACTAAAATAACAAAAAGACATATTTTTTTTATTATATTTTTTTTAAATAAAAGAAAATAATAATAAAAATTAATGAAACATAATATACAACAAAATAATCCAGGAGTTTTTAAATGAAACAAAAACCAAGAGATTTTTTCAAACTAGAAAATCTCTCATGGTTAAAACCTTGAATCAAAAAATCATTTTTTAATTCATTAACAACCTTTTTATATTCAAGTTTAGATACAAAACAAGAGTGATTTACCTTAACATGTTTTACCATGTCTCGGTAATTTACCGGTTCCTTGTGTCTTGTTTGTATCGCATCATTCAAATCCCCGATCACTTGGCTTATAGGATGATTCTTTTGAATTCTCAAAGGGGGATCCCTCCTCACTGGATCATTAACTCCATTGGAGTTCTTATCATCTTCATTTTCTGCACTTGGATAGATTTTTGGTGTTATCTCTAGTGTTGTCGTATCAATGACAACACTTGGTCCAACACCAGACTCAACACAAGGACCAACATTTGAGGTAGCACTTTCTTCAGCAACTTCTTCAAGTTGTTCAACCCATATTATAGGAGTGTCTACAATTGATTCACCTGCAATGCTAGCCAAATCATCAAACAAAATATTTGCATACGCTTGAACGATTTCCAATCTCAAATTATACACACGAAATGAAAGACAATTTTGAGAATATCCAAGAAAAATGGCCTTGTCACACTTAGAGTTAAATTTACCTAACTGATTTCGATCATTCAATATGAAACAAACACACCCAAAAACATGAAAGTAATGAACATTAGGTTTCTTCCCATTCAAAATCTCATAGGGTGTCATTGTTGTACCAGGTCTTAAAAAAACTCTATTAGAAATGTGACAAGCCGTGTTAAACGCTTCAGCCCAAAATCTTTTCGAAATACTTTTGGAAAACATCATGACACGGGCCATTTTTAGTAAGATCCTATTTTTCTTTTCGGGCACCCAATTTTGTTGGAACATTTTAGAGGTCGAAAATTCATGGTGAATTCCCTTTTTCTCACAAAAAGTAGAAAAGGAAACATTATCAAATTCTTTTCCATGATTAGATCTTATACGAAAAATAGGTGAGCAAAACATGTTTTTGATTTTGGAATGTAAGAATTTAAACTTATCAAAAGTTTCAGATTTTTCTTTTAGAAAATAGATCCAAGTAAACCTAGAAAAATCATCCACAATGACATAAGAATATCTCTTACCTCCCATACTATCTACCTCAATTGGACCCATTAAGTCCATGTGCAAAAGTTGAAAACAATGTGTTGTTCCAAAGTGTTGCTCTTGATGTTGGGGAACACTGTGGGTAACACAGGTTTGCTTATATTTAAGGCAATCCCTACACACATATTTATCTTTAAAAATCAATTTGGGAATTCCTTTAATAGCATCAAACCTAAAAAGTTTCTCCAAATCTCTGTAATGGAGATGTCCCAATTTTTGATGCCACAAAAGTGTGTCATCAATTTTTGCCGAATGGCAAACTTGTTTGTCTTCAACAAGATAACAATTGTCACTAGACCTAGTTCCTGTCATCACACAAGTGTTAGTACAATCAAAGACTTCACAAGTATTTTTGTTGAATTTTACCTCTAAGTTGTCATCACAAAGTTGGCTAATACTAATTAAATTAGCTACAAACCCATCTACATGCAAGACATTCTTTAAAGAAGGAAATCCAGAGACATTAAGTGTTCCTTTACCAATTATGTTACTCCTACTACCACTACCATAGGTTACACTAATACCTTGAATTGGTTCATATTCTTTTAAAAACATTTTTGTTCCCGTCATATGGCGTGAACAACCACTATCAAAATACCATGAACCTTCCACATTTGTTTTTGAGGTAGTATAAACGACATCACACCTCATATTAGGCTTAGATTTCCCTGACTTCTTACTTGGATTTTTAACCTTCTGACTTTCTGTGTTATCTCGAGTGCTGGGTAACACCTCAGGTAACACCTCGGGTAACACAGAGAGACGGGACTGTTTTTTCAAAAGAGTTTGACAACTTTTCTTAACATGTCCAGAGGTGTGACAATACTTGCACACTTTCTTTTTGTTTGAGGTTTCATTAGGAGAAAAATGTTCATTATTAACTTGTTCTTTAATAAAACACATTTTATCATCCTTATTAGCCAAAGTAGAAGTGATTGCTTTTAAAGACTCTTGGAAACCAATACCTGCCTTGGGAGGTTTACTCATACCAAGGATTTCATCCAACTTGGAAGACCCCATGTTGAGCTTCTTGAATGTGGCCTCGGCTAAAGATAGTTTGGCCTTGACTTTGTCCAGCTCCACATCCTTTTTGGTAAGTTGGACCTCTAGCTTAGTCATGCCCTCTTTCAACTTCTGAACTTCATTGGTCAAGACCACCACCTTTTTATTCTCCTTCTTCCATTCTACAAGCAATTCCTCATAGAGGTTCTTCAATCCAACAATGAGCTCATCCTTACTAAGCTCATCCTTTTGCTCATCTTCACGTGAGCTTCCTGCATCCATGTTAGTTGAACACATAAAACAAACAGCATTAAGAAAACTGAAATTGTTATACCTGCTGGATGTTATCTCAGGTGTTATCCCAGCTTGGGTAACACTCGAGATAACACTTTCAGTGTTCGAGTCACAAACAGTGACAAGCATAGCCGTTTGGTTAGGATTTGCAGGATCAAAAGCCATGACACCTAGACCAAGCACTTAGTATCGTCAAGTGACCTGCTCTGATACCAATTGAAATTGTCACGGCTTGACTAGACAGAGATGTTACCGTAGATGTTACCCAACACCTTTGATAACACACTGACGGACAACACACACACACACTCCGAAATAAAACAATTTTAAAAGAGTTTTGCAGCGGAATTAAAAGACACAAGAGTTAATTTTCTCAAGTTATATAATTATATAACTTGAGGATAGCTCAAAAGCCAAGACTTTATCTTCACTATATAAATGATTACAAAAGCCGAAAGTTTCCTAACTCTATTACAAGTAGAAAACGAATAGATCAAAACACAAACCCTATTCTACCCAAAACACAATCAAGTCCAAAGTACTTGAGAGTGGAATAACAAAGTATGGGAGAAAGGGCAAAAGGAACCAAAGATGTGTTTTGTCTCTTGTGCAAGGAGTGTGAAAGATGTGTGTAATTGGTATCTCTTCAAGTCTCCACACCTTGCCTATTTATAGTCTTCAAATGACTTGAAGGCTACTCCAAAATAACAGCTCTTCTTGTTAAAATCGTGTGAGAGGAGTGGAGAATATTCTTGGCTTCTTCTTCACATCATACGCCAACTTCCCACGAATGTAGCAACCGATTTCTTGAAGCCCAAGTCCATGCTTTATCCCTTGTACTCTCTTGCTTTCTTGGTATTGTACTCTTCAATTAATCAGCAACAACTCCATGACTTGGTCTTCCCACGTTTTTATTCCTTCATCAAATAATATGGACCAAGTAAACATTATTCGTAAATCTTCGTTTACGAATAATTCCTCCAACAACTTCCTTGATTTTAGCATTTAATCCAGCCATGAATTAACCTGAAATATGGACCAAAAAACACATATATCTTGCAAATAATATTAGACATTAGGATATAAATTAATATGGAAAGAATTATTAAATTACAACTCATTCCAGTTCGGGTAACACCCAACTGCCAGTGATAGCACCTGTGGTAACACCCACAGTCTGCATTAACAATCTCCCCCATAATTTATAATTTCTTTCCAAACTCTACAGTGTTGATCCCTTCAAGATATTGTTAGCCATACCAGAGTAACTTCCATAGTTATCAACTCCCCCATAATCAAGGAATTAACAACCACAATGATTTATCACAAAAATACTAGTTATTAAAACATAATTTCCAAAATAAGTTTTCCAAATAACTAGCAACCTATAGTACCAAAGATAAACCAAAGTTACTAAGCTACTTCAAGTTCAAACAACCCTAAAAGTTTAAAAACCAAAAGCAAATAAAACAAACCACCAAAGTATTTAAAACATGTTCCAAATAAAAACATAAAAGTAAATTGTTTTTCAACCACCAAAAAATACCATAACCATAAGAGTGGCAACATAAACCTTCAGGCGATGTATTGTACTCACTCTTCTCGTTCATCATCATCTTCATCTTCCTCCTGATCATCCCCTTCTCCATCTCCAGCATCTAAGTCAGCACCATCAGTAACATCTGCAGCAGCATCACTGGCATCTCCAACACCACCACCACTAGGACCAGCTCCATCAGCACTATCAACTCCCCCAGTTTGGGAAGAAACCTGCTGGATGAATTCATCAGTAATCTCCTTGAGCTTTGTCCAACCTTGCACAATCTCGGAAATGGTAGAAGTTTGTTTGTGGAGAAACGCCAAAACTGTGGTCTTGGGTATTGTTGGTGAAGCATTCCCCAACAAATTGTATACATTAGCAAGAACATGAGCTGCATCTGTACCTGAAAAACTTGGAGATTTCGGAGTAACATTCGGGATAACATTTTGAGTAACACCCTTAGCAGAAACCGCATCACTTGACCCAAATTCATTTATCTTTGACCAAGGAAGATCACTTGTGTATCTTACACTCTTGGTGTTCTTCTTGGTCAGCTGGGAATCTATAGCATAGAGATCAAGACTGGGAGTGTACTCATCCGACTCTTCAATGGGCAATTTTTGAGATTTCAAAATTTGGAAGATTAAGGAAGGGTAAGGAAACATTGTTATGTCTTTTCTTCTACCCCACGAAGCCAAATGTTTGAAGATCAATCTACCCAAGTTCACTCTTCGATTCTTTCCTAACTTATACAAGATTTCAGCTTGTTGCAATGTGACATATTGCTCATTAGAAGTAGGAACCCAATTAAATATGCAAAGCTTGTGAAGCACGGCAAAGAGTGAAGTGAGACGGGAAGCAAGAAAATGAACTTTGGTTTTGGGATTAGGGTTCTGAGGCCATTCATGCACGACATCATGAGAGATAAACCTAGCAATTTCATCCTTATGAACAATAGGACCATCTGTAAGTGCTCCAATTTGAGCTTGTTAGAATTTTCGTTAGAAAATTAACGAAAGTTATAACATTTCTAACAATTCCTAACTATCCTAACATTTCTAACAAAGTGAGGGTAAAATGGGCATTGTTATTTAAGGTTAAACCTTAAAAAGAATCTTAAAAAAGAAAAACAAAAGAATAAAACCACAAATAGAAATGCTGGAAACATAATCTGGCTGGTCAATTTGAATTTCAAAAAGAAATATTCCCCTTGTTCAAAGCTGGAGCTGCATTTAATGAACAGTGCACGCTGAGGGGACTTGTCCGCGCGGATGAGTTTGTCATCTCAGGAGGGCTATAAATTGAGCCCTCCAGTCACAAAAATGAGGAGCCACAACACATTTTGCACCGAACCTCTGGCGAAATATAGAGAGAAAACAGTGAGAATTCACTTGAATTGTCACCATTTTCTCTCCAATCTTTCCCAATTCATACTCATCCACTCACTCTCATATTAAAGCCCTAAACACTCATACACTTAAGCCAAACACTCAAGAACACAAAGAAGATAGGTATAACCTCCCTCTTCTTACCCTAAATTTCTTATCATGCATGCATTTGCAAACTACAAAATGTAGTTCTTTCATCTTCTTGTTCTAGATCTAAGAAGATCACCATGGAAGACCATCTCCATGGATGATCTTCTACAAAGATCAACATTATTTTCATGATCTTTTACTTTCTTGCAAAGAAAACTCATTTTCAAAACCCTAAAAACCATTTTCAAGCATAAAATCTCATTTTCAAAGGGTAAAATCCCCCTCCCCAAGCAAATGAAATGCTTAGTCCTAATGTACCCCAAGGATGGTTTGGTATAGTTGATTCACCACTAAAATGTCTAGTGATCACTAACCAAAACCTAGGGAAATGGGGACAAGCATGGATGCAAAACCCCCCTTAAAATCATATTTTCTTTCTTGAGAAGTTGCTGTCCAGTAGCAATTTTCTCAGACCTCAGTCCATGGTATTAATTTTTGGACACAGATGAACTTGGAATTTGGTGTTGACTACAAAACACTTTTTATAGCCAACATCCAGAGATTTCCAGACATATTTTTACTTTATTTTTTGGGTGAGTAAAACTCCTCTTTTCAAATTTTCTTTCAGAGGCTAGTTCATCAGCTTCTGGGAATCCAGATCTCATATCTGAGGTTTCCAGAAGGTTTTGACCCCTCAAATATTCTCCAAAATGGAAAATTCCTTCGCACAAATCTTATTTAAGGTGTCTAGAACAACTTTCATTCTCTGAGTTTATCCAGATTATGAAGTTTTAAGACCCTTGAATACATTTTAAAATTAGGTGTCTGCTGCCCTTTTCATTCTGGCAGAAGTGACTTCTCAACTTCAAAAGGTCTTTTGAGTACCAAATCTCAATCCAAAAATCTTTCAAAAAATCATGGGATCAGTTTAAAGTCTTAAAAAGATATCCCAATTTTTACTTTTCTGAGTTTCAAAGTATTTTGGCCAAAATACACACACATACACACACACACACACACAAATGATTTTCAGCTTGGAAGACTCGTTTTACGAGGCGCGTCGGGTGCACACTAACGTCCTTCCCGACGCGTAACATGACCTTCGAACCTAAATCTCTGATCTCGGGCTTTTTTCAAAGTTTTGGCCCTCAAAATTAAAATGGCGTGGCGACTCCGTTTCGTTGATTTTTTTCAAACAAAAATGGGAAAATTTTCGAATACGCACATCATCACAGTGGCGACTCCGCTGGGGAAATAAGCTTTTTTAAAAAAAAAAAAATGGTATTTGGTATATTGGTGGAAACCACTAAATTTCCCGTTACCGCCTCCTAACACGAGTCGGGGATAAATTGTGGTTTAACAATCCCACGTACCGGTATCACCGTTTTCAAAAAAAAAAAAAGCTTTTGAGGGTCAAGCTTCCGTCCCGGCTTTGAAAAATCATTTTTGTGTGTGTGTGGATTTTTGCATAGTTTTCGTGTTGTTTTGGCCGCCTCGGAGAAAGTCAAAATTTTGACTGTCGGAATAATGTCCCTAACTGTCGGAATTTTCGTGCTTACGTGCTTATGTGCTCATTAAATTTCAAAAAAAAAAAATTCAAAAAAAAAGAAAATTTTCAAAAAAAAATCATGCATCATGCTTTTTAAGACACATAAAAAAAAAAAATCTCTATTTTACTCAGAAAAAGAATATAGACTGCTTGCACACTAACGTCCTTCCCGACGCGTAACATGACCTCCGAACCTAAATCTCTGATCTCGGGCTTTTTTCAAAGTTTTGGCCCTTAAAACAAAAATGGCGTGGCGACTCCGTTTGATTTTCAAAAAAAATCGGGTACATCACAGTGGCGACTACTGGGACAAATAAGCTTTTTCTAAAAAAATGATATTTGGTATATTGGTGGAAACCATTAAACTTCCCGTTATCGCCTCCTAACACGAGTCGGGGATAAATTGTGGTCTAACAATCCCACGTACCGGTATCATTATTTTCAAAAAAAAAAGAAAAGCTTTTGAGGGTCAAGCTTCCGTCTCAACATTTGAAAATCCTTTGCTTTGTGTGTGTTGATTTTTGCACAGTTTTCGTGTTTGTTTTTGGCCGCCTCGAAAAAGTCAAAATTTTGACTGTCGGAATAATGTCCCTAACTGTCGGAATTTTTGTGCTTATGTGTTCATAAAATTTTCAAAAAAAAAATTTTCAAAAAAATTCAAAAAAATCATGCATCATGCCTTTTTAAGACACATAAAAAATTTCTATTTTTCTCGTAAAAGAAGATAGATCGCTTGCACACTACGCGCACGTGACCTTACACCGCACACTACGTCCCTAACCCGGGAAATCCTTGTCGCGGTCCGTTTGGTCTTATTACGCCTCTCGGATGAGCACAGGACTACCCAAACATCCCATGGAGCCTCGTGTCGACCATGCACTTGTCCGTGACACACTTTGTCCGAGACCCGGTTGGTTTTTAGTCTGGTCTGTGTCATGCCCCGTCCGTGTATAGACCTTTCCTTTCAAGCCTTTGTCGGCATACCGACTCAATATCTTTCGGGTCCCTAATCGCCGAAGTCATGCCGGTTTCCCGCCGCAGACTTTGACCAAGATATTGACCGGCGCCTTGACTTCGGCTCGATCGGCACAAATTATACACCGACTCCCAAAGATGACACCGGGTCATCAAGGATTAACGGTTATTCCATGCCCGATTACGGTTTTAACCGACGACAAGTCAAGATCAACTGTGGACATTTATCACCCAAATCATGCCGACTTTTTGTCGAGCCCTCTGACACGATCTTGACTTTGACGTCGCCTTTGTCCGTAATTTACATCGAATACCCGTCAAGACTCGATTACCCGCCGACTTCTAGGATCGTTTTCTTTTCGGTCGGTGGGACCCGCTTGCCCTATAGGACCCTCGCCCGGGCCGCCCACCCCGGGAGGTCGAAATGCAGTGGAATACGAGGGGCTTATAGACGTAGTGACGGGGCCCACCGATCCAGAATCGAATAGTTCGCGAAAAGAAGAGCAATCTTTTCCAACCGATTAGGTTAATAAATCATGTTTTAAGTAAACGTGAACAAATAATCGCATGTTGCATGAGCCTAAAGCCCAAACACCAACCTGTTTCGCTTCCCGAGTCCGAACCACACCCTCAGTGCCTTCCACAAGAAGCAAAGTTTGGATCGAGACCCCGGGTCATCGTTTGTTCGGCTCGGTCATTCCGAAGTCGATACTTCATCGGTTTCCTCCTTCGCTTCTACTCAAAGTTTCGTAATGACCAACTCGAGAGGAGAACGATGGGGGACGTACAACTCCACACCCCGAAAATCCGCAAATGCCGAACAGTGGAATCGGATGTTGGAACGTATAAGACAAAATCAAGAGGCTCAGATCGCCGCTATTGGAAAGTATCGTAACCTGTGGGCTAGCAATTGTTCACCACCCTAATGGAACCTTTACGGTTGATGCGAAGATTGGAGCTAATTACCCTCCCGGCATGCCAACTACCATCAAATGCCCCGTCCCCTTTCGTGTGGAACTACTAATGGGCCAAGCATCCCCAAGTCTATCACTCACCGCCTCTCTCGGCCTCATCGTATCGATCTTGGTCAACTTCCCCCGGCACCTCCCGGTTTTCACCTTTGGGTTTCAATCGCCTTGGAATGGGCCGCCGCTACTCCAAAACCTCGCCCGGCCCGGCCATCAATCCGGAATTGGTCAGCTCAAGACATCTCGGCTACCGCTCGATACTCCTCGACAGCCCGATCTAGGTCAACCCGCCCCCGGTGCCTCTCGTGTCTCACCACCAGGATTGAGTCGCTGGCTTTCGCCCGCAGCCTTGAAGGGGCCGCTTACTACTTCACAACATCACCCTGTTCGGGTCATCGCCTTGGAAGGGGCCGGGCTTACTACTTCACCGCATCGGTCCGGCTCGGGTCACCATCTCGGAATGGGACAGCCAAGCTTCTCGTGCTCCATGGTTCGAGGGGGCCACCTTGCTTCCTCCAATTCTCAAAGCACACCGGCCCCTATGATACCGCAAGATCACGTGGGCCACTGTGCGTTTATCACCACTTCATCGGGCTCTACCCCGCCCCTCCGGTTGGGAAGTCCGACAAGGTTAAATGCTCCTCATCAAATTCTCCACCCGGCCGTTACGCAAGCTGCTCCTGCTCATCAAGTACAGTATACACATTTCCCTTGCAGTCATGTTCCTCAGTGCGGTCAAGACACATTCAATCCTACTGTTACGATGCCTCAAACCTCATGTTTTCAGCAGCCTTCTGGATCCGCACTCACTGCTCCCTGGTATCCACCCTTTACGATCCATATATCTTCATCTTCGGCAACTGCCAGGCCTTATGAGGAAGATTACGGTCACGCTTTTAATGCTCAGACTGTCATTCCTCCCACCAGAGTACTTCCTACTGTGGTTTCGTTTGCTAATGCCAATCTTGTGGCGGGGTCATGCAATCCTAATGTTCCTATTGACTCGTCCAACGGATTATTGGTAGAACTAATTAAGAAGGTACAAGAAAAGCCTAGCAATGAGAGTATCGACGATCGCTCGACTCGGGCCATCTCACCGTATCAATCTTGTGTATCTGACACGAATGAAGTTTACAAAAGGTCGAATCTCGACGATTACATTGATGATTACATCAAAAGGGTTCGTGCATGGGAAAAGACTACGAGTCTGAACATGTCTCGCCGCTATAAACCTTACCCTTCCAACACGGCTCCGACATCCGGTAAAGGAAAGAAGGCATTGTGTACAATTGCCGGCCCCCAAAAGCAACCAAGAAATGGTGGTCCTTTAAGGCAACGAAAACGTTTTGATGATCTTGGGATGCCCATGGGCTTAGTTTTCAAGGGCTTAGTAAGGGTAGGCCTTTTGGAGCCTCTCAAGGACTACCATCCAAGGAGCTCAAATGCACCTCTCGACATGAGTAAGCACTGCGCCTTCCATGATCATTATGGCCACACGACCGACAACTGCATAGTCTTGAAGAGAGCGGTTCGAAGGTTAATCGAAACGGGCAAGCTTGAGCGCCCCAATGGACCAAAACCGACAAACCCTGTTCAGAATGGTGACCAAGTCAATGACCAAATCTCGAATCCCGAGGATTTGGGTGTTCCCTTAAGCAAAGTTTTAAATAGCTTACTAGAGCAGGGTCTCCTCGAACCCATGAGATACTATCAGCCCAAGGATCCCAAAATCCCTTTTGACACCACTAAGCATTGTGCTTTCCATCAGCATCACGGTCATACGACCGACAACCGCATGCCTTGAGAAAGGCGATTCAGTGGATTAATTAAGAAGGGCAAACTCGAGCGCCTCGGTGATCTCAACCCCGCCAATGATCATTTCCCAAACAACGCGAATGTAAACATGATTGAATTTTATGATTCAAACTCGTGAATTCAATGTACTCGACAAGCCGTATGATTTAGTCACAACAAATGTTGAGAATGGATGGTTTGATCGCAACAAGCATGTGGCCATGGCAAAGCCGGATTTGGTGAAATGCTTTGAACTCTCGCCCTTCGATAAGTTCACGACCGACGCCAAGGTTAAATGGGATGATAATGATCCGTGGCGCATTTGGCGTAAAGCGCAAGGATACAAGAAATCCGATGATTAGGAAGGAAGAGTTAGTCCCGGCTTTGGAAAACGCCCATAAGATTCATGAAGAACACTGACCTCGCTCATCAATGCTCTCCGCCGCCATGGAGTTCGTGTAACAGCTGAGGCGAATGGTTCCTCGGTCATGGTCGAAGATGAGACTTCGTAAACAAGTGATTTCGCCCTTCATCCTATAACTCTCCATCCCACGGCCAACACCTCCCTCCATCCACATATGATCCCTTGCCAAGGACAATTCCTCTTCACTCTTTCCAAAGACCTCGTGCCATTAGGGCTCCATCGCCCTCGCCTCCTCGTAACGAGTTGGGCTCCATCACACCTGCTCAATTTCAAAGCAATACCGCCGCTTATGCTCCACTTCACATAATCGCTGAGCTATGTGGCTATGTTTTGAGGCCTCTACACCCACCTCGAATGCGATCATGAGTTGCTAAAAGAAAATCCGGATGCCACAAGTTTTCCGTTGTCGTCTACCGGACTTAGTGAATTCACCCGTCGCTCACCACCGCGGCCGTGTTTCCCTCTCGCCGATAAGAGTCTTGTTGCGAGTTCCAAGAACTCAAATGTTCCCGTTGATCCCCATGTGGCAATATTGATAGAGCAAGTGAAACAAATGCAGGAGAAGCTTGATCTTATGATAAGTACTAGCACTCCTTTGACCCAAGATGTCGAACTGTGCAAAGAAATGATTCTCGTCGCGCAAAATTCAAGTGCCCGAAGTGAGAGAATCCGATAGGACAACCCGCCCCAGAGCACACTTGTCTAATGCCAGCCTCCAAGCTTGAGAAAGGCCCGAAGACACACACCGCCTAGTATCACCCCTTTTACTCAAAACAACCACGCATCGTCGAATCCTCCCAAACAGAGCCCAATACCCCTCAAGGTCCTCTCAGTTCACTTCCTTCCATCAATATGCTCGCCGACAAAGTTCGTCCCCGTGACTTTTCCGACCCGTTTCTTTGGACAACTTGTGCTCACCCCACTGCTCCATGGCCTCAAACTCCTCCACTCCCACCGATCATGGGCATCGTAATCGATCACCGCCTCGGCCTGCAGCAAGAATCGAAGTTAACGTAAAGATGGAAAGCTCAAGCGTCTTGGCACCCAACAACAAAGAGTAGCTAGACTAGGGGCTACCCATCCTTTAATATTAAAACAGCTTTTTAGTCAACCTTCGTAGGTTCTAGTACTTTCTTCTGTTCAATCAAGTCCTCCTTGGACATTGTAGTTAATCTTAAGTTTTCTATAAAAGAGTCTTTTTCTTTTCTCGCTAGACTTGAGACATTATTTGCACACCTACATTACATTTAATGAAATGGTTTTATTTTAAATGATCACTCGCATCGCTCAACAAATAATCTCTGGAAATGATTAAGATTTTAATTAATTGGTGCGAGAAAGTCAACTAATGCCCTCCCTATACACTTTCCTCACCTCACAAAGGCCTCCATCAAGCCATACACTTTCCAAAACATATCCCCATCATCACCTTGATCAAGTCAACGAAGGCGGCAACATCAAGGGACAACAAAAGGTCACTCAAAGACGGGAGATCGACCCCATATCGAAAAACAGGGGCTTGCCTCCGCCCCATGCATCAAGAAAGTTCAAGTAGAAGCTTGCCTTCGTCCTCAAGTGCTCAAAAAAAAAAAAAAAAAAAAAAAAAGCTTCAAAAAAAAACAAAAGCTTCAAAAAAAAACAAAAGTTTCAAAAAAAAAAAACAAAAGCTTCAAAAAAAAAAAAAAACAAAAGCTTCAAAAAAAAAAAACAAAAGCTTCAAAAAAAAAAAAACAAAAGCTTAAAAAAAAAAAAAAAAAAAACAAAACCTTCAAAAAAAAAAAAAACAAAAGCTTCAAAAAAAAAAAGGCTTCAAAAAAACAAAAGCTTCAAAAAAAATGAGGACAAGGACCTAGCACCGCCGATCGAAGGTTTGACATATGGGCAAAATTAAGGCCCGAAGAACGGAAGTTGTCGACAACAAGGGAGCAAGCAAAGCAACGGCAAAAACATATCATAAGCCCTTAAGCCGCATCCAAAATCTTTCTCCCCGATGAAGGACGACGATCAAGAAGCAACGGAATCGCTCAAAATGACTTGTCAAGGAATCACCTCAAGGCCCGCACCTTATCATCCAAACTTCCTATCCGAGCCTTTTCACCAAAAGTACCACAAATGTTCATACCCCTTTTCTAAAGCCAAACACGGCTCGTACCCGAACTACGGCGACCCGAGCTCCTCACAATGAGGGGAACGTAGGCAACCGTAAATGGTCCGGTCATAAACACATTCAAATCCCGTAAAATCCGGCCTCACCAATAGCCTCTCCTATACACGATCCCTCTTCACCATTCGCCAACTTCGACTCTTGGTATCGGCTGACTTTCTCCTCATGATTAATCAAAATGTTTGTTCATATCGAGATTAGGGGTTGAATAACCCGAACATTAATAAAGGGTTTTAAGCAATGTTGTGATCATTTTGAATAAAACATATTTTCAGATGTCTCGACAAGTCTTCTTTTTCTACATTATAGGAAAAATAGAGCTAAACACTAATTTTCCGTCGCCAGGGCTTCCATACACTTTTACAAACCTTTCTAAACTTATGCTCTCTCAAAAGAGTCAAACCCAAAGCGAGTTCTTTTGTGCCTTCGTCAAATGAGGCCATCAAATAATACAAATCGGGATTCATCCCCACTTTTCGAAAAAAATATATGCCCCCGCAGTATACATTCCTAAAATTGTCTTGCTTTTACATTTTCTTCCTATTGACTAATTGAATAAAGAAAATAATAAAGTAAATATGGAAGGATGGGTTGCCTCTTTTGCTACATGATAATTCGAGAACGTTGGTTCTTCACTCTGCTACAAGATGGGTTGGGTCTACGTTCGCATCGCCTACAAGTGCCTACCAAAGTTGAAGCCTCTCTAATTGTGTCGATTCACAAACATGAGACCGAGGCTTTGCCAAGTTACTTCTTCCAAATCAAGACTTCGCAAATACATCTCTTCGTACCAAGGCTCCACCAAGCAAGATGAGATTTGATCGCCATGTTGGTCATGGGCTAGTCAAGTGCTTCTTTGATGTCCAAGGACGAGGACGGAATTTTAACCAAGACCGTAAATTCATCATATTTCTATGGCTAATATTGGAACCCGAGTCCATAAAACTCCTTGTGCCAATCGAATGAGGTTTCGATGTTCATCCTTGGAAGATGTCGGGAATTTTGGTTTGACGATTGCCCTCAACCCCGATGGAACTTTCACGGTAGAAGAGGAAAAGGATCCCCATCCCTATCTTGGCCGTAGACTACCACCACCTTCCTCACACTCTTCTCAACTTGCGAATCGCCCATCCTTTCAAATTTCTGGCCCGATATACATTCACAGCTCGCCTGGGATGCTGCTTGGGGAAACAAATTGACTTCATCCGATTTGGGCCGTATGGTATGCCTCAAAGCGGCCGGGGTCGGCTCGGTATGTCACAATAGCTTGGTATGCCTCGGCGGTTCGGTACAGATCGGTCAGGAGCTTCTCGGTTACATCGCTTGAAATGCCTTGACAAAGAACCCAGCTCAAGATGTCCAATCCCCGCACCGCACAAGCCTCACAAGATTCCTTCATGACCGTCTCAACAGACAAGAAACCCCAAATACGTACTCATCGGACCCATGCAGCCTAACGTAACCGATCAATTCACGGCTCCTCGGCGGGGGCAAAATCGGTACTAATGTCTCCTCATGGTCAGGATACCTCGAATGCCACAACAGATTTGAATCCCACCTCGCCTTAGAACCAATCTATCGTGGCCTTCGCAAAGAACAGCTTGGAATGCTTCCACGATGCAGTCCAGGGGCAACGGTCGAAGCCCTTCCTCGTAATGATGCTAGCTCGCCCGCTCCTCACACGGCTTTCAAAAATCCATTCCTCACTCAAGCTTCGATGGGTTACCAAGCCTCCATCCCGGTTTCATCGGAATCACCAGACCGCAGCACCCCCGGTCATGCACCTTCGCCTATGTAATTCAACAATCGTGGACAAGCAGCCCGCACTTAAGCCTACTTATGGGCCTCACTCCGAAATTCGAGTTACCCGTACATCAAGATCGCTTTGCCCTCTTTGCCGGTTGAAAATCAACAACAAGCCGCAAGGTTCTATCCCTTTGCCCAGGGTCCTACTCAAGCTCCCCGGGGTGATTCGGGCCAAGGACATGATTTCACCTATGTCCCCAGATCGGCCGTTCCCTCCACCTGTATGACGCCAGTGGTAGCTCCTCTCTCTAGCTCAGTCGCTGGTTTAAATGCCATGGTTCCACCACAAGACCCTCATTTGGCTTGATTCGTGGAACGACACAAGGAAATGAAAGCACAGATTGCTGAATTGACTGCTAAGAAGTCTGCTTTCCGGCCAACGAAACCGGACTCCTTTGTTCCCCACAAATTTGTGATGCCTAATTTGGATCTCTTTGATGGCACTGCATGCCCGAAAACCCATCTGGACACGTATACCTTGGCAATGAAGGTCAAAAGGGGCGCCAATCAGCAGTTGGCTGACTATTTCAGTCTCTCTTTGAAGTCCAATGCTCTAAAATGGTTCTTTCGCTTAAAATCCGAGGCCAGGTGTGATGTACCCGATTTTTCTTTGTTTGAAAAAATCATTTAAAACGGAGTCGCCACGCCATTTTTATTTTAAGGGCCAAAACTTTAAAAAAAAGCCCGAGATCAGAGATTTAGGTTCGGAGGTCATGTTACGCGTCGGGAAGGACGTTAGTGTGCACCCGACGCGCCTCGCAAAGCGAGTCTTCCAAACATTTGAAATCCTTTTGTTGTGTGTGTGTGTGTGTGTGTGTTTTGACCAAAATAAATTGAAACTGGAAAAAGTAAAAATTGGGATGTCTTTTTAAGACTTTAAACTGATCCCATGATTTTTTGGAGAATTTTTGGTTTGAGTCTTGGCACTCAAAAGATTTTTGGATTTGAAAAACAATTCTGCCAGAATGAAAGAAGGCAGTTGACCCTTGACTTTGAAATGGATTTAAAGGCTTCAAAAACTCAAAATCTGGGAAAAGTCCGAGAATGAAAGTTGCTTAAAACACATCAAATAGGGTTTCTACGAAAGAATTTTACATTTTGGAGAAGATTTGAGGGGTCAAAACCTTCTGGAAATCTCAGATATGAGATCTGGATTTCCAGAAACTGATGAACTAGCCTCTAAAAGAAAATTTGAAAAATGGAGTTTTACTCACCCAAAAAATAAAGTAAAAATATGTATGGAAAGATCTGGATGTTGGCTACAAAAAGTGTTTTGTAGTCAACACCAAATTCCACATTTATCTGTGTCCAATAAATTAGACCATGGACTGAGGTCTGAGAAAATTGCTACTGGACAGCAACTTCTCAAGAAAGAAAATATGATTTTAAAGGGGGTTTTGCATCCATGCTTGTCCCCATTTCCCTAGGTTTTGGTTAGTGATCACTAGACATTTTAGTGGTGAATCAACTATACCAAACCATCCTTGGGGTACATTAGGACTAAGCACTTCATTTGCTTGGGAAGGGGAATTTTATCCTTTGAAATCAAGATTTAGTGCTTGAAAATGGTATTTAGGGTTTTGAAAATGCATTTTCTTTGCAAGAAAGTAAGAATACTTTGAAAACAATGTTGATCCTTGTAGAAGATCATCCATGGAGATGAACTTCCATGGTGATCTTCTTGGATCTAAGACAAGAAGATGAAATAACTACATTTTGTAGTTTGAAAATGCATGCAATGAATGAGAGGTTTAGTGTGGGGAGAGGGAGGTTATACCTATCTTCCTTGAGTTTGTGTTTGAATGGGTTCAAAGGCTTGAATGTGTATGAGGTTTGAAAGTGTTTAGGGTTGATGATTTGAGTTGGTTAAAGAGAAAACAAGTAGATAACAATGAAGTCCTCTATGTTTTCTCTCTAATCCTCCTCCTAAAGGGTGATGTGAGCTTGGATTGGTGTATGTATGAGAGTGATTTGAAGTGTTTGTGAGTGAGTGAGATTTGGGAAAGATTGGAGAGAAAATGGTGGCAATTCAAGTGAATTCCCACTGTTTTCTCTCTATATTTCGCCAGAGTTTCGTTGCTGTGATCAAAATGTGTTGTGTTTACTGAGAGAGGAGGGTTCAATTTATAAGCCCTGGAAATGATGATCATGTCCGCGCGGATGGGGTTTACGCGTGCACTGTTCACTTCGCTACAGTGCAGGCTTTGGACAGGAAGAATAAAATTCAAATTAAGCAACCAAAAAATGTTCCTGCAGCTTCCATTTCGGGTTTTTGACCTTTCTTTTGCTTTTTAGGATTCTTTTCTTGGTTTATCTTAAAATGGCAATCCCTACTTTACCCTTGCTTTGTTAGGAAGGTTAGGGTTTGTTAAAAATGTTAGAAATGTTAAAACTTTCGTTAACTTTCTAACGAAAAAGCTACCAACTCAAATTGGAGCACTTACAGTAGCCCCTCGGCGACGGTGCTTTCGAAGGAAGCGGGGTCGTCGATAAGAGTAAGGCTCCATATTTGATAGGATGATCGAGTGATCGAGTGGCTGAACCTATTCAATAGGCTACCTACGTATCCCGAATGGGAATCAAGCCGGTCGTAGTTCGGGTCTTTCGACTATCTTTAGCCTTTGACTCTACTGCTTTAGGAAAGTCGCCCTAAGATTTGACTATTTTTGGGAAGTCGCCCTATGGTCTGACTATTTTTGGGAAGTCACCCTATGATCTGACTGTTTTTGGGGAAGTCACCCTATGGTCTGACTATTTTTTGGGGAGTCACCCTATGGTCTGACTATTTTTGGGAAGTCACCCTATGGTTTGACTATTTTTGGGAAGTCGCCCTATGATTTGACTATTTTTGGGAAGTCACCCTATGATCTGACTGTTTTGGGGAAGTCGCCCTATGGCTTGACTATTTTGGGGAAGTCGCCCTATGGTTTGACTATTTTGGGGAAGTCGCCCTATGGCTTGACTATTTTGGGGAAGTCGCCCTATGGCTTGACTATTTTTGGGAAGTCGCCCTATGGCTTGACTATTTTTGGGAAGTCGCCCTATGGTTTGACTATTTTGGGGAGGTCGCCCTATGGTTTGACTATTTTGGGGAAGTCGCCCTATGGTTTGACTATTTTGGGGAAGTCGCCCTATGGTTTGATTGCGATTTATCGCTTTCCTCGTGTTGTGTGTGATAGCGTTTTAGGTGCCTCAAGCCTTGGGGATGGCGTCTTAGGTGCCTCGAACCTTGGTGATGGCGTCTTAGGTGCCTCGAACCTCGATGATGGTGTTTTAGGTGCCTCGAACCTTGATGATGGCGTCTTAGGTGCCTCGAACCTTGATGATGGCGTCTTTAGGTGCCTCGAACCTTGATGATGGCGTCTTAGGTGCCTCGAACCTTTGATGATGGCACTTTAGGTGCCTCGAACCTTGATGATGGCGTCTTAGGTGCCTCGAACCTTGATGATGGCACTTTAGGTGCCTCGAACCTTGATTTGAAATGATTTCCTTTGATGGTTTAGGATAGATGGTCCTCTAGTGGACTTCATTTGAAGGGATCGGTTTTACGTCTGCTGCCGAAGGAAAGGATGACCGTGCTGGTCGAGTGGCTGGACCTAATGATAGGCTACCTACGTATCCTTAAGAGGGAATCAAGCCGGTCGTAGTTCGAAATCCACTGGACAGTTAGGAACAGTTCTAGGATCCTGGGCCTTTTGATAATTCGGAGGCTGTCACCTTAAGGAACTAAAGCCTACGTCGCTATTTGCAGAGATAGGGATAGCTAAAGCTACGGGTAATTATGCAACAGTTGGGATATGTTGAAGAACTAACGTACCTTTGCTGTGCTTACCTGCAGGAGAGCAAGTCGCGGGGGCTGTGTGGTAGTTGACAGTGTTGAGAGTCTCGATGCATCTGATCGAGATGTTGAAACATTTAGGGGCGTGAGGTACCTCTGACCGATTGGCATTTGAAAACTTGGCGTCTCTGATCGATTTGCATTTTTGAGGACTTGGCATCCCTAACCTGCTTGCCTTTGAGAATTTGGCGTCTCTGACCGATTTGTATTTTGAGAACTTGGCGTCTCTAACCGAATTGTTTTTGAGAACTTGGCGTCTCTGACCGAACTGTATTTGAGATCTTGGCGTCTCTGACCGAACTGTATTTGAGATCTTGGCGTCTCTGACCGATTTGTATTTGAGAACTTGGCGTCTCTGACCGACTTCATATTTTGAGAACTTGGCGTCTCTGACCGAATTGTAGACACTGGAGGTGGTCTTCATTGGGGGCTGTTTTCATCCATTTGTGGACATTGGAGGTCGTCTTTGGTGAAGATCGTCCTTGCCGAAAAGGGGAATTTGATTTCACGTTTGAATTCCTGCATTCGTTAGTGAAGAGGAAGATGCATATATGGCATTCATGATGACAGATGCATGCATGGAACCAAAAATGATTATGAGATGATGCATTTACTTGCTTTCGAAGATGCACTTAGCCTAAGCTTCTAGCAGGAAAATTATGATTTATGATCTTCGATCATTTAGGATTGTTCCTATTGACTCAAGTTTTGTGCATGCTACATGAGCCCTTGGGAGATTTTTGTGGGGATGCATGGGTATGGAGACTGCTTGGAACATATTTTGAGCAAGTGGGGTGATATCCTTTGGTCGCGAACTGAATTGCATGTTATTGATGAGGTCAATTTTGGTCTTGGGATGAAGTTGGATTTGAATCCCGGGTCTCGATTGAAATTTCTTTTCAGTCTCGGACATTTGAAGCTGACGCTGACAGGCTCTAGAATCAAAGCATGTTGACATGAATGAACCCTCTTTTGCTTGGGTTAGTTGTGATTTGACGAAATGCTGATATGAGGAGATTCCCAATTCTCAACTTTTGATGATGCAGGGAGTTGCCATATGCCAAGTTCTAAAGCTGAAACTCCAAGATAGTTGTTGAGGTGACTAGGCCTTTCTTCTGAAGATAGGTGTGACTTGATAAAGCCCCATTCCATGGAAAAGACATGGCGAAAACCACGGAATCTTTCTCTGAATGATTTGATGAAGCCCCAGGTTTGACAAAGCATTACTACAGAGGTCCAGTTAAAGGTTTGACTGATATACTGATGAAGTACCGAGCCAATCGATCAACGTGAGAGCCTTCAAGGTGAAGTTGTCATGAAGGGAGAAACCCATCTTTGATGCCGACTATGAAACTAGAATCCTCTCTTCGAAGAGTGTCTTCCATATGGGAACTGTTAGCCATAGTGGCACTTGGCTTGTTCGTGGCTTCAATCATATTCACCCTACCTTTTTTTTTTAGGGAATGGATTGTTGAATGTATTGGGTCCTTGGGGTCCCATTTTCGATCAGTTCTCATAGCTTGCCCTTTTTCGGGAGTTGTGTTGGAGGTGGAAGAAACCCGGTATTCGTAAGCAGGTGCGACAACTCGCTGCTGATTGTAAGCCCTCTCAAATTTAGCCCCCGAATTGATCATTGCCCGTGGATCCGGATAGGGGAAATTGCTAAGTGAGGCCCTCAGATGTGGTTTCAGACTGAGGTGGGATTCCAATTTGCTGTGGTATTCCGAGGTAACCCCAACCATGAGGAGACATTCCGTACTGATTTTGCCCCCGCTGATGAGCTGTGAACTGATCTCAAGCATTACGTTAGGGCGCATGGGTCCCGATAATCTGTATTTGGGGTTTCTTTGTCTGTTGAGACGGTCATGAAGGGATCTCGTGAGGCTTGTGCGGTGCGGGGATTGGATATCTTGAAGTGGGTTCTTTGTCAAGGCATTTCAAACCGATGTAACCGAGAAGCTCCCGACCGATCTCGTACCGAACTCCCGAGGCATACCAAACCGCCGTGACATGCCGAGCCGACTCCCGATCGCTTTGAGGCATACCATACTGGCCCAAATCGGATCAAGTCAATTTGTTTCCCCAAGCGACCGTCCTGCATCGAATCGTGAATGTATATCGACCGAGGCCGAAAGGATGGCCGATTCGCAAGTTGAGAAGAGTGTGAGGAAGGTGATGGTAGTCTATCTGGCCAAGATAGGGATGGGGATCCTTTTCCTCTTCTACCGTGAAAGTTCCATCGGGGTTGAGGGCAATCGTCAAACCAAAATTCCTGACATCTTCCAAGGATGAACATCGAAACCTCATTCTGATTGGTACAAGGAGTTTTATGGACTCAGGTTCCAATATTAGCCATAGAAATATGATGAATTTCTGGTCTTGGTTAAAATTCCGTCCTCGTCCTTGGACATCAAAGAACTGCACTTGACTAGCCCATGACCAACATGGCGATCAAATCTCATCTTGCTTGGTGGAGCCTTGGTCTGAAGAGATGTATTTGTGAAGTCTTGATTTGGAAGAAGTGACTTGGCAAAGCCTCGGTCTCATGACTGTGAATCTGACACAATTAGAGAGGCTTCAACCTGGTAGGCACTGTAGACTGATACTGAACAGAGACCCAACCCATCTTGTAGCAGAGTGAAGAACCAACGTTCTTGAATTATCATGTAGCAAAAGAGGCAACCCATCCTTCCATATTTACTTTATTATTTTCTTTATTCAATTAGTCAACCGAAAGAAAAGACAATTTAGAAATGTATACCTGCAGGGGCATATTTTTCGAAAAGTGGGGACGAATCCCCGATTTGTATTATTTGACGGCCTCATTTGATGAAGGCACAAAAGAACTCGCTTTGGGTTTGACTCTTTTGAGAGAGCATAAGTTTAGAAAGGTTTGTAAAAGTGTATGGAAGCCCCTGCTGACAGAAAATTAGTGTTTAGCTCTATTTTTCCTATAATGTAGAAAAAGAAGACTTGTCGAGACATCTGAAAACATGTTTTATTCAAAATGATCACAAGATTGCTTAAAACCCTTTATTAATGTTCGGGTTATTCAACCCCTAATCTCGATATGAACAAACATTTTGATTAATCATGAGGAGAAAGTCAACTGATACCAAGAGTCAAAGTTGGCGAATGGTGAAGAGGGATCGTGTATAGGAGAGGCTATTGGTGAGGCCGGATTTTCTGGGATTTGAATGTGTTTATGACCGGACCATTTCTGGTTGCCTACGTTCTCCTCATTGTGAGGAGCTCGGTCGCCGTAGTTCGGGTGCGAGCTGTGTTTGGCTTTAGAAAAGGGGTATGAACATTTGTGGTACTTTTGGTGAAAAGGCTCGGATAGGAAGTTTGGATGATAAGGTGCGGGCCTTGAGGTGATTCCTTGACAAGTCATTTTGAGCGATTCCGTTGCTTCTTGATCGTCGTCCTTCATCGGGGAGAAAGATTTTGGATGCAGCTTAAGGGCTTATGATATGTTTTTGCCGTTGCTTTAACTTGCTCCCTTGTTGTCGACAACTTCCGTTCTTCGGGCTTTAATTTTGCCCATATGTCAAACCTTCGATCGGCGGTGCTAGGTCCTTGGCCTCATTTTTTTTTGAAGCTTTTTGTTTTTTTTTTTTGAAGTTTTTGTTTTTTTTGAAGCTTTTGTTTTTTTTGATGCTTTTGTTTTTTTTTTTGAAGCTTTTGTTTTTTTTTTTGAAGCTTTTGTTTTTTTTTTTGAAGCTTTTGTTTTTTTTTTTTTTTTTTTGAGCACTTGAGGACGAAGGCAAGCTTCTACTTGAACTTTCTTGATGCATGGGGGCGGAGGCAAGCCCACCTGTTTTTTTTTTTCGATATGGGGTCGATCTCCCGATGCTTGAGTGACCTTTTGTTGTCCCTTGATGTTGCCGCCTTCGTGGACTTGATCAAGGTGATGATGGGGATATGTTTTGGAAAGTGTATGGCTTGATGGAGGCCTTTGTGAGGTGAGGAAAGTGTATAGGGAGGGCATTAGTTGACTTTCTCGCACCAATTAATTAAAATCTTAATCATTTTCGGAAGATTATTTGTTGAGCGATGCGAGTGATCATTTAAAATAAAACCATTTCATTAAATGTAATGTAGGTGTGCAAATAATGTCTCAAGTCTAGCGAGAAAAGAAAAAGACTCTTTTATAGAAAACTTAAGATTAACTACAATGTCGAGGAGGACTTGATTGAATGAAGAAAGTACTAGAACCTACGAAGGTTGACTAAAAGAGATTTTAATATTAAAGGATGGGTAGCCCCTAGTCTAGCTACTCTTTGTTCTTTGGATCGCCAAGACGCTTGAGCTTTCCGTCTTTACGTTAACCGATTCCATTACTCTGAGGCCGAGGCGGTGATCGATTACGTGCCCATGATCTTGAGTGGGAGTGGAGGAGTTTGAGGCCGTAGGCGGTGGGGGCGAGCACAAGTTGTCCAAAGAAACGGGTCGGAAAAGTCACGGGGACGAACTTTGTCGGCGAGCATATTGATGGAAGGAAGTGAACACGAGAGGACCTTGAGGGGTATTGGGCTCTGTTTGGGAGGATTCGGCGATGCGTGGTTTTTTGAGTGAAAGGGGGTGATACTAGGCGGTGTGTCTTCGGGCCTTTCTCAAGCTTGGAATTGGCATTAGACAAGTGTGCTCACAGGGCAGGTTGTCCTATCGGATTCTCTCACTTCGGGCACTTGAATTTTGTGCGACAGAATCATTTCTTTGCACTGGTTCGACATCTCGGGTCAAGGAGTGCTAGTACTTATCATAAGATCAAGCTTTTCCCGCATTTGTTTCACTTGCTCTATCAATATTGCCACATGGGGATCAAGCGGGAACATTCGGTTTCTTGGAACTCGCAACAAGACTCTTATCGCCAGAGGAAACACAGTGCAGATCGGTGAAACCGACGGGTGAATTCACTAAGTCCGTAGACGACAACGGAAAACTTGTGGCATCCGGATTTTCTTTTAGCAACTCATGATCGCATTCGGAGGTGGGTGTAGAGGCTTGAGAACATAGCCACATAGCTCAAACTGATTATGTGAAGGCTGGAGCATAAACCGGCGGTGTATTCTTGAAATTGAGAACAGTGTGATGGAGCCTAACTCGTTCGAGGAGCCGAGGCGATGGAGCCCTAATGGCACGAGGTGCCTGGAAAGGGTGAAGAGGAATTGTCCTTGGCAAGGGATCATATGTGGATGGAGGGAGGTGTTGGCCGTGGGATGGAGAGTTATAGGATGAAGGGACCGAAATCAGCATTTTCAAGTCTCATCTTCGACCATGACCGAGTGGAACCATTCGCCTCAATCCGTTACTCGAACTCCATGGCGGCGGAGAGCATTGATGAGCGTGGTCACCGTTCTTCATGAATCTTACGGGCGTTTTCAAAGCCAGGACTAACTCTTCCTTCCTAATCATCGGATTTCTTGTATCCATACTGCTTTTACGCCAAATACGCCATCGATCATTATCATCCCATTTAACCTTGGCGTCGATCGTGAACTTATCTGGAGGCGAGAGTTCAAAGCATTTCACCAAATCCATCTTTGCCATGGCCACATGCTTGTCGCGGTCAAACCATCCATTCTCAACATTTGTTGCGACTAAATCATCTGGCTTGTCGAGTCTGTTGAATTCACGAGTTTGAATCATAAAATTCAATCATGTTTACATTCGCGTTGTTTGGGAAATGATCATTGGCGGGGTTGAGATCACCGAGGCGCTCGAGTTTGCCCTTCTTAATTAATCCCTGAATCGCCTTTCTCAAAGGTCTGCAGGTTGTCGGTCGTATGACCGTGGTACTGATGGAAAGCACAATGCTTAGTGGTGTCAAAAGGGATTTTGGGATCCTTGGGGCGATAGTTTCTCATGGGTTCGAGGAGACCTGCTCTAGCAAGCTATTTAAAACTTTACTTAAGGGAACACCCAAATCCTCGGGATTCGAGATTTGGTCATTGACTTGGTCACCATTCTGAACGGGGTTTGCCGGTTTTGGTCCATTGGGCGCTCAAGCTTGCCCGTTTCGATTAACCTTTGAACCGCTCTCTTCAAGACTATGCAGTTGTCGATCGTGTGGCCATAATGATCATGGAAGGCGCAGTGCTTACTCATGTCGAGAGGTGCATTTGAGCTCCTTGGATGGTAGTCCTTGAGAGGCTCCAAAAGGCCTACCCTTACTAAGCCCTTGAAAATTAAGCCCATGGGCATCCCAAGATCATCAAAACGTTCTCGTTGCCTTAAAGGACCACCATTCCTTGGTTGCTTTTGGGGGCCGTCATTTGTACACAATGCCTTCTTTCCTTTACCGGATGTCGGAGCCGTGTTGGAAGGGTAAGGTTTATAGCGGCGAGACATGTTCAGACTCGTAGTCTTTTTCCGTGCACGAACCCTTTTGATGTAATCATCAATGTAATCGTCGAGATTCGACCTTTTGTAAACTTCACTCGTGTCAGATACACAAGATTGATATGGTGAGATGGCCCGAGTCGAGCGATCGTCGATACTCTCGTTGCTAGGCTTTTCTTGTACCTTCTTAATTGGTTCTACCAATAATCCATTGGACGAGTCAATAGGAACATTAGGATTGCATGACCCCGCCACAAGATTGGCATTAGCAAATGAAACCACAGTAGGAAGTATTCTGGTGGGAGGAATGACAGTCTGAGCATTAAAAGCGTGACCGTAATCTTCCTCATAAGGCCTGGCAGTTGCTGAAGATGAAGATATATGGCTCGTAATGGGTGGATACCGAGGGAGCGGTGAGTGCGGATCCGAAGGCTGCTGAAAACATGAGGTTTGAGGCATCGTAACAATGCAGGATTGAATGTGTCTTGACCGCACCGAGGAACATATTTGCAAGCGGAAATGTGTATACCTGTACTTGATGAGCAGGAGCAGCTTGCGTAAACGGCCGGGTGGAGAATTTGATGAGGAGCCTTTGACCTTGTCGGACTTCCCAACCGGAGGGGCGGGGTAGAGCCCGATGAAGTGGTGATAAAGTCCTGGTGGCCCACGTGATCTTGCGGTATCATAGGGGCCAGTGTGCTTGAGAATTGGAGGAAGCAAGCCGGCCCTCTCGAACCATGGAGCACGAGAAACGAACCTGTCCCATTTCGAGGTGGTGACCCGAGCCGAGGCCGTGAAGTAGTGAACCGACCCCTTCCAAGGCAGGGCGAAAGCCAACCGATTCAATCCTGGTGGTGAGACTTGAGAGGCACCGGGGGCGTATTGACCTAGATCGGACCGCCGATGAGTATCGAGCCGTAGGGGCCGAGATGTACCGGAATCGACTACCCTGCATCAGGGATGACCCGAGCGATCGAGGTTTTGGAGTAGCGAATCGACCCATTCCAAGCTGCGGGCGAAACGGGATCGATTGAAACCCAAAGGTGAAAACCGAGAGGCGCCGGGGGAAGTTGACCAAGATCGATACGATGCGGCCGAGAGGCGGCCGAGTGATAGGGTCGGGGATGCTTGGCCCATTAGTAGTTCCACACGAAAAGGAACGGGGCATTTGATGGTAGTTGGCATGTCCGAGGGTAATTAGCTCCAATCTCCGCATCAATCGTAAAGGTTCCATTAGGGTGGCGAACAATCGTTAGCCCCGGGTTCTCGACACTTTCCAATAACTCGACGATCCGAGCCATCCGATTCCACGTTCGTCATTTTGCGGATTTTCGGGGTGCGGAGTTGTACGTCCCCACCGTTCTCCTCTGAGTTGGCCATTCTAAACTTTGGGCAAGCGAAGGAGGAAACCGACGAAGTATCTCGACTTCGAATTACCGAGATGAACAAACGATGACCCGGGTTTCGATCCAAACTTTGCTTACTGTGGAAGGCACAAAAGGGTGTGGTTCAGACTCGGAAAGCAAAACAGGTTGGTGTTCGGGCTTAAGGCTCATGCAACATGCAGTTATTTGTTCATGTTTACTTAAAACACGTTTTATTAACCTAATCGGTTGGAAAAGATTGCTCTTCTTTTTTTTTGCGAACTACTCTGGATCCTGGATCAGTGGGCCCCATCACTACGTCTATAAGCCCCTCGTATTCCACCTGTATTTCGACCTCCCAGGGTGGACAGCCCCGGGCGAGGGTCCTATAGGGCAAGCGGGTCCCACCGACCGAAAGAAAAACGATCCTAAAAGTCTGGCGGGTAATCGAGTCTTAACGAGCATTCGATGTAAATTACGGACAAAGCTGACGTCAGAGTCAAGATCGTGTCCGAGGGCTCGACGAAAAGTCGGCATGATTTGGACTGATAAGCGTCCGCAATTGATCTTGACTTGTCGTCAGTTAAGCCGTAATTAGGCATGGATCGATCGTTAATCCTTGATGACTCAGTGTCATGCTGGGAGTCAGTGTATAATTTGTGCCAGTCAGAGCCGAAGTCAAGGCACCGGTCAATATCTTGGTCAAAGTCCGCGGCGGAAAACCGGCAAACTTCGGCGATTAGCGACTCGATTAGGGACCCGAGAGATATTGAGTCGGTATGCCGACAAAGGCTTGAAAGGAAAGGTCTATACACGGACAGGGGCATGACAACGAGACCAGACTAAAAACCAACCGGGTCTCGGACAAAGTGTGTCACGGACAAGTGCATGGTCGACACGAGGCTCCATGGGATGTTTGGGTAGTCCTGTGCTCATCCGAGAGGCGTAATAAGACCAAACGGACCGCGACAAGGATTTCCCCGGGTTAAGGACGTAGTGTGCAGTGTACGGTCAACGTGCGCGTAGTGTGCAAGCAGTCTATTTTCTTTTTCTGAGTAAAATAGAAAATTTTTTATGTGTCTTAAAAATATGATGCATGATTTTTTTTTGGAAAATTTTAAGAACACATAAGCACATAAGCACAAAATTTCCGACGATTAGGGACCTTATTTCCGACAGTCAAAATTTTGACTTTTTCCGAGGCGGCCAAAAACAAACACGAAAACGTGCAAAAATCAACACACACAAAACAAAGGATTTTCAAATGTCGGGACGGAAGCTTGACCCTCAAAAGTTTTTCTTTTTTTTTTGAAAAGATAAAACTTGTTAGTCCCCAGCGGAGTCGCCACTGTGATGTACCCGATTTTTCTTTGTTTGAAAAAATCATTTAAAACGGAGTCGCCACGCCATTTTTATTTTAAGGGCCAAAACTTTAAAAAAAAGCCCGAGATCAGAGATTTAGGTTCGGAGGTCATGTTACGCGTCGGGAAGGACGTTAGTGTGCACCCGACGCGCCTCGCAAAGCGAGTCTTCCAAACATTTGAAATCCTTTTGTTGTGTGTGTGTGTGTGTGTGTGTGTGTTTTGACCAAAATAAATTGAAACTGGAAAAAGTAAAAATTGGGATGTCTTTTTAAGACTTTAAACTGATCCCATGATTTTTTGGAGAATTTTTGGTTTGAGTCTTGGCACTCAAAAGATTTTTGGATTTGAAAAACAATTCTGCCAGAATGAAAGAAGGCAGTTAACCCTTGACTTTGAAATGGATTTAAAGGCTTCAAAAACTCAAAATCTGGGAAAAGTCCGAGAATGAAAGTTTCTTAAAACACATCAAATAGGGTTTCTACGAAATAATTTTACATTTTGGAGAAGATTTGAGGGGTCAAAACCTTCTGGAAATCTCAGATATGAGATCTGGATTTCCAGAAACTGATGAACTAGCCTCTAAAAGAAAATTTGAAAAATGGAGTTTTACTCACCCAAAAAATAAAGTAAAAATATGTATGGAAAGATCTGGATGTTGGCTACAAAAAGTGTTTTGTAGTCAACACCAAATTCCACATTTATCTGTGTCCAATAAATTAGACCATGGACTGAGGTCTGAGAAAATTGCTACTGGACAGCAACTTCTCAAGAAAGAAAATATGATTTTAAAGGGGGTTTTGCATCCATGCTTGTCCCCATTTCCCTAGGTTTTGGTTAGTGATCACTAGACATTTTAGTGGTGAATCAACTATACCAAACCATCCTTGGGGTACATTAGGACTAAGCACTTCATTTGCTTGGGAAGGGGAATTTTATCCTTTGAAATCAAGATTTAGTGCTTGAAAATGGTATTTAGGGTTTTGAAAATGCATTTTCTTTGCAAGAAAGTAAGAATACTTTGAAAACAATGTTGATCCTTGTAGAAGATCATCCATGGAGATGAACTTCCATGGTGATCTTCTTGGATCTAAGACAAGAAGATGAAATAACTACATTTTGTAGTTTGAAAATGCATGCAATGAATGAGAGGTTTAGTGTGGGGAGAGGGAGGTTATACCTATCTTCCTTGAGTTTGTGTTTGAATGGGTTCAAAGGCTTGAATGTGTATGAGGTTTGAAAGTGTTTAGGGTTGATGATTTGAGTTGGTTAAAGAGAAAACAAGTAGATAACAATGAAGTCCTCTATGTTTTCTCTCTAATCCTCCTCCTAAAGGGTGATTTGAGCTTGGATTGGTGTATGTATGAGAGTGATTTGAAGTGTTTGTGAGTGAGTGAGATTTGGGAAAGATTGGAGAGAAAATGGTGGCAATTCAAGTGAATTCCCACTGTTTTCTCTCTATATTTCGCCAGAGTTTCGTTGCTGTGATCAAAATGTGTTGTGTTTACTGAGAGAGGAGGGTTCAATTTATAATCCCTGGAAATGATGATCATGTCCGCGCGGATGGGGTTTACGCGTGCACTGTTCACTTCGCTACAGTGCAGGCTTTGGACAGGAAGAATAAAATTCAAATTAAGCAACCAAAAAATGTTCCTGCAGCTTCCATTTCGGGTTTTTGACCTTTCTTTTGCTTTTTAGGATTCTTTTCTTGGTTTATCTTAAAATGGCAATCCCTACTTTACCCTTGCTTTGTTAGGAAGGTTAGGGTTTGTTAAAAATGTTAGAAATGTTAAAACTTTCGTTAACTTTCTAACGAAAAAGCTACCAACTCAAATTGGAGCACTTACACCAGGGCTACATGGGACCAGACTACTAGCTAACTTGGAGTGGGAAGCAAATAGATTTGACCTGCAGACAACAATGCAGCGCCCCGACGAGAACATCAGGGACTTTTACAAGCAAGATGGCAACTCCTCCTTTTGAAGAGGAACAACTAGACATCTTTCAGTCACGCCTAAAACCACATCTGAGGGTCTCACTTAGCAATTTCCCCTATCCGGATCTACGGGCAATGATCAATTCCGGGGCTAAATTTGAAAAAGCTTATAATCGGCCACTTGCAAGCTACGCATACCGGGTTTCTTCCACCTCCAACACGACTCCTGAAAAAGGGCAGTATGAGAACTGATCGAAAAGGGGACCCCAAGGACCCAATACAGTCAACAATCCATTCCCTAAAAAAAAAAGTAATTTGAATATGATTGAAGCCACGAACAAGCCAAGTGCCACTATGGCTAACAGTTCCCATATGGAAGACACTCTTCGAAGAGAGGATTCTAGTTTCATAGTCAGTATCAAAGATGGGTTTCTCCCTTCATGACAACTTCACCTTGAAGGCTCTCACGTTGATCGATTGGCTCGGTACTTCATCAGTATGTCAGTCAAACCTTTAACTGGACCTCTGTAGTGACGCTTTGTCAAACCTGGGGCTTCATCAAATCATTCAAAGAAAGATTCCGTGGTTTTCGCCATGTCTTTTCCATGGAATGGGGCTTTATCAAGTCACACCTATCTTCAGAAGAAAGGCCTAGTCACCTCAACAACTATCTTGGAGTTTCAGCTTTAGAACTTGGCATATGGCAACTCCCTGCATCATCAAAAGTTGAGAATTGGGAATCTCCTCATATCAGCATTTCGTCAAATCACAACTAACCCAAGCGAAAGAGGGTTCATTCATGTCAACATTCTAGAGCACATGTCGGCGTCGGCTTCAAATGTCCGAGGCGAAAAGAAATTTCAATCGAGACCGGGTTCAAATCCAACTTCATCCCAAGATCAAAATTGACCTCATCAATAACATGCAATTCAGTCCGCGACCAAAGGATATCACCCCACCAGCTCAAAGTTTGTCCCAAACAGTCAACAACACATACATCCCCTCTCATCACCATGCATCCCCACAAAAATCTCCCCAGGGCTCATGTAGCATGCACAAAACTTGAATCAATAGGAAAAATCCCAAGTGATTGAAGATCATAAATCATAATTTCCCTGTCAAAAGCTTAGGCCAGGTGCATCTTCGAAAGCAAGTAAATGCATCATCTCTGGTTCTATGCATGCATCTGTCATTATGAATGTCATATATGCATCTTCCTCTCTACTAACCAATGCAGGAATTCAAACGTGAAAGACCATTTTCCTTCGCTATTGAGACTTACCCTCAACAAGGGAGATGTTCACCAAAGCCCAAAATCAATGGTTTCAACAAAATTGCAAGAAATCAAATCCCCCTTTTCGGCAAGAGATGATTCCAGGCAAAACATGTGCAGACCACCTCCAATGTCTACAAATCGGTCGCCAAGTTCTCAAAATCGGTCAGGGACGCCAAGTTCTCAAAATCGGTCAGGGACGCCAAGTTCTCAAATACAAATCGGTCAGGGATGCCAAGATCTCAAAATGCAAATCGGTCAGAGACGCCAAGTTCTCGAATACAATGCGGACAGAGATGCCAAGTTCTCAAAATGCAAATCGGACAGAGACGCCAAGTTCTCGAATACAATGTGGACAGAGATGCCAAGTTCTCAAAATACAGCTCGGTCAGGAACGCCAAGTTCTCAAAATACAAATCGGTCAAAGATACCAAGGTCTCAAATACAGTACGGTCAGAGACGCCAAGTTCTCCAATACAAATCGGTCAGGGACGCCAAGTTCTCAAATACAAATCAGTCAGGGACGCCAAGTTCTCAAATACAATGCGGTTAGAGACACCAAGTTCTCAAAAGCAAGAAGTCCCAATGTGAAGACAAGCTCAAAAACCTCTACAAGTTTTACGATCACCAGCAAGATGCAGACTCAACCAAACTCCTCCTTCAGGTCAAAATGCCTCCAAAGACAGCAAATCGTCAGCGGAAACCGTCCCACGAACGGCAACCTAACAACTCTTCATCAACATCAGCCGTAGCCTCAGCTACAGGTAAGCACAGCACAGGTATGAAAGCATATCTTAATCAACTACTTTTCTAAAAGAACATTATCATCAAATCTTAGGGCGACTTCCCAAAAGAGTCAAACCTCAAATCTTTGTCAAACCATCAAAGACCATCCCGGCTATTTTTGAACTACGACCGGCTTGATTCCCTCTTAAGGATACGTAGGTAGCCTATCATTAGGTCCAGCCACTCGACCAGCACGGTCATCCTTTCCTTCGGCAGCAGACGTAAAACCGATCCCTTCAAATGAAGTCCACTAGAGGACCATCTATCCTAAACCATCAAAGGAAATCATTTCAAATCAAGGTTCGAGGCACCTAAGACGCCATCATCAAGGTTCGAGGCACCTAAGACGCCATCATCAAGGTTCGAGGCACCTAAAACGCCATCATCGAGGTTCGAGGCACCTAAGACGCCATCATCAAGGTTCGAGGCACCTAAAACGCCATCATCGAGGTTCGAGGCACCTAAGACGCCATCATCAAGGTTCGAGGCACCTAAGACGCCATCATCAAGGTTCAAGGCACCTGAGACGCCATCATCAAGGTTCGAGGCACCTAAGACGCTATCACACACAACACGAGGAAAGCAATCATCCCCTAATTCGACAAACCAAAATCAAAACCGTAGGGCGACTTCCCAAAAATAGTCAAGTAATAGGGCGACTTCCCAAAAATAGTCAAAACCGTAGGGCGACTTCCCAAAAATAGTCAAACCGTAGGGCGACTTCCCAAAAATAGTCAAAACCGTAGGGCGACTTCCCCAAAATGGTCAAGTAATAGGGCGACTTCCCAAAAATAGTCAAACCATAGGGCGACTTCCCAAAAATAGTCAAAACCGTAGGGCGACTTCCCAAAAATAGTCAAGTAATAGGGCGACTTCCCAAAAATAGTCAAACCATAGGGCGACTTCCCAAAAACAGTCAAAACCTTAGGGTGACTTCCCAAAAATAGTCAGATCTTAGGGTGACTTCCCAAAAAACAGTCAGATCATAGGGCGACTTCCCAAAAATAGTCAGACCATAGGGTGACTTCCCAAAAATAGTCAAATCTTAGGATGACTTTCCTAAAACAGTAGGGTCGACGACTAAAGATAGTCGAAAGACCCGAACTACGACTGGCTTGATTCCTCTTAAGGATACGTAGGTAGCCTATCATTAGGTTCAGCCACTCGATCACTTGATCCTCCTGTCAAATATGGAGCCTTACTCTTATCGACGACCCCGCTTCCTTCGAAAGCGCCGTCGCCGAGGGGCTACTGTAAGTGCTCCAATTTGAGTTGGTAGCTTTTTCGTTAGAAAGTTAACGAAAGTTTTAACATTTCTAACATTTCTAACAATTCCTAACATTTCTAACAAAGTGAGGGTAGATTAGGGATTGCCATTTAAAGGTAAACCATGGAAAGGAATCAAAAAAGCAAAAGAAATTGGAAAAATCTGAATTAGGCAAGTTGAACAACAAAAACTGCTGGAATTTTGAATAATATTCTTCCTGTTCAAAGCCTGGAGCAGCATTTAATGCACCAGGCACGTTTACGGAACCCTCCGCGCGGATGGGATTGCATCTCACAGGGGCCTATAAATTGAACCCTCCTCTCTCAGTTTACATAACACAATTTGATCACAGCAACGAAACTCTGGCGAAATATAGAGAGAAAACAGTGGGAATCCTTAGATTGCCACCATTTTCTCTCCAATCTTTCCCAAATCTCACTCACTCACAAACACTTCAAATCACTCTCATACATACTCTCATACATACACCAATCCAAGCTCAAATCACCCTTTAGGAGGAGGATTAGAGAGAAAACATAGAGGACTTCATTGTTATCTACTTGTTTTCTCTTTAACCAACTCAAATCATCAACCCTAAACACCCTCAAACACTCTCATATTCAAGCCTTAAACACTCTCACATTCAAGCCTTCAAACACAAAACACAAGGAAGATAGGTATAACCTCCCTCTCCTTACCCTAAAATTCATCCATGCATGCATTTTCAAACTACAAAATGTAGTTCTTTCATCTTCTTGCTTTAGATCTAAGAAGATCACCATGGAAGACCATCTCCATGGATGATCTTCTACAAAGATCAAAATTGTTTTCAAAGTTCTCTTACGTTCTTGCAAAGAAAACACATTTTCAAAACCCTAAAAAACATTTTCAAGCATCAAATCTCATTTTCAAAGGATAAAAATCCCCTTCCCAAGCAAATGAAGTGCTTAGTCCTAATGTACCCCAAGGATGGTTTGGTATAGTTGATTCACCACTAAAATGTCAAGTGATCACTAACCAAAACCAAGGGAAATGGGGACAAGCATGGATGCAAAACCCCCCTTTAAATCATATTTTCTTTCTTGAGAAGTTGCTGTCCAGTAGCAATTTTCCAAGGTCCCAGTCCATTGTCTTAATTTTTGGACACAGATAAACTTGGAATTTGGTGTTGACTACAAAACACTTTTTGTAGCCAACATCCAGATATTTCCAGACATATTTTTAATTTATTTTTTGGGTGAGTAAAACTCCTCTTTTCAAATTTTATTTTAGAGGCTAGTTCATCAGCTTCTGGAAATCCAGATTGCACATCTGAGATTTCCAGAAGGTTTTGACCCCTCAAATTACTTCCAAAATGGAAAGTTCCTTTGCAGAAACCCTATTTAGGGTGTTTTAAGCAACTTTCATCCTCGGACTTTCCCCAGATTCTGAGGTTTTGAAGCCTTTAAGTCCATTTCAAAGTCAAGGGTCAACTGCCTTTTTCATTCTGGCAGAATTGCTTTTCAACTCCCAAAAATCTTTTGAGTGCCAAGACTCAACCCAAAAATCATACCAAAAATCTTAGGGATTTTTCAAAGTCTTATAAAGAGTTCCCCATTTTTGTTTTTCTCAGTTTCAACTCATTTTGGTCAAAACACACACACACACACACACACACAAAAGGATTTCAAATGTTTGGAAGACTCGTTTTACGAGGCGCTCCGGGTGCACACTAACGTCCTTCCCGACGCGTAACATGACCTACGAACCTAAATCTCTGATCTCGGGCTTTTTTCAAAGTTTTGGCCCTCAAAATTAAAATGGCGTGGCGACTCCGTTTCGTTGATTTTTTTCAAACAAAAATGGGAAAATTTTCGAATACGCACATCATCACAGTGGCGACTCCGCTGGGGATCAAGGAGAGGAGACAGAGGAGTCTCTGAAGAAGTGTCTGAGCGAATAGGGGAAGTCTCCCGTCTGACAGGCGCCGGCCGTGGTCGCCTCGCTCTAGCCTGAGGAGCCCCGCAAGCGACCATCCTCCTGATGAATCTCTTAGCCCCGATCACTTGCTTCGTCAGCTTCTCGACGACCACCTCCGAAAACTGCACAAAAGCAAAAGCGTCAAAAAAAAAAAAGGAAGTGATGCTAAAGATGATGAAACAAAAGAAAGAAAGGTCCGAGGCACCTAAAAAGCCATCTTCAAGGTTCGAGGCACCTAAAACGCCATCATCAAGGTCCGAGGCACCTAAAAAGCCATCTTCAAGGTTCGAGGCACCTAAAACGCCATCATCAAGGTCCGAGGCACCTAAAAAGCCATCTTCAAGGTTCGAGGCACCTAAAACGCCATCTCCAAGGTTCGAGGCACCTAAAACGCCATCTCCAAGGTTTGAGGCACCTAAGACGCTATCACTAGAAAGCGATAAATCGCAATCATCCCCAGCAGAGACCAAAAATGGTCATTCCTATCCCCAGCAGAGCGGATAGCCATCAGACCAAAAATGGTCATCTCTTATCCCCAGCAGAGTTTCTTTCCAGCAAACGACTGTAGAACTCGCTCATCAGGTTCGAGGCACCTAAAACGCCATCATCTCCAGGGTCAAAGACCCGAACTACGACTGGCTTGATTCCCATTCGGGATACGTAGGTAGCCTATCGCTAGGTTCAGCCACCCGATCACTCGATCATCCTGCCAAATATGGAGCCTTACTCTTATCGACGACCCCGCTTCCTTCGAAAGCGCCGTCGCCGAGGGGCTACTGTAAGTGCTCCAATTTGAGCTTGTTAGAATTTTCGTTAGAAAATTAACGAAAGTTATAACATTTCTAACAATTCCTAACTATCCTAACATTTCTAACAAAGTGAGGGTAAAATGGGCATTGTTATTTAAGGTTAAACCTTAAAAAGAATCTTAAAAAGAAAAACAAAAGAATAAAACCACAAATAGAAATGCTGGAAACATAATCTGGCTGGTCAATTTGAATTTCAAAAAGAAATATTCCCCTTGTCCAAAGCTGGAGCTGCATTTAATGAACAGTGCACGCTGAGGGGACTTGTCCGCGCGGATGAGTTTGTCATCTCAGGAGGGCTATAAATTGAGCCCTCCAGTCACAAAAATGAGGAGCCACAACACATTTTGCACCGAACCTCTGGCGAAATATAGAGAGAAAACAGTGAGAATTCACTTGAATTGTCACCATTTTCTCTCCAATCTTTCCCAATTCATACTCATCCACTCACTCTCATATTAAAGCCCTAAACACTCATACACTTAAGCCAAACACTCAAGAACACAAAGAAGATAGGTATAACCTCCCTCTTCTTACCCTAAATTTCTTATCATGCATGCATTTGCAAACTACAAAATGTAGTTCTTTCATCTTCTTGTTCTAGATCTAAGAAGATCACCATGGAAGACCATCTCCATGGATGATCTTCTACAAAGATCAACATTATTTTCATGATCTTTTACTTTCTTGCAAAGAAAACTCATTTTCAAAACCCTAAAAACCATTTTCAAGCATAAAATCTCATTTTCAAAGGGTAAAATCCCCCTCCCCAAGCAAATGAAATGCTTAGTCCTAATGTACCCCAAGGATGGTTTGGTATAGTTGATTCACCACTAAAATGTCTAGTGATCACTAACCAAAACCTAGGGAAATGGGGACAAGCATGGATGCAAAACCCCCCTTAAAATCATATTTTCTTTCTTGAGAAGTTGTTGTCCAGTAGCAATTTTCTCAGACCTCAGTCCATGGTATTAATTTTTGGACACAGATGAACTTGGAATTTGGTGTTGACTACAAAACACTTTTTGTAGCCAACATCCAGAGCTTTCCAGACATATTTTTACTTTATTTTTTGGGTGAGTAAAACTCCTCTTTTAAAATTTTCTTTCAGAGGCTAGTTCATCAGCTTCTGGGAATCCAGATCTCATATCTGAGGTTTCCAGAAGGTTTTGACCCCTCAAATCTTCTCCAAAATGGAAAATTCCTTCGCACAAATCTTATTTAAGGTGTCTAGAACAACTTTAATTCTCTGAGTTTATCCAGATTATGAAGTTTTAAGACCCTTGAATACATTTCAAAATTAGGTGTCTGCTGCCCTTTTCATTCTGGCAGAAGTGACTTCTCAACTTCAAAAGGTCTTTTGAGTATCAAATCTCAATCCAAAAATCTTCCAAAAAATCATGGGATCAGTTTAAAGTCTTAAAAAGATATTCCAATTTTTACTTTTCTGAGTTTCAAAGTATTTTGGCCAAAACACACACACATACACACACACACACACACACAAATGATTTTCAGCTTGGAAGACTCGTTTTACGAGGCGCGTCGGGTGCACACTAACGTCCTTCCCGACGCGTAACATGACCTCCGAACCTAAATCTCTGATCTCGGGCTTTTTTCAAAGTTTTGGCCCTCAAAATTAAAATGGCGTGGCGACTCCGTTTCATTGATTTTTTTCAAACAAAAATGGGAAAATTTTCGAATACGCACATCATCACACCATCATCATCCAAATTTGGGAGTCCTAAAGTCTTGTTGATCAAAGAAGGAGTAATAGAAAAAATTCTGTTCCTTAAAAACACCTTTCCAAATTGATCGGACTTCTCATTATCTAGGTTGGCATGAAGATTGGCATAGAAATTTTTGACAATAGCTTCAACAAATTTCGAAGGATGCAAGTTAGCTTTCAAAAAATTTCTATCCTCCAAGAACTGAAAAACACCATGCTTTTTGAAATCAACCTCGTCAATGTGCTTTTCCTTGAGAATTTTCGTGTCACTATGCCTTAACCAAAACTCCATATTTTCTTTTCGATAAAACTCCAATGAGAAGTAAGGTTTTGGAAAAGCAGTATTCACATCATCAAACTCTTTCTCAAGGAAATCAGAGGATTCAGAATATGCAAACTCACTAATCGAAGACTTTGAAGCTTTAGAAACAGAGGATGTTACCTTGGGTGTTGCAGCTTTCTGGGTAACATCTTTGACAGCAGTCCACTTGCTTTTGCCTTTAATGTTTCTTTTCTTAACTTCATACAAGGGCTCTTCTTCCTCAATCTCCCAATCTTCAAAAGTCTCAACAGAGTGGCTCTTTTCCGCATCAGCATGAAAGTCTTCATCCGAAACATGAGCCGAGGAGAGACCAAGAGAAGATTCTTCAGAAACTTCAACAGGATCGGAGGATGTGTTGGATTTTGAGGTCCCTTTGTGCCTCATTGCAGTGAGCCTACTTGAGCTCCTCTTTTTGACAGGTTGTGCCGAGGGTTTGTGAGCAATGGCTTTTCTTTTTGGCTTTTTGGTTGATGGAACGGGTGGAAGAGGTGGTAAGGTCACAATGGGCAAGGGTTGCGCCATTGTTGTCACCAATGGAGGATCATCCACCGACATTGTCATTGCCGGAGACACATTGAGAGGGGTGGTCGAAGTGTCCATGAGACTAGGACCACTTGAACCAACACCCGGAGATACCTCCAAAGGGGCGGATTGCTTTTTGGTAGGGGTTGCCATGGTTAGGGTTTAGGAAGGGTTTGGAATTTTGGAAGGTTGTTGATTTTGGAAGGTTTGAGAGAAGAGAGAGACGGTGACGGAGGGAGTATATACCGTGTAGAGAGAGAAGGGGTTAGGGCGGTTAGAGAGAGAGGAGAAAAATTAGGAATTTAAATTAGGATAAGTAATTTAAATTGATATGACATATCCCACTTCCTATTTTCACTCAATTAAAAAAAAACTATCCTCCCCCTATTTCCTAACCACACAAAGATAATAACATTAATTATTTACCCAACCTCCCTATTTTCTAGCCACAAGAAAAATCAAGTATAACCTCCTCACAAAAATTAACATCCGGCCATTATTTTGAAAAATATATTTTTTTTTATTTTTTGAAATTTTAATTTTCAGATTTTTTAATTTTTAATTTTTTAAATATATAAACCGAAAATAAAACTAAAAATAAAAATAATAAACAAATACAAATATACCAAGTCCATATGGTTTTTGAAAATCAAATCCCTAGATTTTAGGACTTAGTTATTTGAGTTGTTTATCAAAGATAAATTGGTTAGTTAAAGACTTTTTCAAACTTTTAAAACTCTTAAACAATAAAAAGACTTTCAAAGTTTAAAAACTTAAATAACTAAATCGAAAATAAAGAAATAAAAACATAATATAGCACATACAAATATGTTAATGGCAATGATGGTAACATCTAGGATAACACATATGATAAAAATCCCTTGATAAATATATTCAGTTTCAAACACTTGAGGCATAATAAGCTGAGCATTTTTAGACACTTCAGGCATAACAAGCTGAGCATTTTTCATGCACTTTAGGCATTATAGGCCTATATATATATTTTTAAGTACATTGCTTGTTACTCACGTATCAATACACTTCTTTAAACAAGAAAGCATCGTAGTAACGAGCTCCGTGCTTCGAGTTTTATTTCAAGTGTAAAGATCAAGTGATCTATGCCTTTCAAGTAGGGTACACTGTAGTAGCGAACTCCATGTCCCTAATACTTAGCATAAATCACCTCATACATTCTCATTGGCAAGAGTACATCGTTACAGCGAACACCGTGCCCCGGGCTCGAGAGAATAGTATGGATAAAATGCCTTTGCCTTTTATTTATCAAAAGAGATTAGTGACTTTGTCACTTTAAGCATATGAAGGGAGTTTAATCAAGTGTGTTATTCAGGGTGTTATCCTACCACAACAAAAAGGTCAGCATGTGCAGCAGTAAGAACTAAGATTACTAAAATAACAAAAAGACATATTTTTTTTATTATATTTTTTTTTAAATAAAAGAAAATAATAATAAAAATTAATGAAACATAATATACAACAAAATAATCCAGGAGTTTTTAAATGAAACAAAAACCAAGAGATTTTTTCAAACTAGAAAATCTCTCATGGTTAAAACCTTGAATCAAAAAATCATTTTTTAATTCATTAACAACCTTTTTATATTCAAGTTTAGATACAAAACAAGAGTGATTTACCTTAACATGTTTTACCATGTCTCGGTAATTTACCGGTTCCTTGTGTCTTGTTTGTATCCCATCATTCAAATCCCCGATCACTTGGCTTATAGGATGATTCTTTTGAATTCTCAAAGGGGGATCCCTCCTCACTGGATCATTAACTCCATTGGAGTTCTTATCATCTTCATTTTCTGCACTTGGATAGATTTTTGGTGTTATCTCTAGTGTTGTCGTATCAATGACAACACTTGGTCCAACACCAGACTCAACACAAGGACCAACATTTGAGGTAGCACTTTCTTCAGCAACTTCTTCAAGTTGTTCAACCCATATTATAGGAGTGTCTACAATTGATTCACCTGCAATGCTAGCCAAATCATCAAACAAAATATTTGCATACGCTTGAACGATTCCCAATCTCAAATTATACACACGAAATGAAAGACAATTTTGAGAATATCCAAGAAAAATGGCCTTGTCACACTTAGAGTTAAATTTACCTAACTGATTTCGATCATTCAATATGAAACAAACACACCCAAAAACATGAAAGTAATGAACATTAGGTTTCTTCCCATTCAAAATCTCATAGGGTGTCATTGTTGTACCAGGTCTTAAAAAAACTCTATTAGAAATGTGACAAGCCGTGTTAAACGCTTCAGCCCAAAATCTTTTCGAAATACTTTTGGAAAACATCATGACACGGGCCATTTTTAGTAAGATCCTATTTTTCTTTTCGGGCACCCAATTTTGTTGGAACATTTTAGAGGTCGAAAATTCATGGTGAATTCCCTTTTTCTCACAAAAAGTAGAAAAGGAAACATTATCAAATTCTTTTCCATGATTAGATCTTATACGAAAAATAGGTGAGCAAAACATGTTTTTGATTTTGGAATGTAAGAATTTAAACTTATCAAAAGTTTCAGATTTTTCTTTTAGAAAATAGATCCAAGTAAACCTAGAAAAATCATCCACAATGACATAAGAATATCTCTTACCTCCCATACTATCTACCTCAATTGGACCCATTAAGTCCATGTGCAAAAGTTGAAAACAATGTGTTGTTCCAAAGTGTTGCTCTTGATGTTGGGGAACAACTGGGTAACACAGGTTTGCTTATATTTAAGGCAATCCCTACACACATATTTATCTTTAAAAATTAATTTGGGAATTCCTTTAATAGCATCAAACCTAAAAAGTTTCTCCAAATCTCTGTAATGGAGATGTCCCAATTTTTGATGCCACAAAAGTGTGTCATCAATTTTTGCCGAATGGCAAACTTGTTTGTCTTCAACAAGATAACAATTGTCACTAGACCTAGTTCCTGTCATCACACAAGTGTTAGTACAATCAAAGACTTCACAAGTATTTTTGTTGAATTTTACCTCTAAGTTGTCATCACAAAGTTGGCTAATACTAATTAAATTAGCTACAAGCCCATCTACATGCAAGACATTCTTTAAAGAAGGAAATCCAGAGACATTAAGTGTTCCTTTACCAATTATGTTACTCCTACTACCACTACCATAGGTTACACTAATACCTTAAATTGGTTCATATTCTTTTAAAAATATTTTTGTTCCCGTCATATGGCGTGAACAACCACTATCAAAATACCATGAACCTTCCACATTTGTTTTCGAGGTAGTATAAACGACATCACACCTCAGATTAGGCTTAGATTTCCCTGACTTCTTACTTGGATTTTTAACCTTCTGACTTTCTGTGTTATCTCGAGTGCTGGGTAACACCTCAGGTAACACCTCGGGTAACACAGAGAGACGGGACTGTTTTTTCAAAAGAGTTTGACAACTTTTCTTAACATGTCCAGAGGTGTGACAATACTTGCACACTTTCTTTTTGTTTGAGGTTTCATTAGGAGAAAAATGTTCATTATTAACTTGTTCTTTAATAAAACACATTTTATCATCCTTATTAGCCAAAGTAGAAGTGATTGCTTTTAAAGACTCTTGGAAACCAATACCTGCCTTGGGAGGTTTACTCATACCAAGGATTTCATCCAACTTGGAAGACCCCATGTTGAGCTTCTTGAATGTGGCCTCGGCTAAAGATAGTTTGGCCTTGACTTTGTCCAGCTCCACATCCTTTTTGGTAAGTTGGACCTCTAGCTTAGTCATGCCCTCTTTCAACTTCTGAACTTCATTGGTCAAGACCACCACCTTTTTATTCTCCTTCTTCCATTCTACAAGCAATTCCTTATAGAGGTTCTTCAATCCAACAATGAGCTCATCCTTACTAAGCTCATCCTTTTGCTCATCTTCACGTGAGCTTCCTGCATCCATGTTAGTTGAACACATAAAACAAACAGCATTAAGAAAACTGAAATTGTTATACCTGCTGGATGTTATCTCAGGTGTTATCCCAGCTTGGGTAACACTCGAGATAACACTTTCAGTGTTCGAGTCACAAACAGTGACAAGCATAGCCGTTTGGTTAGGATTTGCAGGATCAAAAGCCATGACACCTAGACCAAGCACTTAGTATCGTCAAGTGACCTGCTCTGATACCAATTGAAATTGTCACGGCTTGACTAGACAGAGATGTTACCGTAGATGTTACCCAACACCTTTGATAACACACTGACGGACAACACACACACACACTCCGAAATAAAACAATTTTAAAAGAGTTTTGCAGCGGAATTAAAAGACACAAGAGTTAATTTTCTCAAGTTATATAATTATATAACTTGAGGATAGCTCAAAAGCCAAGACTTTATCTTCACTATATAAATGATTACAAAAGCCGAAAGTTTCCTAACTCTATTACAAGTAGAAAACGAATAGATCAAAACACAAACCCTATTCTACCCAAAACACAATCAAGTCCAAAGTACTTGAGAGTGGAATAACAAAGTATGGGAGAAAGGGCAAAAGGAACCAAAGATGTGTTTTGTCTCTTGTGCAAGGAGTGTGAAAGATGTGTGTAATTGGTATCTCTTCAAGTCTCCACACCTTGCCTATTTATAGTCTTCAAATGACTTGAAGGCTACTCCAAAATAACAGCTCTTCTTGTTAAAATCGTGTGAGAGGAGTGGAGAATATTCTTGGCTTCTTCTTCACATCATACGCCAACTTCCCACGAATGTAGCAACCGATTTCTTGAAGCCCAAGTCCATGCTTTATCCCTTGTACTCTCTTGCTTTCTTGGTATTGTACTCTTCAATTAATCAGTAACAACTCCATGACTTGGTCTTCCCACGTTTTTATTCCTTCATCAAATAATATGGACCAAGTAAACATTATTCGTAAATCTTCGTTTACGAATAATTCCTCCAACAACTTCCTTGATTTTAGCATTTAATCCAGCCATGAATTAACCTGAAATATGGACCAAAAAACACATATATCTTGCAAATAATATTAGACATTAGGATATAAATTAATATGGAAAGAATTATTAAATTACAACTCATTCCAGTTCGGGTAACACCCAACTGCCAGTGATAGCACCTGTGGTAACACCCACAGTCTGCATTAACACCATCCTTAGGATACATTAGGACTTAAAGCACTTCATTTGCTTGGGATGGGGGAGATTTAACTTGAAATCAAGATTTTATGTATGAAAATTGATCTTTAGGTTAAGAAAATGTTTTCAAGAAAGTAAAAACAATTTGGAAGGAATGTTGATCCTTATAGAAGATCATCCATGGAGATGAACTTCCATGGTGATCCTCTTGGATCTAGGGGAAGGGATGGAAAACAAACAAGTTACATCTTTGAAATGTGAGATGCGTGCATGGATGAGGGAGGTTTAAGGTAAGGAGAAGGAGGGTTTACCAATGGTGGTATCCTATCTTCTTTGTGTTTGTGTTTGAGACTTGAATTTAGTGAGTATTTGGTGAGTGAGATTTGAGAAAATGATTAAGAAAAAGGTGGCAATTCAAATGAATTCCCACTGTTTTCTACAATATTTTCGCCAAGGTGTTGTGTGAGTGAATTGTTCTTCATTTTGTTCATGGTTTTTCTGAGACTGAGGGGCTCTATTTATAGGCCTCTGGAAATTTCATTTCCATCCGCGTGGATATGTATGTAAGCGTGCACTGTTCATTAAATGCTGCCCCAGGCTTTGGACAAAGGGAATATATTTTCAAAATAAGCAACCAGTTGTTGTTTTACAGATTTCTATTTTCGAATTTTTCTCTTTTGTGAGATTATTTCCCTTGTTTAACTCTAAATAGCAATCCCCAACTTATCCTTGCTTTGTTAGAAAAGTTAGGTTTTGTTAGAAAAGTTAAGGCTTAGGTTAAGAATGTGAAGGCTTTCGTTAGTTTTCTAACGGAAATACTAACAACTCAGATTGGAGCACTTACAATAACATATACTTGATAATAAGTCCACCCTATGGGACACCAATGTATATAACATGGAACTATAATTCATGTTAATCCAATTACAATAGTGCACATATATTTCAACACTATTGAATATTAACAAAATCCCAGGACATGGTATTAAAAACTCATGCTCAACCAAAGAAACAGTGAAACACGTATTAAACACTCTGTGCACCACACTATAAACAGGTAAGCACTTATGGCACAAATTATATTACATAAGTCTTACAATTTCATCTCATACTATGGAAACCAGAAACAGCGTGTTATCCCTCCTGTTCAAACCAAGGAAGTAATGCCCTATTCACTTTTAGGCACTATAGAGCAAATAACCCTACATAGGTCATCACGTAGGGGTACAATAACATATAAGTAGCCCTACGCAATCCCAATACAACATTAAACCACTTCCTTTTTGGTTCCAAGTTCAAATACCAAGTTGTATAACATTTGGTTCAAGTGTCATAAACTGCCTTTCAAGCAAGTTCACCACATTATTTAAGGACCTTACCAATATCCTTTTGCCCAATTCAAACTCCATTATATAGTACTAAAGTTGTACTAGATGTATAGTTAAAGAGGCATTAATTCCATACTCCTTAGCTTAGGTTTACAAGCCCCCAAAGTAAGCCCCAGAACCATGTCCTGGGCACGAGTCGTGAAGGTAGGCACGAGTCGTGCCTTTCCCCTGCACGACTGCTCAACTGCTCACGACTAGTGATCACGAGTGTAAACCCTGAGGGTCACGACTCGTGCTCCAGGGCACGAGTCGTGCCCAAGCCCAGAATTGACATGTTCTTGTTGTACAACATCAGCAACAACACCAACAACTTCAGTTCAGCTACTACCAAGTGCCCAGAAACAGTATATAAACATATTTTGGTCCATAATAAACTCCCTTCATGTCTTATAACATCTCTATAACATGATTCAATTTCAACTCAAGCCATAATATCAACTTTTGACATAGTCATTCACCTTACTTGGTTACTTCTAATTCAAACACCAAGAACAGATTTCCACTTCACACAAATCATCCATAACATCATAATAACATTACTAAACATGTTATGAACAGATATAGAATAGAATCATAACAACTTACCAACTTTTACCAAAATCAAAGGAAGATATAAACGGATAAACTTGCTCTACTCAACTCCTTTAGCAAGAAATTGAAGTTGTAATCAATAACACATCCAAGGCTGAATTTCTGTGATTTTTTGAAGTTAAGCTAGGGTTTGGGAACTTTCAAGAACGTAGGAACCATGGAAAGAACTGAGGGTGAAGAATGCTTCCTTAAGAAGCTAAAAAGGAGATATATATAAAACAAATTACACCCAAGCTCCTCAAAGATTGAAATGCAACAAACAACTACCTTGAACTTTTTATTTACACATAAGCACCTTAACACTTTTTATAACACTTTCAATCAAAATTAAAGTGTTACCAAGTAACTACACAAATTTTCTTTATTTAGACATTATATGCTTAAATCAAGTTATAACATCTAAAAATACATAGTTCATCAAAATGCCTCAAATGAACACGTAAGCAAATCAAATGCTAACAAACCAAGGATGATATGCAAGGCATACCCAACCCCACGTGCTTCACGTGTGACAAAAATGTGCCTAGTCTTAGGGTCGTGACAGTTTGTAACCAGTTTTGTTAAAAAAAAATCGTTAAATGATCACGTACAATTCACGTTTAATTTAGCGGAGAATGTTTTTGAAATTTTCACAGGGCTTTTGGTCATTCACATGGATAATATATTGAGGCAAATTTTTTTTAAAAATAAAAACCTTATTCTCCTCCCTCCCACATGACACAAACACATGCACATCCACCCATTCCCCTTGCAAACCCTCCATCCCCTTCCTGTCGGCCACCCCTTCCCTTATCACCAGATTATTCTCCCTCCTAATTAAATAATACACACACACACATACACACACTTTATCTCTCTATCCTCCCCATTACGATCATCCCTCACCTTCCTCTCCTCCAACGATCCCTCCAATTCACACCCAATTACGTACATATCCGACTTTCCTACATAAGGCTAGATCTAAACCTTGAAACCCCACTCCCTTCCAAGCTCGTCGCCCCCAATTTCTCAGATTTGCTTCTCCCCGTTTTGTGAAACCCAATTGCAGATTATATATTATTGTTGATGGTTTTAATGTTGATGGCTTTAATGTTGGTATGTGTACGCGTATGCTTGTGTTTGTGTGTGTGTGTCTGAGTGTATTTTATGCATAGATTTGGGTGTGTTTGTATAGGGGTGGTGGTGGAGTAGGTGGTTGGTGTGAGTGTTTAATGGCGGCAGTAGCATTAGAGAATGGTGGTTTCTAACTGGTGGTGTAGGACGGTAGTGATTGGTGGTTAGTAGTGAGGATTGGAAATGCTGGTGGTGGTTGTTGGTTATGGTGGAGATGACGGTGGAATTTAGTTAAACAATATCACATGAGTAAGTTTTAGGGAAAATCTGTTTCTCCATAAGTTATAAAAAGCCCACTTTCATCCTTAAAAATATCGAGTTTAGACATTAAAACATTGAGTTTAGGCCTTAAAATACCTAAAAAATAAAATAGTGAGTTTAGGCGTTAAAACAGTGAGTTTAAGCTAGAAAATAAAATAGCGAGTTTAGGCCTTAAAACATTGAGTTTAGGCTTTAAAACACCAAGTCGATATATTTAAAAACAGGATTTTTTATAACTTATGGAGAAACAGGTTTCCCCCAAAATTTTCTGATATGATATATAAATAATCTTTACTTTTTATTTTGGTTTTTCAATAGATTATTATTTCTTTGAAAAACTTAAAAAAAATACTCCCTCCGTCCCAACAATTGCTTCACCATTTTTCTTGGGCACGGGAATTATGATAATGGGAGGGAAAAAAAATGTTGTGAGTGTAATTTGAAAATAGGAGAGAGAATTAGTGGAGGGAATAATAAATTATAATGGTGTTGTGAGTATTAAAATAATGTAGGAGAGAGAATGAGTGGAGGAAATAATAATATTTTATGTCCAAAAAAGGAAAGGTGAAGCTTCTAACGGGACGCCCTTTTGGGTAATTGGTGAAGCTTTTATTGGGACGGAGGGAGTATATAAATTGTAGTAAAATGTTTTTTTTTTCCATTTTTTAATGTTATTACGCATAAAATATCATTTGATTTTTTGTATTTAGGGATATTAATATTTCTATTTCGTCTATTCTTTTTCATTATATTTGCATTAAAATAATAGTGAAATAACTCTTGTTCAATAATATCCTCCGTTAAATGATATGTGACTTGCATGTGATTATTTAACGAGTTTTTGTAACAAAATGGTTAAAAACCCAAACATGTAAATAAAATGACAACTTTGGGACCTAAATTATAAATAGTGAAAGTTAGGGGCCTACATTATAAAGTTACCCTAAACTTTGGGGCCTAAAATGTAATTTGTCCTATTGAAAATTCAAATTTAAGTCCGTATAGAGAGAGTATATCTTGTGGGCTTTAGGCCCAATAGGAAAGCCGACTTAGAGAAATATACCCATCAAATACAGGCCGAAATCGTACCTCTAGTATATCCACATGTCACGACTTAGTTTAGTGTGACCTAAACTGTACTCATGTTGTGTACCCACTAAAATATACTCCCTCCGTCCTACTCCAAGTGTCACTTTTTATCTAAAATGACGTCTCGTTTAAAGTGTCATCTTTTCTAAAAAGGAAATGTTTTATTAATATTCTAATATCCCATCCACTATTTCCTCCACTAATTCTCTCTCCTCTACACTCACAACACTTTTTAAATTCACTATTTCCTCCACTAATTCTCTCTCCTATTTTCAAATTACACTCACAACATTTTTTCTTCCCCCTTTTTTTCTTAATTTGCGTGTCACCCCTAAAAGGGTGACACTCTTGGTGGGACGGAGGGAGTATCCTCTTTCTGCCACCGTTTGTCTTTGTATAATTACTAGAATAAGTCCGCGTCGGAGGACATTTTTTTTTTTTTTTTAATTAAGCCCTTGTCCAAGGACACGTTTTTTTTTTTTAATTTAAAAAAAAAAAAAATTAAGGGCAAAATGAAAAATTTGACACATGACACTGTTCATAGTACTGTAGATAGTGGAGGTGTGATTTATACTATAGATATTTCACTTTCAACATAATATGAAAAAAAAATGACATAAAGAAATTTATTAACAAAGATGCCTAATTATTTTTTAATAGTATAAATGGCAACAAGGGTGAACAGTACAATGAATAGTTTCAAATGGGTTTTTTTCATTTTGCCCTCACTAAGTTGTCTCTTTCCCATTTTGTCCTTTAAAAAAAAATTTAATTAAAAAAAAAAACACGTATCCTCGAACACAAACTTTTACTAGTATCTTATAAATTATACTTGTGCAAGTTGTGCAAGTATGTATTGAAATATATTTAGTTAGAGGTAGAAGTTTATATAATGTTTCATTCGTATTTAAAAATATACTTCCTCCGTCTCGCTACAAATTGCACACTTTTTTCATTAGGCGTCCCATTATAAATTGCACACTTCCTAAAATGACAAAGAATCTTTACTATTCCCTCCACTCATTCTCTCTCCTACATTATTTTAATACTCACAACACCATTATAATTTACTATTCCCTCCACTCATTCTCTCTCCTATTTTACTTTTACACTCACAACATTTATATCATTATTTTTTTCCTTAATCTCCGCGCAAACAGTAACTGTGCAGTTTCAAGCGGGACGGAGGGAATATATATACTCCCTCCGTCCCACCCGATATAGGATTTATTTCCTTTTTGGGCGTCCCATCCGAATTTGGACAACCCAAAAAGGAAAGTTTATAATAATAAAATATTCACCCAACCCCACTCATTCTCTCTCCTACATTATTTTAATACTCACAACACCATTATAATTTATTACACCCTCCACTCATTCTCTCTCCACTCATTCTTTTACACTCACAACATTTTATTAAAATATCATTATTCCTTAATCCCCGTGTCGGGAGCAAAAATCCTATATCGGGTGGGACGGAGGGAGTATAAAATAACTATTAAATAAAATAATTAAATAATTTAGTTTTTGTAAACAAATAAAATTTTCTTAAAAATACAATTCTTTTTATTTATAATATTTTTTTAATCGTATTAAAGAATTAACATTTTTTAGTATAAATTAAAGTATTAATTATTTAAGATAATGTCAATTATTTTTTAAAAAGAAATAAAATTTTAACACTTTATATTAAAAACTTTGCATTGATCCCTTAAAAACTAATGATCATTACAAACTAGCCCATTTGTCATCATATGCTCGATACATGACCTATTTTGTTAATTTTTCTAACGTTCATTAGTTTCAGGGTGTAAAGTGGGACGATTTGAAAATTTATTACCAAACAAATCGACTTTTCAAACGGGAGTAGAAAATGGAAATCGATGAATACTTTAAGACCATCCGCAGGGGTGACTTAAGTTATCAGCTTCTCTCTCCTTCACATCAGCTCCAGTCATCAATAATCACAACTTCGCAATATTTTACCCACAGTGATGACTTAAGTCATCAATTTCTCTCTCATATTTTTTACTATACCCCACTATATTTTCTTTTTCCTACTCACATGTATAACCATTATTATCATTATTCATATTATTTTATTATTGTTAATTATACATGATAATAATTTATATCTTTTTATTATAATAATTTTAATTATTAATTAAATAATTTTACTAATATAATTATTATTTAATAGTCTTTTTAAATATGATAAGTTAATAACATTTTATTATAGAATATATAATATGAAAATTATCTACAAAGACAATTGAAATTAAAAGATTACATGATGTAACAAACAACATAAAAAAATTAAAATTACATAGGACACACTCTAACACACAATTTTAATTATCATCAATTTCTTCATTAAAATTTTTCCAAATGTTCTCAATCAAATCTTTTTTCAGTGACTTGTTGATATTTGTATCTCGAACTTGACTTCGATTACTCATATATGATGATAAGTCATATTCTCGAACATTGGAGAAAGTAAACCTTTGATTTTCACTACTAGTTGATGCTTGATTTTGAGTGAAATCTTCTTCATAGTCTCTTGGATCAAAATGTGTATAGGTTGAGCGTTCGTCCTCAACTATCATGTTGTGAATGATGATACAAGCTAGCATAATTTTACCCAAGATACTCCTACTCCATGCTAGAGCAGGTTATCAAATTATAGCAAATCGAGCTTGTAAAACACCAAAAGCATGCTCCACATTTTTTCTTACCGACTCTTGTTTCTTAGCAAATAATTTATGCTTTGCCGTCTGCGGGGCACTGATTGATTGAATAAAAGCCGCCCATTTCGAATATATTTCATCAGTAAGATAATATCTCATATTATATGAATGATTATTCACATTATAATTAACTGGCGAAGCATGGTCTTCTAATATATCTGTAAATACTGGAGAACTGTCTAGGACATTTATGTCATTACACGAACCTGGTGTTTCAAAGAATGCATGCCAAATCCACAGATCACGCGAGGCTACGGCTTTGAGGATTAACGTTGGTGTTTTATTTCTACCTTGAAATTGTCCTCTCCAACCTCGTGGACAATTTTTCCAAGTCCAATGCATACATTCGATATTGCCCATCATTCCTGGAAATCCACGCTCCTCTCCTTGTCGGAGTAACGTAGTTATATCATCAGAATTCTGCGTATATGCCAACCCACTTACTCACTTGTAGGTTAATTCTTCTCCATCGACATTTGCACGACTCAACATTCCTTTCATTTATGTTGCTTGGATTTTCTGTTTGAGATGCTACAAACATTTTCATTATATTTGCCCAAAGATCACGTTTCTTTTTATTTGTCCAGTTATCGTATCTCCACCGGCCTCAAGGTAAGTCGAACATAGAGCTCTATCTTCAGCTATGGTCCATACCCGCCTATCTTTCTTACTTTTGGATTCGCCGGGTTGGTTAGAAGGAACAGTGGGATTCTTTTCATCAACATCATCTTCAATATCTTGAAATAAAATTCTTGAGCTACCCACATCACCAACAGGAGTTTTAGGAGAGTTATTATACTGTTGGGATGTTGAAAATTCGAGATTTGAAGAATGAAATTGGACATTTTGAGAAGACAACATATTTGGAGAAGAAAAGAAATTAGGATTGTATTGATTTTGAAATAAATTTGAAGCATTAGAAATATTAGGAATTTGTTGATGTAGAGAATAAAATCCCATCAATTGAGATAGTTGAGGATGGTTTAACAAATTTGGATCAATAGGCATGTGTGAATTTGAAGAATTTCTATTGACATTTGAATTTGTTTGGAAATGTTGGTTGTTTTCATAGTAATTAGGATAATTTGGATCCATAATTACGAAATAAAATATTTTTAAAGAAATTTTAAGGAGAGAATGGCTAATTTTTAATCAAATTGAGAAAATTGAAGAAGGTGTCCAACATATGTAAAGTTTGTGTGTATTTATAGTTGAAACAAAATAATTGGGCGTTGGTAAAATTTTTTTTTAATTTATAGTCGTTGGTAAAATTATGACTTTTTTTTTTGTTTGAAATTTATAGTCAAATATACAATGATATCTGACACTCCTCGTTGAATTATTGACCCAAAAAAAGACAAAGAAGAAGAAAATAAAAAAGGCAACAATTATTGACCAAAAAAAAAAAAACAAAGAAGAAGAAGAAAATAAAAAAGACAAACAAGGAAGAAGAAAATGAAAAAAGGCAAACAAGAAAAAAAAAACCGCATGCATGGAGAGTGTAGTCCACTCTCCAAGCTTTCTCCTTCGTGTAACATACGGCAAGTGAGTCAATTTTTCTCCTTTAGCCAAGCCTTTGATATCTACTGTCAACCAAAATTTACAAAGAGTCATCAAAGCCTCTCTTCAAAGGGCACCATTGTGGGAGGCTTGCAAAGCCACATCAGCCAAGCCTTTCTTCAAAAGTCACCATTGTGTATAGTCTAAGGGGTAAGCCAAAAAAAAATTCAAAAAATTATGCATATGAGTATGACCCGCTGCCCAAAAATAATGAATGAAATAACCATGTCATGATATTTGTCCACATAGTACGTTCAGACAACTCTATCTATGTACAAAAGGTTAAATAAAAAAAATAAAATAATTTTGTCAAGGGTAGAAAAGCTTGGCATATAAAAGCTCATTCCAAGTATCTTGAAGCCCAGGCAAACACCAATGCACACAATCAGCATAGCTAACCGGATTAGCTACCTGTTCCGGTGTCAACGGACTCCATTGCTTCTTGTATATCGATGTATGTGCATCTTTTCTATAGCTTGAGAGCTGCGTAATATTAAGAAACGTGATGGCCACTTTCGATTTACGGAACACCTCTTCGATCACCTCCATTATGCTTTTTCTCGAGTCCGATCCCCAGTAATTTGGATCGTCTATTATACTTGTTTGATTGTAACAATTTCCATTTGGTTCGCCTCCCCATTCTATGCTTCTGTTCATTGAACAAATAGAAATTATTAGGCTCGAGGTTGACAAAATCAAATGTCTTAAGATTTCTAAAGTCAACTTGATTGAAATTTGACTGCACTGTACTCACTGTGCATGAGTAGGAGACATGCTAGTGAAGAAAACCCGAGTTTTCTTTGGATCCATATTCTTCTTAACCCATCTCACCATGCTTTTCATTCCCATTCTATATGCATCTTCGGTTGAAGCCTCCACTATATCTTGCACTTCATCTTCAAATGATCCTTGCCTGCATGAATCAAACTCAAACATTATCAAATGGAAGAACCAAAAAAAAACCTATCTCAGACTACAAGAGCTTTCACTATACATAGGGTCTACAAGAGCTTTCACTATACAAGAGCTTTCACTATTTCACTATACATAGAAGTCATCCCAACAGTAAACTATTGGATTAGTAGTGGTATAGCAAGTCATGCTTAAAGTGCTACAAAAGATCGGACCCGTTCAAAAAAGGATCGAACCCATAAATTACGAAAAATTGAAATTACTAGCTAGGGTTTAAAAGAACTTACAAGATCTTAAACCTTAGGCCAGTCATCCACCAAAGATAGGTATTGAACACCATAATATCAACTCCTTTCCAATGCTTTCCATGTTTATTTATCGAACCTTTCCTAACAACCCTATCTGATACCCTATGGATTACTGCATCGTCTGAGTTTGATTCAACTAAGAATGGGGCCCAATAAAACTCGATCGTTGCATTGTACTCCTGAACATCGTCATGGAAAATGAAATTAACTACGTACGTGTCCTGTCACTTTTTTTTTTCTATTTTTTGAAAAAAAAAATGTAGCATGTACGTACCTTGGCTGTGAAAACTGTTAGGGAGCCTTTTGTAACCATGGATTTAGCATTTTCGGGGATGATGGAATGGAGAAGACAGACCATGGAAACGTATTGGCCTCTGTTTAACGAATCCCCAACAAACATCATCCTCTTTCCTCGTAATGTTTCCAGCAGCAATGTCGCGTTGAAGCTGTAACATTATATTTGTACAATATATTAGAGAACGTTAATTCAATTTAAGATCAAATGAGGGTCAAGGATGTTAAAATAGGAACATGCCAGAGAAAGAGAGAAAGGGAGGCGCATATGTTTTAGGGTTGAAGAAACCTTTTCTCTTAATGATTCAATATGATTTACAGATTTCATATATATACATCAGACCCCTGACACTATTATAGGAAAATGAAATATAGGACTCTATTAAACTAAGATTTGATACTATCATATACTCCCTCCGTTCCATTACAAATCACACACTTTCCTTTTTGGGCGTCCCACTACAAATCACACACTTCCTAAAATGGAAAGTTTTTATCACTATTCCCTTCACTCATTCTCTCTCCTACATTATTTTAATACTCACAACACCATTATAATTTACTATTCCCTCCACTCATTCTCTCTCCTATTTTACTTTTACACACAACATTTACACTACTAGAATAAACAAATTTGGAGACTAAATTTGGAGACCAAAAGGATGGACGCAAAGTAGAGACCAAATATTTTAAATGTTGCGACCAACAAATGGTTGCAAATAATTGGAGACCACTGTGTGGTCCCTATTTTGATATGGCGACCACTCATTTAATTGGAAACCACTGTGTGGTCCCTATTTTGGAGACCACTGTGTGGTCCCTATTTTGGAGACCACTATGTGGTCCCTGTTCTTTTAATGGTTGCAAATAATTGGAGACCACTATGTGGTCCCTATTTTGGAGACCACTATGTGGTCCCTGTTCTTTTAAAAACTGTTTTTTTACATTTTTTGAATCTTTAAACGGGACGGAGGGTGTATATGTTTAGGTATAAACCTACATTTTTTGAAACTTATTTTATATAATTTTTTTGAAAAAAATATCCTTACCAAAAAATGTCTAAAATATTTATCTCAATTCAAAAATAAATTAAAAAAAAATAATTATACTTTTAAAATATTAATAATACTTATAGGGTATAAGGTATACTCCCTCTGTCCCAGCCCACTTAGGATTTTTTGAAATGGCACGGGAATTAAGAAAAAGGTAAATGTTGTGAGTGTAATTTAAAAATAGGAGAGAGAATGAGTGGAGGGAATAGTAAATTATAATGGTGTTGTGAGTATTAAAATAATGTAGGAGAGAGAATGAGTGGAGAGAATAGTGATTTAAGGTTTCCATTTTGGGCCGTCCTAAGTCGTGTGGGACGCCCAAAATGGCAAAAAGTTCTAAATCGATCGGAACGGAGGGAGTAGGGTATAAGGTATAGGGCATAGGGCATAGAGTATACCCTATACCCTATACCCTGTACCCTATAGGGTATACCCTATACCTTGTACCCTATAGGGTACACCCTATACCCTATACCTTATACCATATACCCTATAGGGTATACCCTATACCCTATAGGGTATACCCTATGCCCTATGTCATATACCTTATACCCTATACCCTATATGGTATGCCCTATACCCTATACCTTATACCCTATACCCTATATCCTATAGGGTATACCCTATACCTTATACCCTATACCCTATAGGGTATGCCCTATACCCTATACCATATACCCTATACCATATACCCTATACACTATACACTATACCCTATACCCTATAGGGTATACCCTATATCCTATACCCTATACCATATACCCTATACACTATACACTATACCCTATACCCTATAGTGTATATCCTATACCATATGCCCTATGCCCTATACCTTATACCCTATACCATATATCTTATAGGTTATACCCTATACCCTATAGGGTATACCCTATACCTTATACCCTATACCCTATATCCTATAGGGTATACCCTATACCTTATACCATATACCCTATACCCTATAGGGTATGCCCTATACCCTATACCCTATACCATATACCCTATACCCTATACACTATACACTATACCCTTTACCCTATAGGGTATAGGGTATACTCTATAGGATATAGGGTATAGGGTATAAGGTATAGGGTATACCCTATAGGGTATAGGGTATAGGGTATAGGGTATACCCTAAATATTTTAGACATTTTTTGGTAAGGATATTTTTTTAAAAAATTATACTCCCTCCGTCCCGCTTATTACTTCACCATTTTGGCTCCGGCGCGCAAATTAAGGTGGAGAAAATGTTGTGAGTGTAATTTGAAAATAGGAGAGAGAATGAGTGGAGGGAATAGTAAATTATAATGGTGTTGTGAGTATTAAAATAATGTAGGAAAGAGAATGAGTGGAGGGAATAGTAAAGATTCCTTTGCCAAAAAAGGAAAGGTGAAGCTTTCAATGGGACACCCAAAATGACAAAAAGTGAAGTTATCAGCGGGACGGAGGGAGTATAAAATAAGTTAGAAATTAACTAAATATTTCTATCAATTATTACTTTGGTATATTAATATTTCTTAGAAGTTTAAATTATTAAATTAATGAGTATTATTATTAATTAATAACATTATTATTATTAATTATATAATAATAATTATTAATATATTCAATTATTTAATTGAATAATTTACAATAAAAGTATATAAATATTTTAGACTTTTTTTTGGTAAGGAAGTTTTTATTAATATTATTATTAAGTATTATTTTTTTAAAAAAAAAAATTTGAATTGAGATAAATATTTTAGACTTTTTTTTGGTAAGGAAGTTTTTTAAAAAATTTATTAGGCATAATTAATTATTAGTACTATTATTAATATTAATTAATTAATATTAATAATTCATTAATAAATATTATTGATAATAAATATTTTTGATATCAGGCATAATATTATTTTATAGTTTAAATTATTAGTATTATTATTAAGTATTATTAACAATAGCATCATTATTAGTATTATTATTAAGTATTATTACTAATAATTTTTAAAGAAATAAAAGTATATAATATAAAAATATTTACTTTTTTGATATTATGTATTATTACTAGTTATTATTAATATTATTATTAAGTATTATTATTAATTATATAATAATAATTATATATTCAATTATTTAATTGAATAATTAACAATAGCATCATTATTAGTATTATTATTAACCATTATTAATAATAATTTTTAAAGAAATAAAACAATGTCATATGACATTGTTTTATTGGGTCTCAATTAATCACGCGGATCATGACTAAATCAAATCCAACCATTCACACATTCAATCCAACGATCCACAATTCTTCAAACAAAACCAATAATTTAACTCCCTATTTCTCTCTCATAATATCTATCTCAGTTTAACAAAACCAATTCAAAAACCACGCCTCCTCAATTTCTCTCTCTCCATCTCTCTATTTCTCTCCACACAGACCCATCACCGGACCGGAGACCATCACCGGAATCCCACCCCTCCCTTTCCCCCTCAATTCGACTCTCCTCCTCGAATAATCCATGGCTGCCTTCCTCATCTTTCCTTTCCCCAACCCACGCCACTACCCTTCATCGTCTCCGGCGACGGCAACGGTGGCTCCGCCCCTTCGCCACTTCTCTTCTTCTCCAATATTCTTCTCAATTCGACTCTCCTCCTCGAATAATCCAGTGCTCGGATTCAGACTCAGAATGTTAGCAAGAAAGAAGACGATTGCAGTTGCAAAGTGAAAAAGATGGTGAAGAAAGTTTCTGTTTCAAACAGCCCAGAAAATATGGATATTGAGGAAGAAAGGAAGCTGGAAAGTACAAAGAGAAAAATGAGGGAAAGATATGAAGTGATTGAAAATGAGAAGAAGAAAAGGAGAGTTCAGATAATTGATTTTCTGAAACCTCAGCCGCCTTGTGTGCAACCCCCGGAGATGAAGCAACGGAGAAAGAAACTTCCTTCCCTTAATCTTACTAGCTCCGTCTGTTGATTTTTGAAATGTAAATTTTTGGGTTTTATTTTTTTTAATGTGTAATAAATATGAAAAATGAAATGTAAGTACATTTTTTGGCTGTATTTTGGAGATTCATTAGGAATTGATGTATTTTGTTATTTTTAATTGATGTATTTTGTCATTTTTCAATTTAAAATTATTTTTAATTTAATTTCATTATATTTATATAATTAATTGTTAAAATATTTCTGAATTATCAAGGAATGATTTGAAAATATTTTAAAATAATATATTTTAATTTATTTTGAATATTTTTTTTAAAAAAAAAAACAGAAGTTTGGAGACTACTATGTGGTTGCTAACTTTCATACTTGGCGACCATGTCCTTGGTCTCCATTATTTGAGACCATGTCAGCGTTGGTCTCTATTCAAATTCGCGACCACGTAGTTACGTGGAGACCACAAATTTTGGAGACCACATTTTTTGTTTGGAGACGACTGAATGGTAGCAAATTGGAGACCACTCTAAGTGGTCGCCTTTAGTGACCAGATATTCACAACCACCATAATGGTCTCCAAATTGTAAATTGGAGACGATTTTTGTCATTTAGAAACCAAATCCATCGTCTCTAATTTTTGTTTTTCTAGTAGTGTTATATCATTATTTTTTTCCTTAATCCACGCGTGTACAGTAACTGTATGATTTCTAATGGGACGGAGGGAGTATCAATAACAACCTAAGAATATGGGATCCTTAGCCATATATACAGTTGAGAATATCACCGTATAACAATCTTGATATCTCGTCTAATACCCCCCTCAAGCAAGACATCCAAAGGGGAGACGCAGCTTGACCGAGAGAGCCTGAAAGCGTGGTTTAGAGAGACCCTTAGTGAACACATCGGCAAGTTGATCATCGGTGGAGACATAGGTGGGACATATGAAGCCTTACTCAGTTGGAAGATCTTGTGCTTGAGGGCAGTGTTGCTTGTTTCCTCAGCTATCACCCCCAATGTCAATCTACTGCCTTGGCTCTAGTACCCCTCTGGCTGGTCGATCCCCCACAGGAGGACGATCTCCCTTCACAAATCTATCTAACCTGACTTCATTCACCCTCATTCACCCATTTTTGGATGATTCTTTTCAAACTCATACATTCCTCCGTCTCATGGCATGTATCCTTGTGGTGCTCGCAATACTTGTCATTGTCCCTCCTGAACTTATTTTGGGTGTTCATGGGGCTGGAGGGCCTAGGTCGACTGTATTCATAATATCAGTCCGACTGACCGTAAGGGGGTGAAGCTTTCAGGGACTCTCTCAGTCGCCCTAGTTCTGTTTTTTCACTTGTTGTTGTTGTCAGTCTTGGCTGATCCCCCTTTGGTCGACTCACCAGCTTCTGAGTGTTCGAGCTCCTTTATTTCTTCCTTTCTTTGTGTGCCTCAACAACGGCCACATCGTAGGCTCATTCGAACAACTCCTTTCTCGTCGTGGCTCTCCTAACCTAGAGCTCGTAATCCAAGTCAGGTGAAGACACTTCATTTCTGAAGGAATTGATGACCTCCCTGTCTGTAATGTCCTCCTCTATTTGGTCGACCAACTCCTTAAACCTTGTGAAGTAACTCATGGTACTTTCTATCTTACCCTGAGTCATGTTGTTGAGGTCGGTGACCGTCTTCTTGCGAGCCCCAGCTGTCAAGAATCTCTCCAAAACTTTCTCCTCATATAACTCCATGAGGTGATGCAGCTAATTGACAGACTGTGAAACCAAGTCAGTGATGCACCGGTGAAGGTGCTGGTTAATGTCTTGCATAGCACATCATCCTCGAAGGAGACCAAACACATAGTGGCCTCGAAATGTTGCATGTGGTTCAAAACATTAGTCGTGCCAGAATATTTTTCTAGCACGGGTAGCTTGAACCCTGTAGGTGGACCTTTGTCAAATATGCTCTTGTCCAAGGGTCAAAGAGTACAATCATTTCGTTCGACCTTGCCGTCTGTAGCCTTTCGATCTGCTTCCATGCTGTATAACCTCCTTTTCAAGTTTAAGAGCTCCCTAACATCCAGGTCGCCTCTTGGATGGGATACAAAGTTGGATTTCTACCTTTCCTCTTAGTGGTGCTCCCTCCTTGAGTATGATTTTGTCTCTCATCTCTTGGAGGATTACTGTCTCTCCTATCCCTCCTGTGAAGCGATCGATCTCCTCTTGGGGGTGGCCTACGTTGAGCTCTATCAGCTTCGAGCTGCCTTCTCTGACCTGAGTCGGCCTTTTGTACCCTTTGATGGTTAAGCCTATCCCTCAGGTCGCAAGTCCTATCAACAGAGATGTGGGTAGGGGCGGCCTGTCATCTCTCCTCTCTTCTCCAAAAGGGCCCCCATTAGCACGTCTGTGTGATGTCAGAGAAGGTGCTACCCTTTGTGACCTCCTGTCGTTCTTTTTAGGAGACTCTGGTAGCTCGAGTAACTCGTTTTGCACCTCGAGCAAGCTTTGCAGCACTCTAGCTCGCTCTAGCAAGATCTCATTCCTACTAAGGTGAGAAACTGAGGGACCTGCAATGTCGTATGTAATTGTTCGACCCGTTTGGATCATCTTAGCATGTTGTCCTCTTTGATTAGGCATGGGCCTCTTGTCCCTCCTCCTATCCTGTATTCCTATCCCATCGGCCACACTGTTTGAACGAGTGGCCCTTCTAGTAGGGTGCCCAGGTGGAGGAGGAAGAGGAGGCAAGTTGGCAGTATGGTTCCCTGCACATGCATTCGTGCCTCGGTTGTTCCCTCTAGCATTCTCATTAACTGGTTCACTTGAGGAAGTGGCGGTATATCCTTCAGATACCATGTTTTGTGTTTTTGTAAGGTTTCAAGGTCTAGTGATATCGTTTCCCGACAATGGAACCAAATTGATGATGTAGGAAACGGTCTGGATCAGCCTTAGTCCAGCAATAGGTTATAATCCAGCTACTATGACCTGAAACCACGAACAAACGACTTGCCGAATTTGTATCCGGCTAATACCCTCCGGCGTGATGATAAGTGTTGAGTTATGTAATGATAAACTGTATGGAAATGATGTAATCCCAAAATAGACAAGATGACAATTCCTTTTAACGTTTTATGTTGTCTGGTATATATAGTGATTATGTCCCTAAGATCGCGAAGATGTTGTTGGTGTAATTATCTCCTAGAATATAGGAAGCGGTTACAAGTGACGACGTGGGTAAATGCACGTGTTGGTAGGTCGATGTCGCTTGAATGATCAAGGGCGACCTGAATTCATGTCTTGGTTAGGCAGAGGTCGTTCAAGTAGCAGATCGTATGTCGAACAAAGCTAGGTCAGTACTAACGAAGGTCGGACAATTAGCTTGATCGACTGATCTATACCGTTGGGCCGATAGAATTGTAGTCGTTGGATAGGCCCATCCATTTGTTATACCCCTGAAATGGTCCAAATATTGGTATTCGTATATTGGGTATTTTTTGAAAAATCAAACGGAGTCGCCACGCCATTTTTATTTTAAGGGCCAAAACTTTGAAAAATGCCCAAAATTAGAGATTTGAGTTCGGAGGTCACGTTACACTCCGGGAAGAACGTTAGGGTTCACCCGGAATGCCTCGTAAAACGAGTCTTCCTAGCTTAAAACCATTTGTGTGTGTGTGTGTGTATTTCTTTGATTAAAATAAATGCAAACTGAGAAAAATGAAAATTGAGGATTCTTTGTAAGACATTAAACAAGTCCCATGATTTTTGGTATGATTTTAGGGTTGTGTTTTGGTACTCAAAAGACTCCTTGAAGTTGAAAGTCAATTCTGCCAGAATGAAAAAGACAGTGGACACTTGATTTTAAAATGGATTTAAGAGTTTTAAGAATTCAGAATCTGGGGGAAGTCAGAGAATGAAAGTTGTTCAAAACATCTTAAATAATTTTACTGCAAAAGATATTTATAATTGGAGATGATTTGATGGACCAAAACCCTCTGGAAATCACAGATGTGAAATCTGGATTTCCAGAGACTGTTAAACTGACCTTTGGAAAATAATTTGGAAAAGACAGTTAGACTCAAGTAAAAATATTTCTGGAATCCTATGGATGTTGGCTACAAAAAGTATTTTGCAGTCAACACCAAATTCCAAGTTTTAATGTGTCCAAAAAATAGGAAAATGGACTGAGGTCACAGAAAAATGCTACTGGACAGCAACATATTCTTGAAGGAAAATGTGGTTTTTGGGGGGATTTGCATCTATTTTCACCCCATTTTCATCCCTAGACTTGATTGGTGATTCATTGCTTTGTATCATATCAAGTCATCCTTGGGGTATTAATGGAGGTTTAGAGCAAAATGGGAGAGGGAGTTTAAAAAAAAGGGTTTTTTAAGAAAAGAAATCAACTAAGAGGAAGAAAGTTAAACCCTAAGATGATCATCATGGGGACTTAACCCCAAAGATGACCATCTTAGGTCAAACTAACAACAAAATGAGGTAAAGATTTAAGCTTAAGACAAGTAAGTTAAAGACAAGAACAAATAAAGTAAATTGAACTTTTAAACAAGCAAATTAAAACAAAAATGTAAATCAAGACATGAAATCAAAGAGTATTTTAGGGCTTTTAAAGAAGGGGGGTTTACCAATGATGGTTAAGCCCAATCTTCTTGTTAATGTTGTGTTTGGCTTGAATAGATCCAAGACTTAAGTGTGTTTAGTGTTTGTTAATAGAGTTGGTTAAGGAGAAAACAAGTAGATAACACTTAAGTCCTCTATGTTTTCTCCCTAATCTTCCTCTTTAGTAGTGTTTTAAGCTTGAGCTTTGTGTGTTTAAGAGTGATTTGAGAGTGTTTGGAGTGAGATTGGGAAAGACTCAAGAGAAAATGGTGGCAATCTAAGGATTCCCACTGTTTTCTCTCTATTTTTCATCAGAGAATAGCTTCTGTGAGTGAATTGTGTTGTTTTTTCTGAGACTGAGGGGCTCTATTTATAGGCCTCTGGAAACTTCAAAAGGATCCGCGCGGATCCGAATGATGGCGTGCACTGTTCATTAAATGCTGCTGCAGGCTTTGGACAAGAGGAATATTTTATTCAAATACTCAACCAGCTGTTGTTTACAGTTTACCCTTTTCGGATTTTTACCCTTTGTGAGATTCTTTAGCTTGTTTAACTCCAAATAGCAATCCCCAACTTACCCTTGCTTTGTTAGAAAAGTTAGGTTTTGTTAGAAAAGTTAAGGTTTAGGTTAAGGATGTGAAGGTTTTTGTTAGTTTTCTAACGAAAATACTAACAACTCAAATTGGAGCACTTACAGTAGCCCCTCGGCGACGGCGCTTTCGAAGGAAGCGGGGTCGTCGATAAGAGTAAGGCTCCATATTTGACAAGATGGGAAAAGGGGTGACCAAAGTGATCGAGTGGCTGGACCTGGTGATAGGCTACCTAAGTATCCTTAAGAGGAATCAAGCCGGTTGTAGTTCGGGTCTTTCGATGTTGACCCTGGAATGACTGTTTTAGGGTGTCAACCTGGTGAGCGAGTTCTGCAGTCGGTTGCTGGAAATAAATGTAAACTGAGAAAACTGAAAATTGAGGATTCTTTTTAAGACATTAAACAAGTCCCATGATTTTTGATATGATTTTAGGGTTGTGTTTTGGTACTCAAAAGACTCCTTGAAGTTGAAAGTCAATTCTGCCAGAATGAAAAAGACAGTGGACACTTGATTTTAAAATGGATTTAAGAGTTTTAATAATTCAGAATCTGGGGAAAGTCAGAGAATGAAAGTTGTTCAAAACATCTTAAATAATTTTACTGCAAAATATTTTTATAATTGGAGATGATTTGATGGATCAAAACCCTCTGGAAATCACAGATGTGAAATCTGGATTTCCAGAGACTGCTAAACTGACCTTTGGAAAATAATTTAGAAAAGGCAGTTAGACTCACGTAAAAAACAAAGTAAAAATATATCTGGAATCCTATGGATGTTGGCTACAAAAAGTATTTTGCAGTCAACACCAAATTCCAAGTTTTAATGTGTCCAAAAAATAGGAAAATGGACTGAGGTCACAGAAAAATGCTACTGGACAACAACATATTCTTGAAGGAAAATGTGGTTTTTGGGGATTTGCATCTATTTTCACCCCATTTTCATCCCTAGACTTGATTGGTGATTCAATGCTTTGTATCATATCAAGTCATCCTTGGGGTATTAATGGAGGTTTAGAGCAAAATGGGAGAGGGAGTTTAAAAAAAAGGGTTTTTTAAGAAGAGAAATCAACTAAGAGGAAGAAAGTTAAACCCTAAGATGATCATCATGGAGACTTAACCCCAAAGATGACCATCTTAGGTCAAACTAACAACAAAATGAGGTAAAAATTTAAGCTTAAGACAAGTAAGTTAAAGACAAGAACAAAGAAAGTAAATAGAACTTTTAAACAAGCAAATTAAAACAAAAATGTAAATCAAGACATGAAATCAAAGAGTATTTTAGGGTTTTTAAAGAAGGGGGGTTTACCAATGATGGTTAAGCCCAATCTTCTTGTTAATGTTGTGTTTGGCTTGAATAGATCCAAGACTTAAGTGTGTTTAGTGTTTATTAATAGAGTTGGTTAAGGAGAAAACAAGTAGATAACACTTAAGTCCTCTATGTTTTCTCCCTAATCTTCCTTTTTAGTAGTGTTTTAAGCTTGAGCTTTGTGTGTTTAAGAGTGATTTGAGAGTGTGTGGAGTGAGATTGGGAAAGACTCAAGAGAAAATGGTGGCAATCTAAGAATTCTCACTGTTTTCTCTCTATTTTTAACCAGAGAATAGCTTCTGTGAGTGAATTGTGTTGTTTTTTATGAGACTGAGGGGCTCTATTTATAGGCCTCTGAAAACTTCAAAAGGATCCGCGCGGATCCGAATGATGGCGTGCACTGTTCATTAAATGCTGCTGCAGGCTTTGGACAAGAGGAATATTTTATTCAAATACTCAACCAGCTATTGTTTATAGTTTACCCTTTTCGGATTTTTACCATTTGTGAGATTCTTTAGCTTGTTTAACTCCAAATAGCAATCCCCAACTTACCCTTGCTTTGTTAGAAAAGTTAGGTTTTGTTAGAAAAGTTAAGATTTAGGTTAAGGATGTGAAGGTTTTTGTTAGTTTTCTAACAAAAATACTAACAACTCAAATTGGAGCAATTACAATCCGTTACTTTTATTCCGTTCAATTAATATCAAGAAATTTAAGCCGACAGATAACGCCACAATAATGAATACTCCCTCCGTCCCACGTCAATGTGAACCATTTTTTCGGGCACAATAATTAAGAAATATTATTAAGATAATGAAAATGTGTGGTAGGAAATGAAGAAAGAGAATGAGTGGAGTTAATAGTAGGTTGGTTGAATAAATTGTATGGTGAAAAATGAAGAGAGAGAATGAGTGGGTGGGGTAGGGTGAATATAAAATAATAAATTTATTTCCATTTTGGGTAGTTTGCATTCACGTGAAACGGACCAAAATGGAAATAAGTTTGCATTCACGGTTTGGAGGGAGTATAAATTCTTAATATTCCACTTCACATGTGACCCAATCACACTTAATGAAGAGTGAACGATTATTTGAACCTGTTATTTTGTTCGATCAAAACTCTAATATCAAGTTAAATTAATTCAAATATTTATTTAAGCTGATGAATAGAGCTAATAAAAATGAAATCAAACTTTTATATATAGAGATGTAAAATGATACGTAAAATCTAGGGAGAAACGCGTTTCTCCATAAGTTATGGAGAAACGGGTTACGGGTATCCAGAAGCTATTGAAAGGATATCCAGAAACTTTTTGTATTGGCCATGACCTTGTCCCATGGTTCTTACGGATATCGCCTCAAAGGTTACGGATATCCGTAACCCTTTGAAAGGATATCCGAAGCTTATGAAAGTGATATCCGAACCTTCAAATGATATCAGAAACTTTCAAAATGTTTACGGATATTCATTGATGGTTTCTGATATACATTTGAAGGTTTCGGGATATCCGTAAACCTTCAATAAGCATTTTCTGGTCTTGGCCTTGGATTTGACTTCAAATATGTTTTACGGATATTCATTTGATGGTTTTACGGATATACATTTGAAGGTTTCTGGATATCCAGAAACCTTCAATAAGCAATTTGTGGTCTTGGCCTTGGATTTAGCTTCAAATATGTTTCTGGATATCCGCCCAAAGACTTCTGGATATCCGTTCAAAACACGGATATCCGTAACCCTTTGAGGCTCGATATCAGAAATTTTCTTCTGGTTATCAAACATATAGTTTCTGGCTATTAAAAACGCGTTTCTCCATAGTTATGGAGAAACGCGTTTCTCAGCAGACCTACTCAAAATGATAATTGCGAAAAAATTAGTAAAGGAATTAATAAGCAAAAAGTGTAGACGTGAGCAAATTGGTACATTTTGTTTTTGCATAATATTAGTATTATTTATCGTTCGTACAATTTAGGTACAGGTTGACTCGGGGAAAAGAAAAGAAAATGATGGGACCCACGATCTCTAACTGATCCTACCCACGTCGTTCAGTTGGGATCACCGAATTTGATCGTTGTCCTCCTTGATAGTCGGCATATTATTCGGCTGCCGGCGAGACATACACGTTCACCAACTTATAAAAATTGAGACCAATAATTGCTTAATTAAACAAAATTTATTCTTTCCTAAAAAAGAAAAAAAATAAAATTTATAACACTTACCCAAGTAAGAAATAATTCCTACTTTGTTGAAGTTAGTTTAATTTTGCTCCTTCCGTCTTACCAAAAAAAAAAGGGTTTTGCAAAAAAATCGTGAAATCGGATCCTATCGATAGAACTGGATCATACCAGTAAAAATCAGACCGAACCAATAGTATTGGTCTGGTCCTGTTTTCAAATTTTTATGAAATTCATTATTTGGTCTGGTCCTGATTTTGAAAAAAAAATATACTCTTTCCGTCTCATTGATAATTTCACCATTGTGAGCATGGCACGCAAATTTAAGAAAAAATGATAGTGAAGAAAGTGTTGTTAGTATAACAAAAAAATAGGAGAAAGAATGAGTGGAGGGAATAGTAAATTTGAAAAGTGTTGTGAGTATAAAAGTGAAATAGGAGAGAGAATTAGTGAGTGGAATAGTAAAGATTTTTTGTCATTTTAAAAAATGTGAAGCTTTTAACGGAACACCCATTTTGACAAAAGGTGAAGCTATCAATGGGACGGAGGGAGTATATGGTATTGGATCGGAAACGGACCGATTATTTATAATATATATATAATATATATGTATATACTCCCTCCGTCTCAAGTTCCGCACTAACACTGTTTGCGCGGGAATTAATGAATATGATATTTTAATAAAATGTTGTGAGTGTAAAAGAATGAGTGGAGAGAGAATGAGCGGAGGGAATAATAAATTATAATGGTGTTGTGAGTATTAAAATAATGTAGGAGAGAGAATGAGTGGGGTAGGGTGAATATTTTATTAATATAAAGTTTTCTTTTTGGGAGTGTGCGGATATTAGCGGGACGCCCAAAAAGGAAAGTGTGCGAATATTAAATTTGGAGGAGGAGTATATATATATATATATATATATATATATATATATATATATATATATATATATATATATATATATATATATATATATATATATTTATATTTAAATCCCTAAGAAACGTCATAATTAATTTTCTTACCTAGTTAGTCAGCATCGCTCCAAGCCTCTACACCAGCAAATCCTATCTCAATATTACTTTCAATAGCGCCGTTTCACCCCATCCTCTCTCTCAACGCTCTTCTCTCCTCTTCTCTTCTTTCTATTAGTTTTAATTTTTTTTCTATGTTATGGTTAAATTGAAGATGAACAATTAATGTTTAATGGTCTCTATGTTATGGTATGAATATTAAATATTTGTGACAATTTATTTTATATTTTTTTGTTAATTTAACTGGTGATAAATTTTTGTTAATGTAAAAATTATAGTATATTGTAATTTGTAGAATCGACGGAACCGGATCAATAGGATCAGTCCTATAATGTAATGGTCTGGTTCTAATCCTAATTTTTTACAGAATCGAAGTACTGATTCTTTTCTTATTTTCTAAAATTTTGACAAAATCGAATCAATTCGAACCGTGAACACCCCTGCCAAAAACCCACTTTCTCTTTTAGGTGGAGGGTTATGATTATGTAAAATTTATTTTAAATCAAATTAATACTATCAGTTACTTTTTTGAGAAGATTGTTGATGGATAGTCAGATTAGAATTAATCTGACAAATGTAAAATTTACTTTAAATCAATTTAATAAAAACATGTGGCACAATCGTAATAATACGAAGAAGTTAGGTAGTAACTTTTGCATGAGCGATTTCAGATCCGTGAATAGATTTTAACCAAAAGTTTGGACATGTGAAGGCACTTACTAACTCAAGTTTTGATCTATTATGCCTACAAACGTTGGTAGTGGATTTTTATGTTAAAAGAGAATAAATAAATAAAGGGGTGACCTTGGGAGAGAACAGCCGTGGGGTTGCCATCTCCAGAACTGGTAATCCCTATCCGGCCGGCCCTGCTCTTGACACGTCAGCTGTGGCTGTATGTACGGACACTCCGATTCCTGGTAAAGCGGCCGAGTTGAATCGTCCCAAACCCACCTTCCACTGAACACGTCACATCCTTCCTCGGTCTCCCCTATTGAAAAAGCCAACTTTTCCTTGTTCTTCTCTACCACCAAAAGATAAAAAGAAAATCCAATGACTTAGTGAGTTGACTCAATTGATCAAAGACATAGATTGAGTTTATCAATTACTCCCCACGTCCCAAAATAACTATTTCCAATTTTCTTTTCATCGTCTACAAAATGGACATTTAATTTGAGTCGGATATAACAATATACTTACCAGTGGTTACGGGGCGGTCGGTCGGGTCGAGTTGGCTGAAGATGCAACTGAAGTCTTTGCCGTAGAGGAAGGTGACGAAAAATATGAAGAGTAGGAGAGCAAAGAGGTAAGGAGAAAGAAGGGTTTTTCTAAGGATGGAAGAAGGATAAGGAGGTGGCTTCTTCATGTTTGAATTTTTGGTATGTGTATGAGAATTAGTATATGAAGGAAATAAATATGTGTAGTGTACGCCAACAAAGAAAGTCAACACATTTGCATCTTTATTTATATGTGTACTACAATTGGTGTACTTACGTATTTCCTATATTAGATAATTTTCAATAATGGAAAAACTTGTTAATTACTCCCGCCATTTCAAAATACTTGTAGTTTTAGGACTTTTCAGATATTAAGAAAATAATTACTCCCTCCGTTCCCGAGATTAGATTAAGGATTCTACTTTTCATTTTGGTCCGTCTCAGACTAAGAGTTCCTTTTCATAAATGACAAGTTTTTGAATATATTTATATCCTTATAATTTAATATATTTACAAAAAAAATCATTCATTGTACCCTTATAAAGTTAACATATTTACAAAAAATCAATCATTAACTTACTATTCCTCCTACTCATTTTTTCTCCTATTAAAAAATCAATCATTAACTACTATTCCCTATCCCATATTACAATAAAAATCATTCATTATATCCTTATAAAGTTAACATATTTACAAAAAAATCAATCATTAACTACTATTTCATATTCCACATTTAACTTTTATTCATTTTTTAAAAAAATTCTTAAGAAGTGTGAAATTCCCCCGATGACACTTGATCTGGGGCGGAGGGAGTACTATTTTGTCATAGTAGTAGTAATTGAGAAACCTCGCCTCGGTTATTGTAAAATTGCCCAATTAGTGTCATTTAATTTACTATAGATGCATATAAAAAGACTAAGTTTTTTTTTAGCAAATATAAATAGACTACGTTAAAGGAGTTTGATAGAATGTCATGATCAAAAAGATTGAAAGTGAAAACTCCAGTTAATTTATCTCACTATTAGAAAACAAACTCAGTCTTCGTACTAAATGTCAATTTTTATTTGTACTGTTCAAAATAAATGTCGCATTTTTTTAAAAGAGAAACAGAACTGATGCAACTTTACTATCATACAAGCAATATACAATTAAGTAAAGCACACTAATTAACGAACGATTGTGATTATTATTATGAGACGGTGGGAATATAAAAAGCTTGTTTGTCTGAAACACAAAAGAAAAAGTAATTAAAGGACAATGTTTCCGGCTAATTATTTATATAAATGTGGTAGAAGTAGAGAGTGATAGAAGGCGATGATGAAGCTAGCTATTATGTTTGCCCATCTTCTAAGCAAAGATTGTGGTTGTATAAGATGGAAAATCATTTTCATCACTTTTATTATTTTATTTTATCTTTAAATAGGTTTTTTTATAGTATATCTAAAAATAAAGGGAAGTAGGAGGGAATTTGGTAGTGATTGATTGAGATTTCTGGTCAAGTTTCAACCTCATTTTGTTTGGTTCCAACTGCTCTTTACATATATCTCTTTTCACCACTTTAAACTTGATCGAAATAATGCAGCAGTTGAGGACAAGTTGACATGCCTTCAAATTGACTTCACAATCTTTGTTTCCTTAGCAAATAAATAAAGGAATAATTTTATGAGATCACCACACCCCAATTCATTCCACATAAAAATAAATGCAAGATCTAAAAGTTTACACACTATTGAATGAAGGCCGATATCAAAATCCCATATAAACCCACATCCCATATAAATCCACTCTTATACCCAGGTATAAGAGTTATTTTAGTCTTATAACTTTGGATATAGAAGCGAATTGTTTAATAAAATATGAAATTTTATTATTATTTTTAAGAAAAGTGAAAAATTGTGAAAAAAAAAAATACTAATTTTAATCTTATATGAGTAAGAGCAACAGGCAGAAATAATGTGTAAACGTGAGTTTCTGTGAAATTTTATATATCATATATCGCATGTGAAATTTTATATATCATATATCGCATGAGCTTTTCTGGGTTTGATATCTCGCCTATGGCCCTAAGGTCCGGGCCCAAAAATAAAAACAAAAAAAAAATCAATTATTTATTTAAATAATATGCTCTTGACATATAATAATGATAAATGTCGTAATTGACCTATCAATTTTACTTTTATCATAGTAAAATTGTACTGAGATTATTTCGTTATTTAGGAATACAACACTTAACTACTGGGAGACAGAAAAAATAAGCATTTATTATGGGACAGAGAGTATAATACTCCAATTAAAAACGAAAATTATTCTTGGTAAAATGCTAATCTTAAATAATCAGAATCAATCCAAAGCATTCCGCAAAATATGACAGTTTAAACCAAAAAATGTCAAAACTCTTTTACCAAATGCCCATTCAAACCCCCAAAGTTTCTAAACAACTACACATAGCATTACCATTTACCACTGCAGAACGGATACATCTCTAGAACAGGCTGCATTTTGTAAGATCCTCAAGAAGGAAATCATCCTCATATTACAACTCTTCATCTAGTTAGAACCATCAATAAATTGAATATGAATGCTATGAGATTGGAGCCAATCCCACTGCAACGTATCCTTAAAAGTCTTCTCTCCGAAGCCAAGAATTACAGAAAAATTGATTTGGTAAAGCAAGTGAATCCCATCGTGCTTGCCTCGTCTTGAAGCTGCTGAGATAGAAGTGATGCACCAACAGGGAGGCTGCTCAAAAGTTAACAGGGGAATAGGAGCTTCGGTAGCTTTCAGAAGGTCCTCTAAATCGCCTAACTAATGATGTGTAAAAACTCTGCCAAGGGAAGAAGCAGCCAAATATGTCAAGTATCTTGTTTCCAAATGTTTTGAGTTCTACGTATTCGAGTTATTCCATTACTCCTTTATCAAGGAAAGGAGGAGGTCAAAAGATGTAAAATAGTAGTACATGACTTAAAATGGGAATAGGAAACTAAGTCACAAGTATATTGGCTTCACTTCTTTTTGAATGAATGTTTAGTACTCCCTATGTCCCAGAAAGAGAGTCTCATTTTGTTTTTGCTAGTCAACTTGATTGAACTTTGACCAAAAAAGTACATCAATTAAATTATTCTAGCAAAATTATAATTTTTTTTATTGTGCAATCAAGTTGACAAGCAAAAACAATAACAAATTTTAGAATTTCATTGGGATAATTAAATTGATGTAATTTTTTTGTCAAAGTTCAATCAAGTTGACCACCAAAAATAAAATGGGACTATCTTCTCAGGACGGAGGGAGTATATTCGTATCTAGCATTATGATATTCGTTGATCCTGGTATTCCTATTTCATTAATAAATTACAGCTAAAATGGACGATATGTAGCTATGCACTAAACTTAGAAGCAATACCTGTGCTCTATGAGGTAGGCTGGCCCAAAGTTCCAAGTTAGGAATAACCTGAAAAAAAAAAAAGGAGAGATAAGAAAAGGAACATGATGATAATGCTGTTTATCCAAAACAAAATGAGGAATTCCTACTTGCGAGTGAGGGTTTTTTGAGCCTTTTTATGTTATTGATATACACAAGTAGATAACATCTTCATATTTGTCAGTAATACCAATTAGATACTAGACCCTTGCATTCTACTTAATGAAATGTACATCCCCATTCGGGAAGATCTTTTAACCGGTCCCATCTTCAAATTAAGCACCCATAAAATATATTAATCAAGGTATGTTTCCGTAATCATCTACGTCATGCACCTCCTACCAATTTCATTACTATGCAACTTGTGCACTGCAATATTCTAAAGCTTAAGTAATTACTCCCACCATCCCAAAATGAATGTCCCAAAAAATTTCAAATTTACTCTTGATCAAGAGCAAATTTGGATTTTTTTAGAATTTTTTTGGACATTCATTTTGGGACAGATGTAGTAAAACATAGGTGACTACATACATCAATACCACGAACGCCGAGGTAGTAGCGGTAACCTGCTCCAGCTAGCAGATAAACTCCAAAGAGACAAAAAACTCTGAAGAAAAAAAAGTAGAAGATTGAAAAATCAGTGAGTGAAAAAAAAAACTTATTGGTATGATGCCAGGGCAATTTCCTGACATTTACAAGATCAGTGAACTGGCACGGCTAAACCAAGAAGCCTTACGTGATCATGAGAGTAGCAAACCAACCCCATCCATTTCCATGAGTGGATACTATTTTGGCACAACCAGATGGATGTCTTATCTGCGTAGCCTGAAAGAAAATGCGTGTGAAATTGAAACACTCGCTCAGAAATGATAAGGCAATCATCAAAACTGAAATAGTACAACAGGAAAATGTTTAATGGGAAATTGATTACACATAAATTATTGCAAATATATTCACAGACAAAATATTTGGATCTTCCCACTTCAGACTCTTATGCTCAAAGCGTACAAACGCTTATGTGACTATGTAGGCCCAAGGATATAGTTAGCTCACTCAAATGTTAGCATTAAATAAACAGCTGCAAGTAATCAATCAACACACAGAATGGAACTTCAAAGCACTCACATAATCACAGATTCCAACTCTCTCCAGCGTCTGAGGTCCCTGCGAAAGTAGAAAACAATTTAGTTCAATTTACATACCAATTATTAGTGGAACGAGATTGATTATGAAGGCAAGGATTCTCACTTGAAATTCTTTAGGATCACAGATGACAGACACTGATAGTGAACAGTTCAGCTTTGGGCCACTGTTTGACATTCTAACGGTGACACCAATGTGAGGACTGCTTTTATCTGCCATGTTTGTAACCAAAAACTAAATCATGCATACAAATAAATGTAGAAAAGTTCTATAATAATTAAAAAAACATACAAAGGGATCATTATCCATTTATAGAACCAGGTGCGTGATGGAGTTTCCATCTATTCCTACTTTGTCGAGCATACCACGGACAGACTATAGGCCTATTTGATGCATATAATAATGTAAAAATAACATCACAGAAAGTTCTTCTGGAAGACACATTACCAAGGAGATCAGTTGTCATGCTTGAGGTGTGCCCAACAGTAGTACAGACATGATAGCCTACATACATTGCATAAAGAATCAATTAGTAGAGTACTAAATATGCTTCCTACAGAGTTTATTGTCAAATGACCCTGTGTACTATTCAGTTTTTACACATTGACCTACGTACTATCGAAACAATCAAGGTAACCTGCATACTATTGATTAATTAATTAAAATAACCAAAATTGTTAATAAATGACATATTTACCCTTGGGGCCCAAATAAGTTTATCCCCCAAAGTGTACATCAAATTCCACTTTGCCACCACCGTGCTAAACTTTTTCCAAAATGATACCCAATTTTTAAATAATCTCACTTTTTCCCTGAATCCTTGCAAATGTTAGAAATTTAATGATTTAGCACTTTAGGATTCTTAAGTTACATAATCATCACAGATAGAAGCAGACATTGCTATATGAACATCATAAGTGACTTTTGTCAGCATTAAACAACTAAAATGAAAGAAGAAATAAAGCTAAAAAAGGGTTAGCTCAAACGCCCCGATCGATTCAAGACAATCTTCAAATTCTAAATTCAACGCTCAAAACTGAAATGGTTTCAAGAAATACAAAAGTGCAGATAGATTACAAAAGAAAATTGCAATCATCCAATTGGTGAAAACCCCCTCTCATATTAAACCTTTCCTGACCCTGAGTCTATTTCAATGACACAAAACAACGACCTCCTTTCTTCTTCCTTTTTCTCCATCGTCTCTGATCCCATCACCAACCATCGGCTAGCCTTCCTCACCCTTATATTCACCGCCACCCTTACATTCAACGCCCCATCTCTTACCGTCGCCCCACCTCCTCTATAGCCGCCGCCGTATCCACCATCTTCAAGCAGCGTCTCTCCTCCTTCTCCGATGCGTCACCTATTGCATCTTCTCAGGCCGACTTCTTCAACCCTCCTCCCACGTTACTGTCGAAACCTCTTCCTTTTCTGCCTTTGTCAACCCTCACCCCCGCCGCTTCGTCTTTCTCTCTTCGTCTTCTCCTTTATGCCGCCACCATCGCAACAAACAAAAGCCCCTCTTCTTCTTCTACCCCCACTCCACACTGATCTGGCATTTTGATTTATTTTAATTTCCGATTTAGTCCCAGATCTGGTATTATTTGATGTTTTTTTGTCTGATTAATGTTTGATAGTGATGGATGGGTGGTTGTTTATGGTGAAAATGTGGTGGTTAGTTGGGTGGTGGTGGGTGAGGAAAATGAAGGTGGCAGTAGGTTGCGGTGGTCAGGAAGATGACGACGACAGTAGGTTGTGGTGGGGTGAAAAGGGACTTCCTTGTTAATAAATTTATTTATGAGTTAAAAGTACTATATATTAATTTATAATATTTAAATTTCTTTAAAATTTTAACATTTGTTAGGATCCAGGGGAAAGTAGGATTATTTAAACATTGGATATCATATTAAATAAAAAAATTGCACAGTAGTGCAAAGTGTAATTTGGTGTATACTTTTGGGGGATAAACTTATTTAGGTCCCAAGGATAAATAGGTTATTTATTATCGATTTTGATTATTTTAATTAATTAATCAATAGTATGCAGGTTACTTTGATCATTTCGATAGTACAAAGGTGAATGTGTAAAAACTAAATAGTACGCAGGGTCATTTGACAATAAACTCGCTTCCTACATCACTGGCAACAGTCAAGAGTCTTAGAATGCATGCAGCATAAAGAGCTAGAAGTTATTTAGTACCATAGTTGTGAAATACTAGCTCCCGTCATGCCCGCTTCACTTTTTTGGCGCCTTTTCGGGTCGACCGCCTTTTAGTTTTGTGGCGGGCTGTTGTGCGCCTTTTTTTCCAAGGCGGCACCTTTCTTGGTCATGGCGAGAGGTGTGAGGCGTCCGCCTTTGTCAAAAGGCATAATATGCATATGGGTGATGCTAAATTGGGTCTTTTTGTAATTTTAGTTTTTAACACTTTAACTTAAACTGCGTGGTTTTAGGAAAACATGGGGTAAATATAGCTTGTGGCGTGCAAAAGAAAAAAAGGGTAGCCCTAATTTCTCTCGAGTGATCGAAAGGTAATAAGTGTGGTAAACAACGAATTAGAACGACAACAAATGAAAGAAGTACAGAAGTGCGACAAGAACACAACAATAGCTTGATTTATTTTAATTTATAAATGGAGGTTTGCAATTTTTATTCTGTTTACTAATTTATAACTTTATTTTTCTCTTCACTTTGGGTCTAAATATTTTCTCTTTACTTTGGATCTTCTTTTGTTCTTTGAAATTTTAATTATCTTTTTTGTTCATCTCTGGGTATGAAAATATACATTTGAACTTATATATCAACTTTATTTCAAATATTAATCTTTTCTAACATGCTTTGGAATTTATTTTCACGCTATTAAACGACTACTTGTTTGCTGATTTGAACTTCAAATGTGTTTTTTGTCATATAATTCTTACTTTTGGGGTTTTAGTTGTGTTAAGTTGCTATTACATGTGAAATTGTGACATTTATATAATGCAAAATTCTTGTTCACAATATGTTCAAGCTTTATTTAATATAGACTTTTTTTGTTCTCTTTTACCACCTTACTCGCCTTTCGACCGCATTTCAACCAGCTCGCATTCTGCCTTTTTTAGGATCCTCTTGCCCATCTCTTGCCTCTCGCCTTTAACAATTATGCTTAGTACTAAGTTCTATTCTTCCTAAAGGCAAGCGAACCAAGAGGATCCTTCATTATTAATATTTTCCATTGTTCATTGTTCTCTTCCTCTCTATATAAGAGGTGGTGACTTACAACAACAACATAACCCCAATGCCGCAAAGGCTCCCACCTATGGTGTGGTAAAGGGGGTCGGATAATAAAGACCAAGAAGTTGAAGCGTGATAACTGTTAAAACACTTCTTGTCCTCCCCTATGACACTGCTTGTGCTTTTCTTATGCTTTACATCAGCTCTTTCCTAGCCTCTAAAACCTGGAAAACTTTGGGATGGATGAAGGGAGATTCATCACAGTAACCTAACACTAACTAAACCACAGATATACCAACTCTCAAGTAAACAAGAAACCTAGTCACTTTTCCTGTTTGGAAAAAGCATATATATATTTTATAGTGGTTTCAGGATGCCTAGCTAAAAGAGTTATTTTCTTCACGATAAAATAAGGTTCTCAAAACAGTCAACACTATTATCAATGGCTTCATGAAGCCTCTTTCGGTCACATGAAGCCTGGTGATAATTGGTTGTGGTATTATATCATAAAAAGATGCCCTTTTCATTCTCTGTTGTTTTAGATATACACAGTGTATCAACAAGTACTTACGAAAATCAAAAGAGAAGCTTATGCATATCCCATGTATATAGCTTGCATGTACATAGTTTGAGGCTGTTGTGTTATTTTTTTTCCTAGTCAATTATTTAGGTTTTACCTTTGTATATCATTTTTTACTTTTTCCTCTGAGAAGTTTCTTCACTTCTTCCACAAGTACCACAAATCTATTATGCTTTAGCATACACATTTAGAGATTTTCTCAAAGCCACTTATACTAACAAAGATGGACACTACTGGGAGGTCCAATGGAGACAAGCATGAGAGTCTCTCACTTCTCTATGGGGTACCAACTATTTGCTTATTTTCCATTTGTTTCCTTCTTTATATTTTCTCTCCTTCACTATCTTGGATTTAGAGGGAACATACCTAGAAGTGTTCTACTAGTAAGTCTTAACTGTGATGCTACAAAAATAGTAGTGGTAAATCAAGATCCTGATAATCTACTTGTATAAATTGATGATGTACCAAATGAGCTCAGTCCTAACATGCCAAGCTGCAAGAACATAGAGACAACAAATGCATCTCCATTTTTTATGCAGTTGCACTCCTGCAAGATCTAAGATAAATTTCATAACAATATTCTTTTATTTATACAGTATTTCCTCTTGTGCAGGGGATGTGTGAAGAGGAAGAAGATCATGACAAAGAAAGGATGATGCCATGCACTATATTGCAGATGATTGATGCTGTGAAGGCTTGATATAGATAGTTGGGTAACAATTTAACAACGTGGTTTTGCTACCCGAAGTATTGTAAGAGCATGACTTAGCAACTTGGCCCCATGTTTGGTTTATGATGCCCTGGTTGCAGAATCTTTATTAATTTCCATGTGTGGATGGGTCACACGTGAGGGGGAGAGTTAAGGCTTGACATATCTAACAGCACAGCTTACGTTTTTAGATGAGTTTGCAACTTAACATATGCCCTACTGTTTATTTGGTTTGGAAGTGTCCATGTTGAAAAATTAGATATAGAAAGAAAGCAGTACCCAATATGTTCTTTAAGTTGTTCAGAGAATATGGGACGACAAGACAGTCTCAAGGTAAACCCGAAGAAATAAATAAATTCACCAGCAATCTTGATAAATTTGATCATCGGCACACCTACATCTGGTAGTAAATTAAATCCCCCTCCAACTTATCAAATCCTAGAGTGATAAGTGTAAATTGAGAACAAGATATAAATTCCTACAATGATTAGTATCTACTGAAATCATAAGACAAAACAAAGTTCCCAAGGATATTTACCTCCTACGTTGTTGGCCACAAGTGCACTGCATCGCACGCCACAATGTGATGACCCCCCACAATCCTGCAGGATGAGAGAAGAGTCACTAACCAGCAGTTCTCAGTCCAAAACATGAAAATAAAAAGATAAATGAGACTTATCCAAGAGTTTATGTGATGATAAACTAATAAGAAGTTAGTAAAATGACTATTCAATATCCTATCCTAAATAAAGCGAGGATAGCTACAGTTCAGCAAGTAGTGTTTGTGTGGGCTAATTCTATATAAAACAAAATATTGAATGAAGTTATGAGCAGAACTTCACTTTCTCCTACACAGCCTAACAAGCAAGATAAGCCTCCACATGAAAGTGGTACTATCTATAAATTTAGCAGATTTCACTGACATCTTTAAGATCCAAAACTAATCAGCTTTATAAATTTGCAAACATGCTAACCTGGTATATTAGAACGGAAACTAGATCCAACATTATGTTTCAAATCCTGGCAAAAATACGGATTTTACTTCTTTCTTTGATTGAGAAAAGAAATAGAAAGAGCCTGAGGCTCATAGGTAAAGGACATGGAACCAAGTTAATGATCATAGCCAGCTTTCATCTAAAAATTACCTGGCTAGCAACTACATCTCCATATGAATCAAGAAAAAACTCCTCAACAAATTCCAGTGTCACAAAACTATAACAACGACGATTCAGTTCATTTATCACAAGGTAACAAAGAATAACTATTTGCTTCCACGTCCCCTTGTAAACATTGAACACTCAAATGGTGATGCATTTTCTTCCCTTGCAAACATTGAACACCGTAAGATATACATGTTCCGCGATATAGCGCGCACGTGCCTTGCTCTTGTTGCCCCCTTTTCCCGCAAATATATCTATTCCGAGGAGGCATCTCCGTCCCGCGAACGCATCTCTATTCTGCAGACGTATCTCCGTCTCGCGGATCGTCTTCCGTGCACGCGTCTCCGTCATGCGGATATCTCTTCCGCGGAACATCTCTGTCCTGCAGATATCTCTTCCGCGAACGCATTTCCGTCCCGCGGACGCAATTGTCCCGCAGATATCTCTTCCGCTGATGCATCTACGTACCGCGGATTACCTCTTTCGCAGAGACATCTTTCTCTCCCGCAATGTGCGGGCCATTATCCTCTAAGTACTTTTCGCGATTAGACAAGGTCGGGGAAGTCTTCTCCACATATCGGAATCGCCAAAAGCAGTGGATTGAAGGATATAATAGAAAGTTCGCTACGTGGCCCAATAATTAGGTTACACGTGGCCTAGTTGGATTTACAAAGGAGAATTGCGGGATGGTCCACCACCATGGAACATGTGTTGTTCACATGGGCTTACTCATTGCCTATTGTAGGATATACGTGTTCTACGCACAAGCCTCACGCATGTTGCCCCTTTTCCTGCGAACAGGTTTCTGTCCCGCAAATATATCTCCCGCAGACGCATCTCCGTTCCGCGGATCTACTCCCGCAGACAGCAGATCGTCTCCTGCAGACGCGTCTTCGTCCCGCGGATCTACTCCCGCAGACAGCAGATCGTTCCGCGGATCGACTCCCGCAAGACAGCGGATCGTCTCCCGCGAATACGTCTTTCTCTCCCGCAATGTGCGGGTTGTTATCCTCTAAGTACTTCCCGCGATTAGACAAGGTCGGGAGAAGTCTTTTCCTCTTATCGGGATCGCCGAGGAGCAGTGGATTGGAGGCTAGAATAGGAAGTTCGCCACGTGGTCCAATAGTTAGGTTACACGTGGCCTAGTTGGGTTTATAAGGAAGAATTGCGGAACTGATCAGCCACTACGGACCATGTGCCATGCACATGAGCTTGCTTGCCTATAAATACCTCACTTTGGTATTCATTTGCACCAAGTAAGAGAGGTCATCCTCTACAATATTTCTCTCTCTAGAGACAGACCAACAAGTTCCGCAATACTTGTCTCTCCCAAAAACCCTCCTAGTTCCTATTTTCGTTCCTCCTTTTCATTATTCTTCGGTGATTCGTGTAACGCCTCTTACCCACAAAACTATCATTCAATATCCTAAAACCCTAATACAACCCCGTAGGACTACCCTCCTACACCTATAAATACCTCACTTTGATATTCATTTGCATCAAGTAACAAAGGATCATCCTCGATAACACTTTCTCTCTCTACATCGAGACCAAGTCCCGCAATACTTGTTTCTCCCAAAAATCCTCCTAATTCTTATTTTCGCTCCTGCTTTTCATTATTTTTCGTTGATTCGTGTAACACCTCACTACCCGGAAACAACCTTACAATCTTGCAAAAACCCAAACACAACCCCCGTAGGACTACCCTCCTACATTTGGCGATTCTGCTGGGGAAATATTCATGAACACACAAAATTGACCACACACATTGCCAAAATCTCTGGCTGACATAGCCATCGCAACATTGTTGTCCGACCGCCGCCGCAAATTCCAAACCAATCGCAGCCACACAAAAAAAATCACACAAACAAACTTCAAAGAAGGGGCGGAAATCCCAGGCTTCTTTTTCTTTCTTCTGTTGTGCAACACACACAACACCTACATGTTCTTCCTCATCTCCGGCGACTTCACCCTCCAACAATGGAAACTTCAAAAACTACCAAATCTGCATTCCCCTCGAGAAGACGAATCCGTAGGCACCAAAATCATTATCTTCATCGGACGCCAGACTCACCACCAAGCGCCGCCGCAGATGACGACAACCGCCAGCGAGTCTCCTACAGGATTCCGGCCAGTTCTGCGCTACCATCACCACGCCAACGACATCCTCTCTCCAAAACAAGGTAGTAGGCACGAAAAATCCGTAGGCACCAAAATCATTATCTTCATCGGACGCCAGACTCACCACCAAGCGCCGCCGCAGATGACGACAACCGCCAGCGAGTCTCCTACAGGATTCCGGCCAGATCTGCGCTAACATCACCACGCCAACGACATCCTCTCTCCAAAACAAGGTAGTAGGCACGAAAAACTGCCATCATCGACCCTGGAACACAACATCCTTTGCTTCCATCAACTCCGGCGAATCACCCGACCACATCGACATCTGCGACTCGAATGGACGAGCTCAATGACGTTAAAATCGCCTCCAACGAAGCTTAAATGCGCCGCCATTACTTACCTGAAATTATACCGGCGATACCGCCGTATTCCGGCGCCGGCAATCCATATTCCGTTCTATCTCAGGCAACCGGACGATCAAGTCAGACTGTTTTCTGGCTTTCTCTGGTGCTATTATTGTTGGCAGCTGGCTTCATAAAATTTGTCATGATATGTTCTAAAGTGTGAGGCACACGCCAAGTGGGTGGATAATATCCTCTTACAAACACTATGTTCAAATTACACATTTTCACCATTATTTATGATAACAGGCCACCTGCCTTTTAACAAATAAACAAAACTCCAGAACACTTTCCTTGTGATTTCAGCTGGTGCACCTACAAGTAAAAGAAGGAACTCTCAGTCCTGAAACTATATCCTAGTGCAGTGATTCTAAACTCTTTTCCTACCAGTAACTAAATGATACTCGGCAATGCAAAATCCATCGTCTCTAGCCAACCTTAATGGTCTAAACAATGATTGTCACTTTTAGCAGTGTGTGAAAATGTGAAACATGATGTCTCACCATTTCCAACCTCACACTAAAGATTGTTTAATATAACATCCCAAATTCGAGCAATGTCTTTCCAAAGATCAACGGCACATTGTAGACCTGTTATCCTGACCTCTAGACTAGCCTATTGATGCTAAATCTCCCATACACCACCTTCTCTCGCACATTGCAGACCTGTTCCTACTAGAGATGCAATCTCCTACCAATTTCCCAATCAATGCTTCTCTAACCACTAAACTTACTCGGCTATAGCTACTTAAACTTCTTGATGCTCTAACAAGATAAACCTAATGTCAATACTGAATATGTCATATGCTATTGACCAATAATAAATTCCAAAACCTAGAAATCATGCTATAGTTCAAAACAGAACTTCAACTCCATATCTTGTCATACTTTTCCCTCCCAAATCACACTCTACAAAATACAGTGGGGGACTGGGACCACTAAGTTTAATGAAGATACAGGCTTCCACTTTCCCATGGTTTCATGTTCACTGTTGGGCAGAGATGGGAATTTGGTGAAAGGTCTAACACTTTCATCATTTAAAACCAATTAGGAAGAAAAAGGGTGATTAATAGTGGATAAAAAATAATTCAAAAGGGTGCATCATACTCCCTCCGTCCCGTTGGGCCGTGGATTAAGAAAACGCGTTATAATATTGGTAGTGGAGTAAGTGTTGTATGAAAAATGAGGTGAGAGAGATAAAGTGGGGTAGTGAATAGTAAGTGCATAGTTAATGTGAGTATGACAAGTGAGTCTCATTGAAAAAAAAAAAAAGATAAAATTATGTTTACCCCCAAATCATCCACCAAATTCCACTTTGCACCCCGTTTGAAAAAGTGTGTTTGTTTAGTACTTTAATTTGAAATTGTCCCACTTTGCCCTCGACGTGACTTGACCGGGGGTAAAAGTAGGATGATTTGGAAAGTGCCAGGGGTAAACTGTGACGCTTTGGAAATCAAAGTACCAAACAAACCCACTTTTCAAACTGAGGTGCAAAGTCGGATTTGGCGGATACTTTGGGGGTGAACGTAATTTGGCCAATAACAGAGTATTACTCCGTATAAAGTTTCCATTTTGGGTAGTGCAATTTCTAATGGGACACCTAAAGGGGAAATATGTGTAATTCCCAACGGGCGGAGGGAGTATATCACATACTGCAGTTCTGCACATAATGGAAGTAAAAGAATAATTAAGATGAGTACTCACCCAACAGTCAAGACATCTGGGCGGATCATGGTTGAAAATCATTGCCTCGCAAAGCTGCTCCAAATAACAAAGAAAAGAATATGAGAAATTTAAGTAGCGTGGTGTCAAGTTTATCAATGAAGTGTGACAATTCTATAATTGAAATACAGAAAAACTGCTTGTATCAGCATAAATCCTCTTTAATCTTGCCTAGAAGTTTCTACAGCAATCACTACCTCCACAGCAAAAGAGTAGTCCACTTTCTATATTTGAACTCAACATGGGAATATGAGATACAACCAAAATCAGTATTCACCGTACACTTATTTGTTTAAAATTTATACTGTTTAAGATTGTTAAAAATACTATCACTTGAGACTTCTAAATATTTCCAAGGACATATATTTTTACCAATCTACGATCAAATTTAATCAGCGCAGCCCAAGAAAGTGAAAACTGGACTATTCTGATTGGAATGGAGGGAGTAATAAACTCGAAAATTTATTTTAGCAGGATTTATTCACAAAGGCTACGGGCGTGTATGAATTGGTACAATATCATCTATTGTCGTCATATGATGCAACAAAAAACTGTTGCACTGTTTGAGATCAATTTAATACATTTGACAAAAATCATGGCAAGATGATTAATACCCATACATCCACAACAAGTAAACATATTTCTTGCCAGAAATCTATATCTAAACTAGAGGTTCTTCGTCACTTAGCAACATTTACAAAAGTTTGTAGTGTTGGAGATAAATATACTCCATCCCAAATGGGTGTCCTCTATCTGTAGTTCACTAAAATAAAATTACAGCAGTTGACTTTAAAGCAATTTGAATAGCTTATACATGAATAGCCTCTTATTCCCAACACAGTTAAAAAAAAATATAAATTAATAATGTCGGGACCGGTGAAATTTATTAATTTATAGATAAATTGATAATTATTTATTTAGAGAGTTTTAGCCGATTCGACAATTTCAAATTTCCGTATAAACTAAATTCATTGTATGTACATAATAAGTTGAAAGCCATTGGAAGTTGATGATAACTTTGAATTCATTGTACACAAGAAGAATAGCTATATTCAATGTATTCTTGAAACAAAACTTTATGATACAATTCGAAAACACAACACCGGAACTATTGGATGCAATAAGAAATATTAGAGATGAACTCCAACTAGATTTGAATTTTAAAAGACAAACAAGCAACTATAGTCATATTTTCACTAAATTGTAATAATTATTTTTTCAATTTCTAAGAATTATTAATTTATGATTTTAGTGGGACCTAAAATTATAAAGAGGTCTCCCGGAAAAATATTATCGTAATATTTTATCGATTTTTGTAATTTTTCAACTGGCCCAAGTCGGGACCGGACAAATTTATTATTTTAGAGAGTTTATTAATTTATCGAGTATTAATTTAAAGAGTTTCTATTGTATATTATTGCAATTGCACCCTGAGACATGACATTTCACAAAGGAGAAAACAACGACTTCGAAAAAAAAGACTCTCACTATGTGACAGATTGTTTCCCAAAAAAGGGACATCATTCCGGAACTGTGAGAGTAACAGCTACTAAAATTTTCTTTTCGAAAGATAATGTCACAACTAACAACAAGGTGCTGGCTGTTCTTCATTTGTTATCAAGTATATATATATATAAATAATCATAGAGTGCTGTCTTGGATAAACTCAAGCTAGGAGATTGGAACTTAGACGCCTAAGCCTTGAGAAGACCTATAACGCTCCAGATAAAGGGAGATTTCGCTAGCAAATTAAGCAATAAAGTGTAACCTGGTAGAGCAAACCTGAAACCAGAGCACCGTCCCATTAGACTCAACCTTGTAAAATCTGAATCAATAATATGAAATAATAATTAGTACAGCAAAATGATCAGTACAGACTACCTTCTACAGCAATCAAACAAAATTGATTGTCCAAAAATGCCGCTTCTGAACAATTAAACCAAGTTCAGGAGAATACATAGAGGACAAGATCACAAGGCTCAATCTCTTGAGGGGTATCGGGAGGGTCTAATGTTACATAACCTTACCCCAAAACCAACAGGCTATTACCATACAATATTACCTCCATGTTACAGTTAATTAATTAAGCAACTACCAGTTACACAAGGCTACCTTGGAACTCATGAGGACCTTAAGTATCAAATACATCGTTGATGAAGTCTGCTACACTTAAAGTTACCGAGCTACTGGGCTACGTCGGATGCCCAATAAATATCATTTGAGGTAATGGCATAGCTTTCAAGCATGTGCTTACACTTATTAAGCAATAAAGGGAAGGCAATAGAGCTAACTCTTCTTCTATTAAAAATACTCCCTCCACTCCTATCAAAAAGCCTACTGTCTATTTAGGGATGTTCCAGTTCAAGAGTTTGTGCTCAACAAATTATGCTTGCACTCTCCACTAACCTCAACATGTCATATAAGCACCGTGGGTACACTCAAGCCTTTCTGTAATAATGTCCAACACCAATAATGGTACTGGAGAATTTTTCAATACTACTACTTCATCAATAAACCCTTCCCCGGACCCTCGCTACGCGGAGACGCTTTGGTGCATTGGGCCGCCCTTTTACTACTTCATCAACAAAATGATGACGAAATAAGCACCATGTGTGAGTGCATCCGTGTGTGTGTGCGTGTGTTTGTGTGTGTGTGCGTGATTGGACAGAAACTATCAACATAACAGCTTTAAAGCACTATGCAGAAATACTACATTGTTAATCAATCAATTAACACAAAACTATTTGGGGGGTCAAAAGTAAGTTTACAACAATCATGCTACCGTACTTCTACTTTTTTTTCTTTTTGGTCTTAACATAGTTACATACTATTATGTTGATCAATTAGCAGAGACTATTTTCCCTAATAAAAAAAATTGAACCATATTTCCCTAGATAAATTTAAATTATACAACAATCGAAATATTATTCTAACAACACACAGAAAAGGGCAGGATCTTACCCATCTTCGCTGAGGGCTCCATGGGGGAATTTAGGGTTGGGAGAGGCCAAGCTGTAGTTGTAGAGCTTGTTACGTTCGACAATGCTGAATTCGCAAACCGCCGACGCCGAATCAAGGCGCCGGAGTAGAATCGTTGCTGCGATTAGGAGAATAAGACGACGAAAGAGTAAATCACAACCAATTTTCATTTCTCTTTTCCACAAATTCTCATTTGTGATTTGTGATTTGGGATTTGTTTGCAATGACCTTTGTTCTGTCCGAATCTGATTCCAAATCAGGCGAGGTGGTCGATTTCGGTGGAAAGGTTACATGAAGGATAAATTTCGGTGGTCGATTGTTTTTCCGAAAATTAAAATGTTTTTCGAAAAATGAAAATAGTTTTTGGAAAATGAGATAAACATGTTTTCGGCTGTTTGATAAAAAAAAATTTTTTTGAAAAAAAAAATTATGTGTTTAATGAAAATATTTTTTGATAAAAACATAACTTGAGATAATTTGAGTGGAGTGGAGTGGGGTGGGGTGGGGGCAGGGGTGGTGGTGGTGAGTGGGGTGGGGTGGGGTGGGGTGGAGTGGGGCAGGAGTTAAGGGTAGGGGTGGTGGTGGTGAGTGGAGTGAGATTGGGAGTTGTTAAAAATAAATTTTAAATAGTTAAAAAAAAAATTACCAGACCGGGGTTGGGGGGCAGGGGTGGTGGTAGTGAGTGGAGTGGAGTGGAGTGGGGTGGGGAGTTGTTAAAAATAAATTTTAAATGATTGAATTTTTTTTTTGACCCGACGGGGATGGAGTGGGGGTGGGGAGTTGTTAAGAATTAAATTTAAATGATTAAATTTTTTTTTACCCGAGTGGGGGTGGGGTGGTGGTGGTGGTGAGTGGGGTGGGTAATGTGGGGGGTGTATGAAAAGTTAGGTATGTGAGGGTGTTACCATTTTTCGAAAAATGTTTTAATTAGGAAAAATTTGTAAGCCATTTTACGATGAAAAGGGGGAAAACATTTTCCGGAAAACATTTCTCTATTTTTCGGTGCTTACCAAACACCGAAAAATGGGAAAAACGTTTTCCGGTAAACAAACGAAGCCTTAGTAATAAAATTTAGAGAATTGTTATATAGCCCGTAAAATTGTTGAGTAAACTCGTAAATTTAAGAATTTCAAAATTATTATCGAGTGAAATGACTTACTACCCCTAAATCCATACACCTATTCCGATATACTTCTTCTTTTAAACTCATTGTTATATACGCCCGTAACATTTAACTCATCTTTTACCTACCTACATTGTTATATACACCAGTGACATTAAACTCAAATTTGTCCTATCATCAATTTTTCACATTCCTCACCTTTTTACATTTTTCACCATTACATCCATATCACCCTATTTATTTATTTTACAACCAAATCAAACCAAAACTTACTTGTTTTTTCCTACTATCAATTCTCACAAAAAAAAAAAATTACATACATATTTGTTCAAGGTATTCGGCAGGATAATTGATAAAATGCTCTACAATCGAATGTTAACATAAGTTTTCTTCACTTTCTAATCATATAAATGTGTTAACTTTTTGTCTTAATCATTGTGTTTTTGTGGCAAAAATTCGGCCAGCGTTGGTTCATTTTTTTCCTAAAATCGGCCACACCCGACCGAAAAATTAGAGGAGTTTGATCACACCCGGCCGAAAAACAAAAAAAAATCGGCGACACCAGGCCGAACCATTATAAAATTTCGGCCCTGATTTGTCGATTCTGTGTTGAAATTCGGCCGCACACCAGCCGATTTTTGGGTTAAAATTCGTACACACCCAATCGATTTATTTAATTTTTTCTGCCACACCTGATGGAGAAAATTCCACTGTGTAATAAAAATACCTTGCAAGTGTACAAGTTACCGAAGTAGCAATATACAAAAGTAAGGGTCGAACCACAGAGACTCGTGTGCTTTAACAAGTTGATTTAATTAATGCAGAAAGTAACAAAAAGGGATTTTTGATTTGGTTGATTAACTAAATTACTAAAGCGAGAAATTAAACTATTTAATTGAAGAAAACAGAAAAGCAAGAAACAAAGATTAAATCAGATCAAAGGAATTCATGGATTGGATTTCATAATTGTATCCCCTCTATGCTATGATTTTGATGACAAAATAACAATCTCATTCAAAGATTCTTTCACGTGATTAAGGGTTGGGACGTTTGGTGTTCGGATTGCAACCCTAATATTTCTATCTTATTGTAAATTTCGGTAGGTCAAAATAATATTCAAGAAACTCATTAAGTCCACAAGAAATAAATGAATCTAGGTTGTCTTGTATTCCGGTAGGTCAACAATCCAACCTAATTGATGAATTAGTGTACTTTAAATAAACCGTCCACGGTAGTGCAACCGTTTAAAACATAATAAAGAATGATAATTAATTCATCAAATAAGAATGAGAGAGTTTGAAAGAATTAAAACTTCAATTAGCATAGAGGTTCCACAATTATTACATCAAATCCATGAAAAGGAATTTAGCTACTCATAATAAAAATTACAGAAATAAAATAAAACATAAACCTCATCGAAACGGAGACAGAAGAAGTAATTATATTTTTCTTCTCTCTAACTTGCACAGTACCCCGGCAGGAATATCAAAAATACAAAATCCTCCTCCTTATTAGCTACAGTAGCCGTCCCTTATATAGATAAATATAAATCCTAGGTTAAAACGGAATTGGAAAAAATATTCAAGGCCATTCCAATTCAGCCTGTTTTCCGGCCCAAACCAAAGCCCACTTTGCTTAGAAACCCCGACTCGTGAAAATGAGTCGTGATGACCCGTCCAACTCTTTCTGATTAATAACACTTTTGCAAACTGCCTTGGTCCTTGCCCAGCCCTTGTTTGGCCGGCCAACAAATGATTTTGGCCCCATTTTCCTTGTGCCTTGGCCTAGGTTTGGCCCAGAAGCCGGCCCCAATCCTCTTGCAATGTCTCGGCCATGCCTTGGCCTAATTTGCCTGGTTTATACCAATTAATATTCGTTTCGTTCCCACGATTGCCAAGTCCACTTTGACCACCGTAATGACTTCTTTTGCGCTTCGCTCTTTGGGATTTTATTTTTCATTTAATCCCACGAATTTTTAGAAATCAAATTCGTCCAAAATTTCCATATTTCCAATTTAGTCCCTGGATTTTCCAATAATTCCAATTTAATCCAAAAGCTTCCAAATGTCAGTTTTGTCCCCGATTTCAGCATTGTTGCGCTTCAGCCCCTGAACTATCAAAATACTAACAAAATACATTAAATTCTCAAGGTTTCGAGCATCAAATAAGCTAGGAAATATATCTTTTGGATGGGTAAAATCACATCCATCAAATACCCCCAAACTTATCTTTTGCTCGTCCTCGAGTAAAACAAAAAAAAATAAAAAACAAAACTACCCTAACAACTAAAAACAATCGACATAAAATATTTTTGATATGTTCTCAATATATACAAGGTTGTCGGCCAAACAAGTCTCAGATTCTCACATAATATGCTAAACAAGTGCCAATAAGAATATGCAATTACAATCACCTTAATGCATCTAACCCACAATTTTCCACCTCTACCGAATGATGAATGAAATATGGGAGATCATTGTCACCAAAGTAAGATATTTTATAGGGTCACTAACCACATGCTCTAAATCAATGATACTAAGATGAAATTTCTGCACAAGGGACACTCATATGCATATTTAAACAAAACTGTCAACCCGGCTACTCTTTAGGGATCAAATATGGCTTTACGGTTTGTAATGTTTCGCGATAAACGCGGGCTAGGTTCACGGTTACAAATGAAGATAAGGACATACGAAGTCAAGCAAGTGAAACTAGAAAGTCTTCGTCATACATCCTCACATTGAAATTATCACTCCGCTCCAAGCCAACCCATTGATTTAACCTCCAAACTTATAATTTTGCATACTTTGAAACTTGGGCTTGATCACCTATCTTTCTTTTTGATCACTTTCCTCTTCAACATTAGAGAGGGCTCAGCCTTTCTTTTCTTTTCTTTTCTTTTCTTTTTTTTTCTTTTTTTTTTTTTTTTTACTTTGCACAAATATATCACGGAGAATGTACATTCAATACTTTTAGCTCAAGCCCCTCTTTTCATTACATAACATGCCCCCTTACTTTCTTTTCATGACCATTTTCCACTCAATCCTTTGATTTTCAAAACATCCCCCAAAATTGTCATTCATTTCCTAGTTTCACTTTCTTGAAAAGGTAAGAAAATAGTGTATAAGTTAAAAGGGTAGGATAATGAGGGTACAACAGAAGGCGAATGGTGGTCTAAAATAACCTCCCACTTTGTGAGAGATTCCATTCTTTTTCAAGCTCAAAAGGGGTTCTAGCGGAAAATTTTGTATAAGTGACGAGAAAGTTAAAGGCTCACAAATAGGGTTCAAAGAAATAGCCACATATCACTTCCCGAATAGCCTAATTGATGTGTTATTGACAGTCATGCAAACATGTTCTAGGGACCCCGAGAATGTCAAAGTGATCCTATAAAGGTCTCCTAAATTGGTAACAATGATCAAGAAAAAATAATGGAAGTGAATGGTGGTGCAATTGTGTTTTACATGTATTAATGCAATTCTAATTAACATATTCAAATTGGCACAAACTAGCAAAATTCAATCAAAAACTCTCTCAAATCATCACGGACATTGGCCAACTTCCAAACATATAATGAGAACAAAATTTTTAAATTTTTCTATTTTTTTGGAGGGTGACACTATATACACTCCCCTATAAACCCACAAACTCGGAGAGATATCTACCCCCAAACTCAAAACATGCTATGTCCTCATAGCAAAGAGAACAAAAACATGTCTCGGGTTCAAAGGACGATATGACACAACAAACAAATAAATAAAGCAATAAAACATACCTACTTGGGTTGCCTCCCAATTAGCGCATTTGGTTAAGGTCGTTAGCCCGACCATTGCCCCTCTTACTTGGGGTTGAGATTGGCCTCAATGGATTTGGCCTTTGCTTTTCGGCCCTTTGACCACCTTTGATTTTCTCGGGAACAAACGCCCACTTCCTTCCATGCGTAGGTCCCTTTCTTAATTAATTCAGGTGGAGCCCACGAAACTTTGGGTGCTTTATACTTCACCCTTTTTCTTTTCTTTTTGTTGGGGCTCTTGCCCCCAAACTTAGTTTGTTCCTTCACCTGCGGAACATCTTCCTCAACAAGATCAAAGAGGTTATCTTGAGCAAAAATATTAGCAAAAATAGTCTCAGATAAATCAAGCAAATAACTCTCCTCTATAACTTTAAGTTTTGAATGCCCTTGTGGTAGATGTGATGGAATCGACTCTTTATGGGAGTCGTATGGGGAGTGATACGACCCGTTACTCCTAGAGTATTGGTCGGCTTTAATGTTCCTAGCCAAGGGGCACACGTCCGCATTATCCCCACTTTTCTCACATCCATTCACATCATATTTGACAATTGGAAAATCGGTTATGGCTCCTACAAAACCTTCTGTGGGAGAGGGTTTCTTATCGTTTTTAAGCATACAAAATTTACATTCCTCCCCCATACCTCTCAAGGACACAACCCCTTGACACACATCAATGGTGGCCTTAGTGTCAAACATAAATGGCCTCCCAAGCAGAATGGGAGTTTTCAGTTGTTCCTCACTTGATCCCTCCATACACATCACATAAAAGTCAATAGGGATAATGATTTTATCGATTTTAACCAACACCCCTTCAATAACCCCTAAAGGTCTTTTGAATGAGAGATCCGCCAATTGCAAGTCTCGCATGGGTGGTTTCAACTCACATACCCCCAGACTTCTAAAAACATGAAAGGGCATCACATTAACACTTGCCCCAAGATCCAACAAACCTTTAAAATTTTGACCCCCTAAAGAAATTGGGATAGTGAAACACCCGGGGTCTTTTTGAACATGTTTAATCTTTTCAAATTCCACACCTCTCTGGGGTGTGGTTTTCACAACATTGGGAGGAGGGGTTTCTAAATTTAATGCAGAAAATACATATTGAACCTCCCCAATCTCATCCTCTTCCTCACTAACATTATCAATATTATCACATTCAAAATTATCAAGGGAAGAAAGAAATACCTCCTCAATCTCATCACTTTCATCCCAAATAGTCACTATAGACTTGGCTTGATGCAAGTGGATTTTGAAAATTTTCTTGTCTTTGGCTTTGTACCGCTTCCACCAACTGTCCAATTTGGGTTTGTAACTTCTGCATGGCAGCCTCATGATTTCTGAAGGCTTGTTGTTGTTCCATCTTGTACTGTTGTTGCTCCATCTTTAACTGCATCATGGGCTCTTCCCAAGGCTCTCTATTCCTCTCAAAGGGTCCCTGCGGTGGTGGTTGGGGATGGAGAGTTTTATTCGGTTGAGTTCCACCCCTACGACAGTGTCTGGGATGTCTCGGCAACCCGCTTGCCCTCCTAGATTGTATGCATTCCCGCATCGATTGTTGCTTGGTGGGAACCTTTGCATATATGATCGCATCGTCGCACTGCTCATGATTATATAAATGGGGACTAGTGGTGGGGCAAACTTCATAAGAGTGAGTGTTAGAACCACAAGTTACACAACTATCATGAATTACATTACCAACAGATGACACATTGGATGCAGAATTGGAAGTACTACTCATGGCCAACTTATCAAATTTTTGATTAAGAAGTGCAATTTGTTTTGAAAGCTCATCGTTCATTCCTATTCCATTCACATTATTTGTTTTACCCCTTGACCCCTTTTGTTGCGAATTAGATGCTAATCTCTCAAAAAGATTTTGGGTCTCATCCGCAGCTGGCTCCTAAAGAGCCTCCTCAAGCAGTTATCCACCATAGCCTGATCGGCTTGTGTCAACCCCCCATAGAAAGTTTGATGCAATAAAGGCAAAGGAAAATTATGGTGGGGACATTGCACCAAAAGCATCTTAAATCTGTCACATGCTTCATGGAATGCCTCAAAAGAGTCCTGTGTGAACCCTATAATTTTCTGTCTAAAGGTGGCTAACGTGGCATGTGGAAAATATTTTCTCAAAAATATGTCATGTAATTCATCCCAAGTATTAATGCTCCTAGGTGGGAGCAACATGAGCCACTTCTTAGCATTATCCCTCAAAGCAAAGGGAAAACATTTCAATCTTAAATGCTCGTCAGTCACACCTTCTCTCAATGGAAAATTCGACACAATCATCATATATTCCCTCAAGAAGTTCAAAGAATCTTCAGAGGGGAGGCCATGAAATTGAGGTATCATGTTAAACAAATGGCCTTTTACCTCGTAGCTTTTTGTTGCATCATTCAACACAATGCATGACACGGATGTGTCCACCCGCGGCCAAGAGAAGGCATCCATGGTGGGTGCTTGCAAAGCCATATCAATTTCAAATTCTTCTCCCTCGGTGGAAGAAGTTTCTAATTCACTCAAAGCTACCTCTGTCTCTGGGAAGTTTCGTAATCCGCCTCGCTCACTTGAGTAGAGGGAATGCCTCTCTCAATTCTGTCTATATCGTCGTTCAAAGGAACCAAATTAGGATCCAATGACCGGCGACCAAACATGCACCGATTAAATAAACTTGTTAAAAATCACAACAAGTCCCCGGCAACGGCGCCAAAAACTTGATGGAGAAAATTCCACTGTGTAATAAAAATACCTTGCAAGTGTACAAGTTACCGAAGTAGCAATATACAAAAGTAAGGGTCGAACCACAGAGACTCGTGTGCTTTAACAAGTTGATTTAATTAATGCAGAAAGTAACAAAAAGGGGTTTTTGATTTGGTTGATTAACTAAATTACTAAAGCGAGAAATTAAACTATTTAATTGAAGAAAACAGAAAAGCAAGAAACAAAGATTAAATCAGATCAAAGGAATTCATGGATTGGATTTCATAATTGTATCCCCTCTATGCTATGATTTTGATGACAAAATAACAATCTCATTCAAAGATTCTTTCACGTGATTAAGGGTTGGGACGTTTGGTGTTCGGATTGCAACCCTAATATTTCTATCTTATTGTAAATTTCGTTAGGTCAAAATAATATTCAAGAAACTCATTAAGTCCACAAGAAATAAATGAATCTAGGTTGTCTTGTATTCCGGTAGGTCAACAATCCAACCTAATTGATGAATTAGTGTACTTTAAATAAACCGTCCACGGTAGTGCAACCGTTTAAAACATAATAAAGAATGATAATTAATTCATCAAATAAGAATGAGAGAGTTTGAAAGAATTAAAACTTCAATTAGCATAGAGGTTCCACAATTATTACATCAAATCCATGAAAAGGAATTTAGCTACTCATAATAAAAATTACAGAAATAAAATAAAACATAAACCTCATCGAAACCGAGACGGAAGAAGTAATTATATTTTTCTTCTCTCTAACTTGCACAGTACCCCGGCAGGAATATCAAAAATACAAAATCCTCCTCCTTATTAGCTACAGTAGCCGTCCCTTATATAGATAAATATAAATCCTAGGTTAAAACGGAATTGGAAAAAATATTCAAGGCCATTCCAATTCAGCCTGTTTTCCGGCCCAAACCAAAGCCCACTTTGCTTAGAAACCCCGACTCGTGAAAACGAGTCGTGATGACCCGTCCAACTCTTTCTGATTAATAACACTTTTGCAAACTGCCTTGGTCCTTGCCCAGCCCTTGTTTGGCCGGCCAACAAATGATTTTGGCCCCATTTTCCTTGTGCCTTGGCCTAGATTTGGCCTAGAAGCTGGCCCCAATCCTCTTGCAATGTCTCGGCCACAGCTTGGCCTAGCTGCCTTGGTTTATACCAATTAATATTCGTTTCGTTCCCACGATTGCCAAGTCCACTTTGACCACCGTAATGACTTCTTTTGCGCTTCGCTCTTTGGGATTTTATTTTTCATTTAATCCCACGAATTTTTAGAAATCAAATTCGTCCAAAATTTCCATATTTCCAATTTAGTCCCTGGATTTTCCAATAATTCCAATTTAATCCAAAAGCTTCCAAATGTCAGTTTTGTCCCCGATTTCAGCATTGTTGCGCTTCAGCCCCTGAACTATCAAAATACTAACAAAATACATTAAATTCTCAAGGTTTCGAGCATCAAACAAGCTAGTAAATATATCTTTTGGATGGGTAAAACCACATCCATCAACACCCTGCCAAACTTTTTTAATAATTTCGGCCAATACCTGTCGATTTTTATTTTTTCAACGTACCCCTTCCTAATTGTTTCATTGAATTGTTGCAGTATTCATTAGGTGACAACAGTTATAACCCAGTTGATTTTGAAAGTGTTTTGAGACACATAACAGAATTCACAACGTACCCCTTCCTAATTGTTTCATTGAATTGTTGCAGTATTCATTAGGTGACAATGTTTTTATATTTTGAGACACATAACAAAATTCACAATGTTTTTATAATCGTAATAGGTCAGTCAGATAAAGGAAGTCGTAATTTCTCTACTTGAATGAAGTTTGTTTGTGAACGTTAGGGGACATATAAATAAAAGTCAATCTCTCTTTGCTCTTAAGAATCTGTTAGAAATGAAATTTTGGACAAAACGAAGGAAAATAGAGAAAGCGGAACAAAAAATGTGATTGTTATTTCCAGTTGAACGCTAAACAAATCACTGTTGATGGTCAATGGCAATTGAAAGTGGTATGTGGTGTTCACAATTATCCGATTTGTCAATCCATGTTGGATCACTCGTATGTTGGTAGATTACAGAAACAAGAGGAGGACTCTGTGATAGAAATGTCACATGCAAATAGCCGGCCAAATGATATTTTATATGGCTTAAAATTTAAATTTTCGGAAAACAAATCCTTAATACGGACTATTTATAATGCGCGCGTGAAGAGCATGGCAACTGAGCATGCGGGTCGTTCACAAATCTAACAACTCATGTGTTAAATTGAATGATCATGGTTATCACTTCGATAATCGGCAATGCGAGTATACAAGCGTCATTAAGGAGATATTTTTTGCTCATCCGAAAAGTATTGAATTGCTAAAAGCATTTCCATACGTCTTATTTGTGGATTGCACTTACAAGACAAATAGGTGCAACTTACCTTTGCTTGAGATTGTGGGCGTGACATCAACAAAAATGACCTTCTTAATTGCTGTTGTATACTTAGAGGTCGAGAAAGAAGCAAACTACACATGGGCATGCGAAGTATTGAAATATCAGATCGATGAATCATGTCTTTCTAATGTTATCGTGACCGATAGAAAACTTGCTTTGATGAATACAATTCGTCAGACCTTCCTAACAATTCTCAAATTGAAACTATAACAACAAATATTTGAAGAAATTAAACCCAATAAAGTAATTTTCAAACATAAATACAAGATTTAAACCAAAATTGTTTTTCAATTTTTGACATTGTTGATTGAAGTTGAAAGAGTATTCTTCTTCTTCTTCTCTAAAAATATCCCAGATTTCTCTCTTTCTCTCTCTCTAGTCAGTCAAGTCAAAGAGTGTTGGTGGATGTACATGAGTGAGTGAGAGAGTTAATGGTTAATTGTTGGGTTTTGGGGTTACAAACGCAGCGAAAATCTTTATAAAACAACACAAAACCCTAAGCCCTTGAATTCGTCTAGCATGAAGAGATGAAAATATGAAATAGAATTACATACCTTGAATGCGATTAAGTTTGTCCAAAACGAATCTTCAATAGCGAATCTCAAAACGAATCTCAAAAATGTTGATGAAGTTTTTGATCTTCTCCTTGTTCTTACTTGGTGATGAATCAACGATTGAAGTCTTCAAGCTTTTGGTGATAAAGTAATCACCTTCTATCGGTAATCCACACGCGAACGGACCAAGAACACTTCTTGTTGGATTGCTAGATGATCCCCGATTGTTGAATCAATATTCAACAATCAATGGCTGTTTGGTAGAATGAATCTATGGAATTTGATCTTTGATTCGTAATCAAAATCAACCAATTAGTGTTTCTAAAACTCTAATTTTCGTCACCTATGGCTGGAACAAAAAAATTCTATTTATACTTGTTATAAATTCCTAACCTTTAGGGAAAATAGTCCTTTTTCCAAGTCAAAACGGGCTTCCAGCGCCGCCAGGACGAGTCATCCCCCAGGGCACGAGTCGTCCCACAGGGGACGAATCGTCCCCTAAATCCAGCAACCTGATTCATTCGTCCCTACCTTGGGAAATAGTTGGGCCTAATGGGGACGAGTCATCCCCTCATGGCACGAGTCGTCCCTTGACCCCAGAATTCACCCATTTTCAATCCGTTCTTTTGTGTGTGACCCTTTAGGAATTATATTTTATGTTGGTAGTGAGTTGAAACATCAACCTCACAAGACATAAGTGACTTCTAGCAAGTCATTATATCCACCAAATTAAATATAACATCAAAGCTTGATTCCTTGATATATCAAATGTCACAATCCCTTTGTCCACGATGTCAAATTGAACATGAGTCATGGTCCATGTCAATTCATACCGTTCAATGCTTTCTCGATTCCGAATATGTTGATAATCCAAATGCATTTGATCTCTATCAAATCACTTGAGTGTGGCCACACATTTCATCAACATCATTCATCGAGGGTCCAAGCAAATATCTCTCTCAATGAGAGGGACAAATCCCATCTTGACTTATCATTCTTTCCTACAAGAATCCAATCGTGCCAACATAGCCCCTTATTGCTATCCGATTAAAGATAGTGTTAGACTATATCAAACACGATGTTCATCGTGTGAAAGACGATGATAATCTCAGGTTCAATGGATTCAATGACACGACTATTATGAGATTTAATCATGACACATGTGACTATTGACCATGTCATAAATCTCATAGGTAGGTTATGTCCAATACTTGTTCTCTAGCAAGTATCCATAAGTATAATTTGCATCACATGCATATAATCATACCCATGATTATCCATTACCAACTTATACTAGTTATTCACAATAACTAGGGACGCAGTTCAATATAATAAACATGTAAACATATAATGAACCAAACAATGCTTTCTCTATAATAAATGATAAAGACGATTACATAGCGGTTTAAGTTATAAGTCAAACATAACTAAACGCCTAGGGCACTACACCAACATTAATGGGTGTGAGTGGGTGGGTGGGTGAGAGTTAATTGGTAAATGGGTTAAGGGGTATAAAGAGAAAGGGAGGGATTTGTTTTAATTTTTTGGGGGTGAATTTAATGATAAGGGTTTACTAAATAATTTTACGGGCCTATATAACAATCTTCTAAAATTTAGGATTGATTCCCCAAAGGTTCCCCAAACCAAACATAATTCTCGAAAAGAACAATTTTTTTGTGGAAATTTTATTTCTCTAAATCTCTCCAATTTATGTCTCTAAATCCCTCCAATGGCTCTAAAGAGTTATGGCATAGAGTTATTTTTTGGTGTCTCATATCTTTGATAGTTATGTATTAGAGTTTTTTTTGTGGTCTGATAGATGTATATCAAATTTTTACTCTGATAGATGTCTAATAAAGCGGGGATATTTTTATCTCACCCCCTTAGAGAAGTAAACAAAAATTATGTTTATAAAAATATTTATAGTTATTAATTAAATAATTTTATTGATATATTTATTATTTAATATTCTTTTTAGTTATTTGGAAAAAATAATAATATCTAGTAGAATATATGACATGAAAAATAAAAAACTAAGCAAATTACAAAAGAAATATTTTGTTGATTTTTTTTTCTTAAACCATCTACAACGATTTGGTGAAAATTTTGCACGATTTTCTATTATGGTGCAATTTTTGCACCAAACTTCTCCAACGATTTGGTGAAAATATTGCACGATTTTCTATTATGGTGCAATTTTTGCACCAAACTTCTCCAACGATTTGGTGAAAATTTTGCACGATTTTCTATTATGGTGCAATTTTTGCATCAAACTCCTTCAACAATTTGCTTTAAATCTTATGCCAAATAAAAGTATTCTAAAACATTCATTATTATTTCACTTATATAAATATATTACGTTATTTATATTTTATATTATAAATCTTTTCACATATATCAAAATTAAAAAAAAAAAAACAAAAAAAAATACTACTTCCGTCCCGAAGTAAGGTTCCTAGTTTGATTTTACACGAAAATTAAGAAAAAATAAATATTCTGAGTATGAAAAGTAAAGTAAAAGAAAGAAAGTGGGTAGAAAGTTTTTGCTATGAGAATGACAAGTGAGTTAGTAATAAAGAAACTAAGGGCATTCCCAACCATGGGTCGGCAAATTTGCCTCCTACCCCCAAATTTGCCACCAAATTTGCCTCCCATGATAAAACCATCCCCAACCATCAAACTCAAATCCTTACTCAAAAAGAATATTCTCTTAGAATATTCTCAATTTAATCACATAATCATTTAATTTTTTTTATATTTGTATATAATTAAAATTATAATTGATATTTTATTTAAATATTTAAAAATTAAATAAATTGAAATTTCGAATATATAATTAAAAAATAAAAAACAACGATTCATAATAAAAAAAATACTAAAATACAATAATATAACACGTCACAATTACATAGTAATACTAAAGAAAATTAGAAATATAATACACCACAATGCAAATAAAAAATATAGCACAATGCTAAAATAAAAATTACAAATTAATCATATTCACTAATTTTCCGAGCTCGAATATTCTTCCCAAATATGTTCAATCAAAGCATTCCGAAGTTCGTAACGAGCATTTGCATCCTTGATTTGGTGGTGTCGAGCTAGAAAATTCTGAAATGTCGAATTTTCATTATTTGGCGGTCCGACACTTTCCAACAATATTTTCGTAACATTGGAGGAAGTGGAAGATGTGATTTGGGAGAATATTAAATTTCAATGTATTTAATGTCTAATTTATATTTCAGTTGTTTATTGTATTTTGTAATTTGTATTAAAATTCGTAATAACTAAAAAATATATCACAAAAAAGTATCTCATAAAAAAAAATATCACAAAAAAATATATCACATAATATATCACTAAAATAGTTTATTATTACATTAACAAAAAAACACATTAAAAATACACAAAAGACATTTGCCACCCATGAATAGTGAGGAGGCAAATTTGCCACTTACTATTCATGTGTGGCAAATTTGTTAGTGTTATGTCCTAGGCTTTAGTTATGTTTAACTGAAAATCGTTATGTATCATCTTTATCGTTTAAGTTTATTATTTGATTATTATATAGTTTGCATATTTGTTGTAATAATCTCCGTCCATGATTATTAAGAGAATAATTAGTATAATTGTCAATGGATAATCATATGATGATTATATGCATAGGGATGCACATTGAAATTATGGGTACTTGTTAGAGAACAAGTGACTGGACTTGACCCGTATGAGATTTATGTCATGGTCAAATGTCATAATTAAATCTCATATGGTCACTTCATTTAGTCCCTAGACCTGAGATTATCATGACCTTACATATGATGAAAGTCATGTTTGATTTTAGTCAAACGATATCTTAACACGATATTTATAAAGGCTATCTTTGGCATGATCGGATTCATGATGGGAAGGATGATAAGTCAAGAAGGAATTTGTCCCTCGAAAGAGAGATGTTTTGCTTGGGCCCCTCGATGAGTAATTATGATGGAAAGTGTGTGGCCACACCCCAATGCGATTGGATTATTATTATACTCAAGATCGAGAAAGCATTGAACAAATACAAGTTGACGTGGACCATAACTTGCGTTCAATATAACATCGTGAGACAAAAGGAAGAAATGGAAGTGTACCATTGGAAACGTGAACTCTTACGTTATATTATTTGGGTAGACATAATGGCTTGCTAGAGTCCGCTTATGTCTTATGAGGATCGATATGATCGAGCTCATTGCCAACATAATATAATCATATTGGGTCACACACAACTAGAATGAATTGGTTAAACCAAAGGAAGAATGATTGAGAGTTCCTGATGTGGCATACCTTGGCGCGCGACAAAACTGGCCACGTGGCTTGTGTCGCCGCGCGACTGAACCTGCCAGATGCGGTTTTCAGACTAATTTCCTAATATGATTAGGAAACAAATACTTATATTAAGGTAATATAAATATGAGGTCTGTAAACCTAATCAAGCTAGCCGAATTTTCAAGAGAGAAAATCACCAAAAAGGTTTCTCAATATTCTTTCATAGGTTTAAGAATCTAGCAATTCTCAAGAACTGTTCTTGGTTCATTCTAACGTGTGGATACTACTAGAGGGTCTTCGCTCGTACGACGATCAAGGCCTAGAGTTCTATTGTTCAAAGCAATATGAAGATTCAAGTTTTTAAAGATCGAAGTTTGTGATTCAAAATCACATTGATAACTGTTCGATAGCTCAAGAACGGAAAGCAATAAAGGTTGGTAAATTTTATCTCATAGGAATTCAATTTAATCGTATAGAACGGATCTTAGGGCTTGGGTTTTGTGTTATTAGATGCTTAATTCCGCTGCGCATGGACCCATAAAACCCAACAGTGGTATCAGAGCCCCGTTCGTATGGTTAAGTTTGAATTAACATGCTAGAATCAAGATATAAATCGTTTATATGCTTATTGCATGTTTTGTATGCGATAGAATGTTTATTGTTTATGTGAAACAATGTGAAAATCATTTTCTGTTCATATTGAATTAAATCTGTAAAAGTTGTTTATTTGATTTGATTGCTTTATGATTGGAATTGATTGGAATTCAGAAAATCTGCCAAACTGGCAACTCAAGTCGTGCGACAGAGTTAGCCACGAGGAGAAATTCTGGTAGTTGGGCTTGGTATGTCACGCGACAGATCTGGCCAACTGGCTGATTGCGCCGCGCGACATAACTAGCCAATCTGGGCAGAATCAGTTTGATAATTTTTCTGCTAATCTGTGATTATGTTATAATCTGAGATGTTTAATGTCTTAATCTGGATGCTATAAATTTCTGAAAATTGAGTTTATAGGGCTATGCTAGATTAATTCATTGTTTATGCATGCTTAATTAATTTAAATATGTTTTTATTAATTGTTGCGGTGTATGAATTATTTGTTCTTAAGTGTTAAGAATTTTATTAGATGTTTAGTTGAAACATTGATTCATAATTTCCTAAATGTTTAATTGAAACATTAAATTTTGATTTTCTGATTGTTTATGAGAAACAAGTCAGTTTACACAAAATTTGAAGGAATCTGATTGTTTATGAGAAACAAGTCAGTTTACTAGTCTGATTGTTTATGAGAAACAAGTCAGTATACAAAGTATTGATTATGTTGCATTCAAATTGATATTGTAATTGTGCATGACTAGGAGAGTTCTATCGAAGGAAGATTTGGTACTTAAGCAGTCCTTGTGGCTCACCTATTTTCTTGGGAACTTACCTGGTGCACAGTTATGATTATCCTTGTTGATATGCTTATAATCTACTTTAAATAACCTTCATTTAACTTTTAAGTTCTTTATGCCAATCCATGATTAAAACACTTGAGACCACTCGGATAGTTTTGGGTGGGCTTGCCATAACAAGGTGCTTTGATTCTATTCTGTTTGCGAGCAAGATGAGGAAATGGTGGTTCCTATACGTTTAAAGTGGATGAACTTAATTGGGTTAACAAAATGGTTTTGGACCCAAGGCATAAGATGAGATTAAAATATGCTTAGACATATGATGTCTTGAATAAATCTCATAAAAGATCTAAGAGTCATATACGATATGATTGATGTTTTCTACCTAATTAATTTAATCTTGAGCGGTGCGCCATAGCGTACTTGAGATTAAATTAAAGTTGGATCTTAGCCCATTAAATGCATATTATGCTTATTTGCATTGGAAGGTGTATGATTTAATGGGAGTATTTGTAAAATACATTATTTGCTCTTAGATGATAAATGTGTTGATATTGATATGTGCTCATATAATTTGTATATTTTGTTGTAGAAGTAGCATTACATAATGATAATTGCGATTCGTCCTTATGAAGGACAAAGTTCAAAAGGAATGATACAAATAATTTTGATTGGATCAGAAACTTAAAGAATGGTTCTTGGGTAAATGTATACGTTCTTGACGAATCCATTCCTGTGGAACCCACTGCAAATGTTGCAAAGGGCAAATAAGGAGCAACATAAGAAACATGATGATGATTATGATATTATTGATTGCCTTATACTTGCCACCATGTTTGAAGGCTCTTATGAAGAACCTTGAACACATGGAAGTTACTTTTGTTCTAGCACAACGCAAAAGGAAATGTTCTAAATGCGAACTAGGCAAAAGGTGTATGTTGTGGTGAAGGCTTTTAATGCATGAGATGCAGAAGGAGCAATCCGCAAGTGTGTTAATGGTTAACACAAGAAAGAGGTTTAAAAGGAAACACAAGGTAGGTGAAGCAAAAGTTGCTAAACCGAGGGCAAAAGTTGCCAAAGTCGAAGAGGCTAAACCCAAAGTGTCTCAAAAGGATGCAGTTTGCTACCATTGCAATGAGATTGTTCATCGGAAGCAAAGTTGCAAGGCTTATTAGGAAGGCCTAAAAGGTGAAGAAGGGCAATATGATTGCTACTACTTCAAGTATCTATATGATAGATATTTTCCTTTCGACTTCTTGTTCTTGGGTATATGATACCGGATTAGATCTCATATTTGTTTAAATGTGCAAGGAACAATGAATAGAAAGCTACTCAAAGAAGGTAAATTAAACCTATGCTTGGGAATGAAGCAAGAGTTGCTACATTAACCATAGGGACTTATGAAGTCACTTTACCTTGTGAAGTAGTACTTGTTATGAACAAGTATGACTACGTTCCGGATTTGACTAGGAGTATTATTTCCGTTTCTTAAATGGATGATGAAGGATATAATTTTCTTATTTTCAATAAGAAGTTTTATATTTATTTAATGATATGCCTTATTGTATTGCATATGTCATTGAATGGTCTTCATATCCTTGATGTTAAGAAACAAAATAATATTGAAGATATCTAAAATATAAATGGGAATTCTGAACCGAACAATATGAACAACGCGTTCATATGGCATTGCCGGCTTGGTCAAATAAATAAGAAACATATATCTAAACTCCATTAACATGGACTTTTAGACTCATATGACCATGAATCATTTGAGGAATGTGGATCTTATTTATTGGGATTATTGACCAAACCACCCTACACTAAGAGTAGTGGGAGGGCTAGTGACTTATTGGTCATTATACATGAGATGTATGTGGACCATTAAGTAGCATTTCTAAGGGAAGACTTCGATATTTCATCACATTTCACTAAAGACTTATCTAGATATGACTATGTCTATCTGATGAAGTCCAAAGGTGAATCGTTTGAGATGTTTCGAACAATTCAAGATGAAGTACAAAACAACTTGTCAAAACTATTAAGTACTTCGATTAGATCGAGGTGGTAAATATTTGAGCCAAGAGTTTGACAATCATCTCAAAACTATGAAATCGTTTCAGAGTTGACTCTACCCGGAACACCACATTGTATGGTGTGTTTGAAAGGAGGAATTGAACCTTGTAGGACATGGTTCGTTCGATGATGTGTCAATTAGACTTTCCTATTTCCTATTTCCTTTTGAGGATATGCATTAGAAATGATGCGGTTACACTGAATCGAGTCCCTACTAAATCGGTTCCTTAGTCCCCACATGAGATGTGGCATGGAAGAAAACTTAGTTTGTCTTTCATGAAGATTTGGGGTTGCGAGTCTTATGTAAAGAGACTTGTCTCTTATAAGTTAGCACCAAATTTGACAAAGTTATTTTCGAAAATTAATCTTACAACCGCAAAGAGAACAAAACGTTTGTTGCTCTATACGATTTGTTTTTTGAGAAATAGTTTATCAATAAATAATCTAGTGGGAGTAAAATTAATCTTGAAAAGGTTCAAAAACCTGAAAATGACATGGATCCAAGAGTAGAGACAGAACCAAGTTCACAAAGGAGTTGTGGAACCGGTTCAAGATGCACAAGTCCATCGTAGATCGGATAGGTTACGATCCGAACTCAAGAAATATTGATCTCTCGTTTCGGAAAGTAATAAGGTGGAAGTCATTGAGAATGACAATCCTACTTCCTATCTTGAGGCGATGTCCACTTCTAATTTGGATAAATGGTTAGGAACCATGGAATCCGAATTACAATCCATGTTTGACAATCAAGTTTGGAACTTGATTGGGCTACCTGAAGGTGTAAAAACTAAAGGGTGCAAGTAGGTCTTCAAAGACCGACATGGATGTGAAGGTGTATACTTTCATGACTAAGGATTGTAACAAAGGGATTTAGGTAAATTCATAGTATTGACCATGTTGAAACCTTTTTCGCCAGTTACAATGTCGATGTCTGTTAGAAGTTTCAAATGTCATTATCACATATTGTGACTATGTGATATGACAAATGGATGTCAAACGACTTTCTTTAAATGGAAAGATTATTAAGGATTTGTATAGTACACAACCCGAATAGTTTGTCGATCCAAGAAACTCTAATAAAGTATGCATGTTGCAAAGATCCATGAGATGGGTTGAAGCAAGCTTCAAGGAATTGGAATCTTCGTTTTGATGAATTGGTCAAAGAGTTTGACTTCATCAAAGAACAAAGATGAATCTTGTGTATGCATGAAATTCAGTGGGAGCATAGTATTATTTCTATTGTTTTATTAAAATGATATCGTACTCATTGGAAAAAAAAGTTCTGACACTTAAGACTGTCAAAGTCTTGGTCAAGGAAAGGTTTCTCAATGAAAGATATGGATGAAGCTGCTTACATCCTTGGCATCAAGATCTATAGAGATGAATCTAGAAGGATAAATTGGTTTGAGTCAAAGTATCCACATTGACAAGATTCTTAGAAGAGTCTAAGAAGAGTAGCTTGTCAATGGGTCATGGTATTTCTCTCAGCAATATTCATTATCTTATGACAACTGATGAGCAAAAGGGAAATGAATGAAGTTTCATATGCTTTGGCATTTGGATCAGTCATGTATGGCATGATTTACACTAGACCCGGCGTCTCATATGCTCTAAGCATAATGAGTCAATACCAATCTGATCCTGATGAAAACCATTGGATGGCAGTCAAGATGATCCTTAAGTACTTAAGAAGAACTAAGGATACGCTCTTGGTATTTGAAAGGTTGGAAGTTAATCTTGTTGTAAGGGTTACATAGATGCTAGCTTCCAAACTGACAAATTTAATTTAAAATCGCAATTAGAATTTGTGTTTATGCTTATTAGAGGTGCAATTTTGTTGGAAGAGTTCCAAGCAGAAATTGTAGCCGATTCTACTACTAAGGCCGAATTTTAGCAACATATGATGTGGCTAAAAGAGGCAGTTTGGATCAAAAGGTCATTAGTGTTTTGGAAATGTTCCAAGTACCACTAATCGGTGAAACTTTTGTTATGACAATAGTGGTGCCATTTGTGCAAACAATGGAACCAAGGTCACAATAGCGATCCAAACACTCACTTAGACGTTCTTCGAGGAATTCATAAAGAATGAGAAGCCGTTAAGATATACAAAGTATCAACCGATGATGACATAAGGGATTCACTTACAAAGACCCTCGCACAGGCAGAAGCATGATGGTCATGTTAGATCCATGAGTATTCGATACATAAATGAAGCCTAGTGCAAGTGGGAGACTGTTGGTGTTATGCCCTAGGCTTTAGTTATGTTTAACTGAAAACCGTTATGTATCATCTTTATCGTTTAAGTTTATTATTTGATTATTATATAGTTTGCATATTTGTTGTAATAATCTCCGTCCCTGATTATTAAGAGAATAATTAGTATAATTGTCAATGGATAATCATATGATGATTATATGCATAGGGATGCACATTGAAATTATGGGTACTTGTTAGAGAACAAGTGACTGGACTTGACCCGTATGAGATTTATGTCATGGTCAAATGTCATAATTAAATCTCATATGGTCACTTCATTTAGTCCCTAGACCTGAGATTATTATGACCTTACATATGATGAAAGTCATGTTTGATTTTAGTCAAACGATATCTTAACACGATATTTATAAAGGCTATCTTTGGCATGATCGGATTCATGATAGGAAGGATGATAAGTCAAGAAGGAATTTGTCCCTCGAAAGAGAGATGTTTTGCTTGGGCCCCTCGATGAGTGATTATGATGGAAAGTGTGTGGCCACACCCCAATGCGATTGGATTATCATTATACTCAAGATCGAGAATGCATTGAACAAATACAAGTTGACGTGGACCATGAATTGTGTTCAATATAACATCGTGAGACAAAGGGAGAAATGGAAGTGTACCATTGGAAACGTGAACTCTTACGTTATATTATTTGGGTAGACATAATGGCTTGTTAGAGTCCGCTTATGTCTTATGAGGATCGATATGATCGATCTCATTGCCAACATAATATAATCCTATTGGGTCACACACAACTAGAATGAATTGGTTAAACCAAAGGAAGAATGATTGAGAGTTCCTGATGTGGCATACCTTAGCGCGCGACAAAACTGGCCAAGTGGCTTGTGTCGCCGCGCGACTGAACCTGCTAGATGCGGTTTTCAGACTAATTTCCTAATATGATTAGAAAACAAATACTTATATTAAGGTAATATAAATATGAGGTCTGTAACCCTAATCAAGCTAGCCGAATTTTCAAGAGAGAAAATCACCAAAAAGGTTTCTCAATATTCTTTCATAGGTTTAAGAATCTAGCAATTCTCAAGAACTGTTCTTGGTTCATTCTAACGTGTGGATACTACTAGAGGGTCTTCGCTCGTACGAAGATCAAGGCCTAGAGTTCTATTGTTCAAAGCAATATGAAGATTCAAGTTTTTGAAGATCGAAGTTTGTGATTCAAAATCACATTGATAACTGTTCGATAGCTCATGAACGGAAAGAAATAAAGGTTGGTAAATTCTATCTCACAGGAATTCAATTTAATCGTATAGAACGGATCTTAGGGCTTGGATTTTGTGTTATTAGATGCTTAATTTCGCTGCGCATGGACCCATAAAACCCAACAAAATTTGCCACACATTTGCCTCCTCCATTGGGGTATGAACAATGTCAAAAAGGAGGCAAATTTGCCATTTGCCTCCTCCCTTGGGAATGCTCTAAGAACCTTACTATGGGACACACTAAAAAGAAAGTAAGAACATTACTATGGGACACACTAAAAGGAAAGTAATAACCTTACTTACTATGGAACAGAGGGAATTGAGAGGAAACGGAATAGCACAACGCTATTCATTGCATCAAAATTGGTGCAAGAAATAAAATTGCTTTATAATAAAGCAAGACTTAAAGTTTCACTAAAATAAAATAATACTCTATTTTAAAATTTTAAAATACCGCTGTTGAAGATGTTCTTTATACAGTTGTTTAAAAAATCGATTAATTGCTTTTTTTAAATTGGGTTTTTGCAAATAAGTCACAATTGCAATAACAATGTTTATTCTATCTCGGCCCACTTCCTCTAGAGCCCCTCATGCGAGATTTAAATCTAATTTAAGAAATAACATTTTGCAAATTTCAAAGACACCCGTTGGTAAGACAAAGACATAAATGCCCCCTTTTTTTTTTGCATGCACGCGCACCAGTAAGGCTTTGTCACTGACTGGACCAACCAAGTCCAAAACTGAAAATAATAATTTAGTCACTGAGGTTTTCAAAATTATATATTGGTCACTAGATATTCTCATATTTTTATCAATCATTAGATTCAAAATAATTTTAGTTTGGTCACTTCAATCTCAAAAAATATAGATTAAAAATTGACTTATAAGATAAATTTTCAGATTATCACAACAGTCTTTAGCCTTTCCAAAAATATTTTCATTTTTTTATATTTTTCACATTATAAGATTACTTTGGCTCTTATAATTGACTTATAAAACAAAATTTTCAACCAAAAAAATCAAAAATTTCAATAATAACAACAAATTGCTCTCATAATTTACACATTTACAACTCTTATAAGTTAATTGTAAGACTACTTTGTCTCTTATAATTGACTTATAGGACAAAATTTTCAACCAAAAATTTCAATAATAACAACGAATTGCTCTCATAATTTACACATTTACAACTCTAATAAGTTAATTATAAGACTTTTTAATAAGTCTTATAAGTTATTTATAAGACTTTTTTAAAAAGTAAAAAGTCTTATAATTAACTTATAAGACTTACTAAAAAGTCTTATAGGTTACTTAAAAGACTTTTTAAAGTCTTATAAGTAACTTATAAGACTTTAAAGTCTTATAAGAGTCTTATAAGACCTTTTAATAAGTCCTATAAGTTATTTATAAGACTTTTTTAAAAAATAAAAAAGTCTTATAAGTCTTATAAGTAACTTAATAAGTCTTATAAGACTTATTAAAAAGTAACTTAATAAGTCTTATAAGACTTATTAAAAAGTAACTTATAAGACTTTTTAATAAGTCTTATAAGTAACTTATAAGATTTTTTAAACTCTTATAAGTTATTTATTAGACTTTTTTAAATAAGTCTTATAAGTAACTTTTTAATAAGTCTTATAAGTTATTTATAATACTTTTTTAAAAATTAAAAAAATCTTATATAAATCTTATTAGTAATTTAATAAATCTTATAAGTAACTTATAAGACTTTTTAATAAGTCTTATAAGTTATTTATAAGATTTTTTTAAAAAGTAAAAAGTCTTATAAGTAACTTAATAGACTTTAACAAGTCTTTTAAGTTACTTATAAGACTTATTAAAAAGTCTTTTAAGTAACTTATAAGATTTTAAAAAGTCTTTTAAGTTACTTATAAGACTTATTAAAAAAGCCTTATAAGTAACATATATAAGACTTATTAACCAAATTAATCAAATCAACCCAAATCATAAATAAATGTTAAAAGACATTAACAATTGTTAGTAACTTAAAGAAAATAACTGTTTGTTATTGCCACAACCATTCCAAGCAAAAATAGAGCTGAAGCAATGCTAGACATACTCTTAGGAAACTCCGAATAATAAAACTCTGTTTGACCAGCCACATTGCAGACGTGCTTATAACAGCTTGGGGATTATTGATAAAGCCTTGAGCTCGAGTGAATGGTTATCTCACGAAGGACCCATCAGTCCTAGGTTCTACTTAATACTCAAACAAGGGAAGATCTTCAATGAGAATTTCTCTGTATGAAAAAGAAGTGGGGACCTTTCTCTTTAGCTATGAGTAAGAACCAGAGTGGGATTTCATGAATGGATTAGCGTGGGCTTCAGATCCGTCAGCCTTGTTCTCGTCTTAAAGAAAGTCTAATTCAGGGGCCGGAACCACCATGACTAGTCACTCTCCACCTACAGGTCTTAGTTTGTCCTACTTATCATTACACCAAAATGTCATCCAAACACACCACAACATATTTCCCTAAAAAACATGGTTCATCAATCAAACGCATGGTGCCCAAAAGACAATTTATAACCATCCTTCTTCATAGCAAAACCCTCCCAACCCCTCTAATGAAATACGTAATTGTTATCTTTGTTTAGAATCAAAAACCATAGCAAAACAACATGGTTCATCAATCAAATGCATGGACCCCAAATTATTTTGAGACTAAGGCTTTGTTGTGCAATCAATAGCAGGACAGTGACACCTTGAATTTGTAATATGAATAAATAACACCTTACACAGTATCACAATTCACAGTCCAAGTTTGTACCCTATATATATCAAGTAAAGATGGAAGTTGTACAAGACTGAAGCAAAATTGTAAGAAGTTGCTAGTATAATGGTAAAGCAAATAACAACAAAAGTATACTACCCCCTCCATCCCAAGTCAGTGACCAAAAATGTTCAAATTTACTCTTGTTCAAGAGCAAATTTGAAAATATTTTGAACATTCATTTTAGAACGAAAATAGTACTTAACGTAAACAGAATGCACTCTTCTATGGCAATTTTTTTATTTGAGTAACTGAATACAAGTATAACCAACAATCTTAACAAGGTAGCAAAACATATAAGTCCTACTTAAAGAAAACGATGTGTTTGAAACGAGAGTGGCTGCAGTGAAGTTGCAGAAAGTTTACAGGAGTTTACAGATGATCGAAAGCAAAAATGATAGAATTTCAGTTCAATTATAGCAGTTCAAGCCTTTCCTACCTTTCACTCGCTCACTGCCTCCACCTCGCCTAAGTCCTTTGAAGGAGGAAAGATGAACTCCAAAGCTTTATTCTTTCTAACATGTTCAACAATGGCTGAAACCACCATGGCAGTGCATGAGAAACAGAGAAGAAGGTAGTAAAGTTCGACGGATTTCATAGATCTGGCCGCGAATTTCATAGATCTGGGAGTACTTGGCCGGAGAAAAGAAGACAAGGCGCCGAAAATGGAGCTGCAACCAAGAGTTTTGTCGGATCTGGCTCAGATCTAGGTAGATAAAGACGTCGGAGTTGAGAGATATGTCGTGCAAGTGAGAGAGATGGCAGAGAGAGGTGAGCGGCGGTCGTCGTCGGTCGCCGTTGCCGGTAACTGTCGCTGGGGACGGTTCGAGAGAGAGAGAGAACTGTAAATATGTGTGTGTGGTCTTTTTGAGAGAGAAGGAAGAGATAAAAAATGATAAGAGAGAGTAGGGAGGTGGGAGGTGTCCGGGAAATTTGATTTGGAAAAACTTTTTTTTTTTTGGATAAAGAAAAGGACGTTTCTTTAAACGGAAATGCATATGTACATGAAGGGTCCTTGGGGAATTTTCCCTTCTATCTCCGTGGTTTACAGCTGTATCATTTCTTTTACTCCCTCCGTCCCACCTCAAGGTTTCACCTTTCCCTTTTGGGCCGTCCCACTTCAAGGTTCCCTTCCTTAAATGGAAAGTTTTTCATATATTTATACCCTTATCATCTCCATATATTTACAAAAAAATCATTCATTATACCCTTATAAAGTTAACATATTTACAAAAAAATCAATCATTAACTTACTATTCCTCTCACTCATTCTCTCTCCTATTAAATATTTTTAACTTTTATATTATCTCTGCTATTTCCTATCACACATTTAACTTTTACATTCTCTCCTCAAATTTTCTACAAACTTTAAAAAAATTTCTTAAAAAGCATGTAAACCTCAAGGTGAAACCTTGAGTTGGGACGGAGGGAATATTTTGTAGATTCACCAAATCAAGTGGAAGACTTGAAGTCATCTGATTGCCGGATTTTTTCTTTTGATAATTGATATCAAACTGCTATTTTGATCATTTAAAAAAATCATGTTTTTCAAATGTGCTCATTATTTTTTTATTTTTTTTAGAATATTCTCATTACATACGTGAATTTTGCAATGTTCTCTTTCTGTAATTTGACGGTCTTCGAGATAGTAAATGACCCATATTCTCTTCCAGATAAAACCCCATCTCCATTGTCCCATTCCCTCTTCTCCATTATACCGCCACATTCCCCCGCCATCCCTTCCCCTTTCTCTTTCCCCTTTCACCTCCTTCCTCCTCCAATTTTTCCTCCTCCCCCTCTTTTTTCCTACGTTTTGCCCATCCTTCTTATCCTTAATTCGTCATTCCCCTCCATCTCCATCACGGCCATCCCCCCATAATCCCCTCCATTTCCACCACTGTGTTTGCCTCCCCCCACAATCCCCTTTCATCTACTCCAACTTCATTCTCTAAACTGACCATGAACCTCCAAACCCACCAACAGTGAAATCCCACCCCTAACCCTTTCAACTTGACAATTTTATTTGTTCTCTCTCTCTCTACCAAACCCAACCTCATCCATACATACATCCAGTCATCCATACATCTGAACCAAATTCTTTAAGCAATCCATACATCTGAACCAAATTCTTTAAGTAGAAGCCTTGAAATTTAAACCTAATAGAATAACTAATAATAAATTGCAACACGAAATGTCTTGATTTTCGCAAATGATTTTCTGGGTGTTGGAAATTAAATTATAAGCACCACAGATTAAACAAACAATTTAATCAACAGTAGGGGATTTATTGATCAAGTCAAGAACGTACCAATTAAGCCAATAGCAAAACCGAAAGCAATGGAACAGGATCAGGAAAACAAACAGAAACAAGTAAACAAATGATTAGAAAACTTATCTTGATTTGATCGAGTCGCCTTAGGAAGACTGTCCTAAGAGAAAATATTGCCCCCAATTGGTGCAACTCAGGTACAGGCAAATTTCTCCGAGGATAAAACGATCACGGATTACGTACCACAGAATAGCACACAGGTAGGTAATCACCGGCGGTCCTATCTCAGTCGCCTTGAATCTCACGAACGAAACTCTATGAACGGGAGTAATTTAGCAATGAATTAAAGCCAAGAGAATTGTGTTTCTCATCAATAATTCACCAGCAAAATCGGCTGAAGGAAGTTTAATATTTATACATGTGGTAATTTTAGGGTTTGGAAACTGCAATTCGGCCCAGACAGACACAAAGCCCGTCACAAGCGCGGCCGCCCTAGTCCCAAGCGCGGCCGCCCTCAACAACCGGTAAATCACGTCAAGCCTCGGTGCACTAGCGCGGTCGCCCTTGGCATGAGCGCGGCCGCCCTCGAGCACAGTGCCTTCAGACGTGTTTTTCCTCTTCACCGAATTTGTTCAACCCAAAGAAGCTTCAAAGTCATAGAACTATGAACTTCCATACCGCATATACCAAATATTCCAACAATCCCCCACAAGTTCATAGAAATATGACGTGTACAGATTGTCCATTGCCATGCTTTCAATAGTGGTACCTTCCGGCTTGAACCACTACCTATGTTATCCAACGCAAACCTCCACAGGACCAGATGAACGGGTGTCTTAAATCTGATGCCTTTGGATGTAGAGGCCTTTGCTGGTAACAAACACGACAAAAGCTATGATAGGCCCTCTATCGAACACTTGACGCTTATAAGCCATACGTCCCGATCCTCTATTATGAATGCTTTCAAGGAATAACCCAAATTCCTCTAGTTGCGGCCAACAACAACACTCACTTAGCTGGGCATCTCAAAAGATGTACTGCTAGCATCTTGTCTAAAAGACTTGATCCCATTCAAAGTTCCAAACTTTTACTTTATTAGCAGCAACGAGCACCTCTAGGCTATTCAGGGGATAGACTCGTACATGTAACATGTCAATCTATTATTAGGTGCTCCGACTCACCCCACGCCTTGTTATTACCACATTGAATCTCCTTTGTGGGATCTCCACTCAGGTAGATTGGGTTGCCGCTGCGTTTGAATCGACGGGGTTCAGTCCCATCCCCAACCTAGATTTTTGAACTAGAGCAAATTCTAGCCCTTTGGTTAAAGGATCAGCTGTGTTATCCTTGGTACCAACATAATCAACAGCTATCACCTTCCGAGACACAAGATCCCTTATAGATTTTAATCTAATTTGGATGTGTCTCCTAGTTTTACAGTTGTACTTGACACTTTTCAGTTTCTCAATTGTGGCAGTGTTGTCACAATGTACAGAGATAACAGGCATGGGCTTACTGACCATGGGCAACTCGGACATAAGTCCTCGAAGCCATTCAGCTTCCAATCCAGTAGTGTCAAGAGCAACTAATTCGGCCTCAAATGTAGACCTAGACAACAGAGTTTGTTTGGTCAACCTCCAAGCGACTGCAGCTCCGCCTAAGGTGAAAACATACCCCGTACAGCCATAACTCCTGGAGTTATAGGCAATCCAGCTTGCATCACTATATCCTTCAAGAACAAAAGGATATCTCCTGTAATGAAGCCCAAGGGAAATCGTTCCCTTCAAGTACTTGAGAACTCTATCAAGAGCTTCCCAATGTGCTTTGCTTGGACATTGAGTATATCTAGCCAACCTAGTAACCGAGTAGGATATATCCGGTCTAGTACAATTGGCAAGATACATCAAACTTCCAATAATTTGAGAATATCTCAACTGAGCCATCGGTACTCCACTTTCATTCTTAGTAAGAGCAGATGAAGGGTCATATGGAGTCTTAGCCACTTTGCAATTCTTATAACCAAATTTCTCAATTACACTTTCAGTATAATGAGATTGTGATATGGTTATGCCACTAGTTGAATGAGTCAACTTAAGGCCAAGAATCACACTAGCTACTCCCATATCCTTCATCTCAAACTTACTTTTCAAGAATTCCTTAGTAGTATCAATTATCCTCATATCTGTTCCAAACAACAGAATATCATCGACATACAGACATAAGACAATACTACTATCACCAATACTCTTGCTATAAACACACTTATCAAACTCATTAGTAACAAAGCCAAACGATGAGACAATTTTATCAAATTTCTCATGCCATTGCTTAGGGGCTTGTTTGAGTCCATACAAGGACTTAACAAGTTTACAAACCTTTCTCTCATTGCCAGAGGCCTCAAAACCTTCAGGTTGATCCATATAAATTTCTTCCTCTAGATCGCCATGCAAGAAAGCGGTCTTAACATCCATCTGATGGATAGGAAGATCATATACAGAGGCCAATGCGATAAGCATTCGGATTGTAGTCATTCTAGCAACTGGCGAATAGGTATCGAAATAGTCTATTCCCTCCATTTGCTTGAATCCCTTAGCCACTAACCTAGCCTTAAACTTGTCAACGGTTCCATCCGGTTTCAGTTTCCTTTTGAAGACCCACTTACATCCTATCGTGCTACAACCAGGAGGGAGATCGACCAATTTCCATGTCCCATTCGAGACAATAGAATCCATCTCACTCTTAACAGCATCCTTCCACTGCTTGGCATCAGAGGTAGCCATAGCAGCTTTGAAGGTTAAAGGATCACCCTCGATATTGTAAATGATGAAATCACTTCCAAAATCCTTGGTGGTCCTTGCCCGTTTGCTCCTTCTTGGTTCAATCTCATCGTCAGAATGAGTTGCACTGGAATCAACCCCCACATTTGTCAGCTCCTCTACTTGAGCAGGAATGGAATTAGTGGTTGGGTTAGATTCCTTAGGAAGTCCGTCCTTCATAGGAAACACATCCTCAAAAATGTTGCATCACGTAACTCAACTATAGAGTTCACATCTATGCCAGAAATTTCAGATTTTATAATAAGAAATCTCAATGCATAACTTGTTTCAGAATAACCTATAAAGATAGCATCAACAGTTTTAGGTCCAAGCTTTTTCCTTTTATGTGCGGGTACGAGTACCTTTGCAAGGCACCCCCACACTTTTAAGTGTTTCAAGCTAGCCTGTCGACCTCTCCAAAGTTCAAACTGACTTTCCTTTCTATGTTTAGGAGGGACTCTATTCAGAATATGGCAAGCCGTATTCAAAGCCTCTCCCCACATATATTTGGGCAGTCCAGAACTTATGAGTAAACTGTTAATCATATCAGTAAGGGTTCTATTCTTACGTTCAGCAACACCATTTGATTGAGGGGTGTAGGGAGGAGTCTCTTCATGTACTATTCCGTTTTCTTGGCAATAATACATGAAGGGGTTAGACTCATATTCACCTCCTCTATCAGACCTTAGACCTTAACCGTTTAAGTTTCTTGCCAGTTTGTGTTTCTGCTTCATTCTTAAATATAATGAATTTATCTAATGCTTCATCCTTAGAACTAAGCAAATAGACATAACAGTATTTACTAGCATCATCAATAAAGGTGAGAAAGTATTTCTTTTTGTCTTTGGTCAACACGCCATTAAATTCACAAATATCAGTATGAACTAAATCTAGGATTTCAGAATTTCTCACAACCGACTTAAACGGACCTTTTGTAGATTTAGCTTCAACACATACATGACACTTAGAAATCTTATCAATAGCATGTTTAGGAATAATATCTAAATTCATCATTCTTTTCACAGAATCATAATTAATATGTCCTAAACGACCATGCCAAACATTTGAAGATTCAATGGAATAAGAAACAGGATAATCAATAGAACTAAAATTATTGTGCGAACAAACATCAGTTTCAACTCTAATTTTAAATAAACCATCCGAGGAATAACCTTTCCCCACAAAACTACCAGAATCCAAAATTATGACCTTATTACACTTAAATGAAATCTCAAATCCTTCCCTAACTAGACTAGAACCACTAATAATGTTGCGATGAATATCAGGAACGTGATACACTTGATGCAAGGTAAGAATGCGCCCATTAGGAAACCTCAGGTCCACGCGTCCAGTTCCAAGCACCTTTGCAGCACTAGAGTTCCCCATCATCACTGATCTACCACGCTCAGGCTGGTAAGACACAAATAGCAATTTATCAGCACAAACGTGCACATTTGCCCCAGTGTCAACTAGCCACTCGTTGGATTCATAGACAGTAAAGATTTCAGGATAAGAAGTTACATACTTTGTAACATTGCAGGTCAAAGCGTCAACTCCAGGTGCGTCAGAGTCAGGATCATCATAATCCTTCGGACCCAACACCATGTTGACAAACAGATGGTCATCGGCGAGCCTTGTGGTCCTTTTCCTTTCTTGGACAGGCAGTCCCTAGAAAAGTGTCCACCTTCTCCACAATTCCAGCAGTTCTGTTTTGCTCTTGGCTTCCTAAAGTTATTTTTCTTAACTCTAAGTTTATCATGGTTTTCTTTATCCTTAGAGTGAGTTTTCACACCCTTTCCTTTAAACTTGCTTTTACCAGTTATCATATTAGCAGCAGCCTATGATGATTTGAGAGTTTTCTTTTGTGTTGCCATTTGTGTGTGTTGTCATGACGGGAATTGAAAGTACAGTGAATCATTTAAACCTTAGTTGCACCATCACAACTCCACTTTCATTTCTCCCGGATCATTGTCATTTGGCCTAAGTACTTTTATAGGATCATTTTGTCATTTTCGGGGTTGCTAGAACATGATTGCACAATTGTTAATATCAAGTCAATAGGTTAATAAATATTGGGGCATGGCTTGAGTTGGTCAACTTGGGAAATCTCGTATTGTATTGTAAAGGGGCAAGTATCAAGTTATGTATGTTGAAAAAAAAAAAAAAAGAAAAAAGAATAAGTGTCGCGTTAAGAAGAGGAAAGGAATGGCAAGGATAAAAAAAAAATTTCCTTGGTACCGATTCCCGCTCCGAGAATGATTAAACATTCTTGTACCTACGTGACACAAATAATATGTTTAGCGGTTCAACTTGTCCCCCTATCTTTGAGTGTTTGTAAGTGACCAAGGAAGAAAGTTTTGTAGTGAGGCAATAATGTAATGTAGTGAACTTCCTAAGTCGTGTCCCCAATATGAGTTAACCGGGTTAGCAATTGTGTAAGAGTGCCTATGGACACCTTCCTTATGCGTTAGTGCATCATCATCCTCTTTTGAGTTAGGACATGACAAAATGAATCTATAAAGGAATTTAGGTTGGTGACAATGATCCACAATATCACTTCCACCTCACCGGCTTAGATGGAAATTAAAGGTTGAATGCTTCAATGTGTTTGGAAGTTCTTTTTCATGGCTATCACCCTATCTTTGGTGTTCTTGGTGAGGTTTCTGAGACGTTCTTGTTGGCAAACCTATGGCATTTTGGACAACGCAAAAACTTTGGGTTTATCTTTTTATTGTTGTTTGCTTTCTAGTAGTTACTATTTAGCTTTGTGGTGTTTTATTTTACTCGGGGACGAGCAAAAGATAGGTTTGGGGGTATTTGATGGATGTATTTTATACATCCAAATTATGTCCTTAAAATTATATTTATTGCAAAATTCCCGAGTAAAATGGTAGTTTAATTGTGTTGTTAGTATTATTTTATTCCAGGTTTAAAAGGTGGAAAAATGGTGATTGGAAGTGAAGAAAAAAATTAAAATTCGAGACGGAGCCGAAACGAGTTCAAAGAAGTACTAAAGAAAGAAAAGAAGAAAAATAAATCAAGATTGTTGGGCGTCCATAGCAAGCAACGGCGACCGCCCTTTGTAGGCCGAGAGCATACGGCGGTCGCCCAAGATGAACGGCGGTCGCCCAAGCTGCACAAATCCATTTCCCATTTTATTTCCCCAAGTCAATGCAAACCAATTCATTTCTCCCACATTGACCAATCAATCCACGCCAATTCATTTTCAGCAGACTTGATTCATTTTTTTTGGGCCATTGTTTGGCTTGGGCCATCCTCTCATTTGCTTGGGCTTAATCTCATTTTGGCCCAATTTTCTATCCCATTTCAACCTAAATTTTAATCAGCCGTGGGTATTTTTCCATGGAGGAGTATAAATAGAAATGTTATAATTTTTAGGTGAAGTGGTATTAATTTGGGAAGAAGGAGACGGCAGCTTGTTTTGGTGCTCACCATTGTTCCATTAATTACTAAGGTTTTATTTATTTTTATGTCTTTAATTTTTATTTCTATGTCTAGCTAAATATTTGCTTTCATGGGTTGTAGTTGAACAATTTTAATTAATTTATGCCATAAATATTTTGTATTTCTAAATTGATCTCTCTAGTTCCTTTTAGCTTATTTTCATGAAAGTCTTAAAGATTGCTACTCTAGACTTTGATTTAGTCTTGAAATGCTTTTTAACCATTTTGAGTTTATTTTCCACCATTGATTTGGGGATTATTTTTACCAAAGACTCAAGCTTTAAGTTTAAATCAATTTGTCCACTTGATTGAATTCAAATTGATTTAGGTTCTATTATTCTTTTGATCTTCATGTTTTTCATAATTAAATTACTTGGACTTGATTTGCGAAAAGTAATTAAATTGGAAATAATAGATTGAAACCCGGCCGCCTTACCGTACCAATCTTTGCAATAGTGATGAACCCTAGATTGAGATCAATTACTTTAGATATTTCTATTATGGCATAGATTAATGATTTTGTGAAAACCCCACCCATGAAATTATCTCTCTTTATTGTTAAATCTCGCTCCTTGTCTACTTGCTTAAATAGTTTAATTGTTAGTTTTGTTAGTCCAAAAACCAAAACCCCTCCCCCTTTTATTTGCTTTCGTTTACACTCAACAAATTACCTAAACCATCCAACAATTCCCTGTGGATTCGATCCCTTACTTGTGTACGCTATCACAACGACACTCGTACACTTGCGATGTGTTTTATTACCAGTGGGAGAAATATTTCATCAAGTTTTTGGCGCCGTTGCCGGGGAGTTGTTTAGGGTATTTGGTCTATTTGAGTAGTGTATGTTTGGGCGACGTTCCTTGAACTCCCCGTTAGTTCGTGGAAACAACGCCATTGATAGATTTGAGAGGGGCTTAACTCCTACTCGAGATTCCGGCACGGATTCGGATACTTCGATTTTCGGGCTTTTTGAGGAATTTAGTGAAGGTAGCAATTCTTGTGAAGTGAGTAATTCTTCCACCGGGGAGGAAGAAGTGAATTTTGAAATGGCGGAAGAGGTACCCCCGACCATGAATGACTTTCTTAGACCAAAGGTTGACACCGCCATCTCTTGCATTGTTCTCACCGAGGCGGCAAAGAATCATGAGATAAAAGGGCAATATTTTAACATGTTGCCCAACTTTTATGGGCTCCCTTCCGAGGATGCCCTAAGCTTCCTATAAGAATATCTCATGACCGTTTCGGGCTTTCCGGGACGAGCGGGTGTCACCGAAGAGCAATTAAGGCTCAAGTGCTTCCCTTTTGCCTTGAAAGGGGCGGCAAAGAATTGGTTGATGTACCTTCCTCCTACTAGCATAACAACATGGGTACAATTGCATGATGCTTTCCTTAGAAAATATCTCCCTCATTCCCTCTTAGGTAGCATTAGACAAAAGATAATCACATTTCAACAAGACCCGGGAGAGGCCTTTCATGAGGCTTGTGATAGATTTAAGATGCTTCTTATGCAATGCCCCCATCATAATTTTCCCTTGCCAATTTTGCACCAAACTTTTTATGATGGTTTGAATCCCACGAATCAAACTATGGTGGATAATGCAGCCGGGGGAAATCTAGGCTTTAAGACCCCGGATGAGACCCAATCGCTCTTTGAAATGTTGGGAGCCAATTCTCAACAAAAGGGTACAAGGGGTAGGGGCATGCATGAGTTGAACTCTAATGATGATATGGCTAAGAAAATGGCCATTTTGACACAAAAAATTGATAAATTGTCTATGAGTAGTCCTTCTTCCAATGCTAATGTGGTGAATGATTTTTGTACTTTTTGTGGCTCCAATTCTCATGCTACTAATGATTGTCAAAGTGGTCCGAGTTTTGGTCATGAACAGGTAAATGCCATGCAAGGAATGGGACAAGTTATGCAAGGTTTTCAAGGCCAATATCAAAGACCTCCTCAAAACAACCAATGGAACAATGCTTACAATGCGGGTTGGAGGAATAACACCAACGTTTCATGGGGAGGCAACCAAGGCCAAGGGAGTCAATTCAAGCCACTCCACAATCCAATCCCACAAGAGAAATTTGAGCAAAGGAAAGCCCCATGGGAAGTTGCCATGGACGAGTTAAGGGCCGAAAACCGACAAATGAAGGTTGAGAGTCACCAAGCTAAGCTAGAGCAACAACAAGCCTCAAGAAATCATGAGGCCACAATGGAAAAATTGCAAACCCAACTTGGGCAATTGTTGGGGGCCTTGCAAAATCAAAAGCAAGAAAACTTTCAACACCCACCTGAACAAGCTAAGGCAATTACCACGGTGTGGGATGAAAGCGATGAAATTGAGGAGGTATTTCTCTCTTCCTTTTATGATGATAATGCTGATGTTAGTGAGGAAGAGAGTAAGTTGAGAATGATGAATAATGTGTCTTTTAATGACAATCTAGAATCTCCCCTCCCCCATGTTGAAAACCCTACACCCACCAATGGTGTGAGTGGTTTGAAAAAGGAAATTGTCAAGAAAGACCCCGAAAGCTTTATTATTTCAATCTCTTTGGGGGGTCTACAATTTAAAGGGTTAATGGACCTTGGGGCCCTATCATGTTTTTAGAAGATTAGGATTGCAAAACTTAAAACCTCCTACTAGGGACTTTCTATTAGCGGATCAATCGATCACGCGTCCCTTAGGAGTGGTTGAAGGAGTTTTGGTTGAAATGGATAAGATTGTGATCCCGGTTGACTTCATGGTGGTATGTATGGAAAATCATAATATTGATGATTTGGGAGTCCCCATATTGCTTGGGAGACCCTTTATGTTTGTCACCAACTCTATCATTGATATGCCACATGGTAGGATTTCCTTGACTTAGATGGGGGAGGAGGTTAAATTTTCAGTTTTTGATAGCATAAAAGAGCCTCCCCCAAAGGAAGAGTTTGTTGGTTACATTGAGGACATTGCGCTTAAGAGATATAGTGTGAATAGCGGTGGGAATTTTGGGGATAATGCGGGCGTTTGTCCCTTGGATATGAATATTAAATCCGATCAACACTTTGAGAGTGACGGGTCGTATCACCCCCCAAACAACTCCCAAAAAGAGTTGATGCCATCACACACATTTCCGATCCCCTTGAAATCTCATGTCCTTAAAGAAGAGAGTCAATTTCTTGATCTATGTGATACTTTATTTGCAAATATATTTGATCAAGATACTTGCTCTAATGTTTTTATTGAGAATGATGTCCAAAAGGTGAAGGAATCAAATAGGTTTGGGGGTAAGTGCCCCAACAAGAAGAAAAATAAGAGAAAAAGGGTGTAAAATAAATCACCTAAAGTTTCTTGGGCTCCACCGGAATAGCTTGAGGAAGGAGTTTGTGCATGGAAGGAAGTGGGCGTTTGTGCCCGAGAAGGCAAGAAATGGCCAAAGGGCCGGAAGACAAATGCCAAGAATAAAGCGACAAACTTCAACCCTCCTTGAGAGAGGGGATCCGGTCGAGCTAACGACCTTAACCAAAGCGCTAGTTGGGAGGCACCCCAATATGGTATGACTTTACTCGCTTTCTGTTTTTAAATTTCCCGTCTTTTATGTTATGTCTTTTACTTTTAATCTCCTCCCCTCCCGAATTTGAGTTTTGATTTCTTTTGGTTTTCATGCCATAAGGACATAGCATGATTTAGGTTTGGGGGTGGTGGTATTAATATAAAAAAAAAAAAAGATTGTCCATTTTGCTAAATTTTGTGGTTGCCATTGAAGTCTATGATGATTTGAGAGTTTTCTTTTGTGTTGCCATTTGTGTGTGTTGTCATGACGGGAATTGAAAGTACAGTGAATCATTTAAACCTTAGTTGCACCATCACAACTCCACTTTCATTTCTCCCGGATCATTGTCATTTGGCCTAAGTACTTTTATAGGATCATTTTGTCATTTTCGGGGTTGCTAGAACATGATTGCACAATTGTTAATATCAAGTCAATAGGTTAATAAATATTGGGGCATGGCTTGAGTTGGTCAACTTGGGAAATCTCGTATTGTATTGTAAAGGGGGCAAGTATCAAGTTATGTATTTTGAAAAAAAAAAAGAATAAGTGTCGCGTTAAGAAGAGGAAAGGAGTGGCAAGGATAAAAAAAAAAAAAAATTTCCTTGGTACCGATTCCCGCTCCGAGAATGATTAAACATTCTTGTACCTACGTGACACAAATAATATGTTTAGCGGTTCAACTTGTCCCCCTATCTTTGAGTGTTTGTAAGTGACCAAGGAAGAAAGTTTTGTAGTGAGGCAATAATGTAATGTAGTGAACTTCCTAAGTCGTGTCCCCAATATGAGTTAACCGGGTTAGCAATTGTGTAAGAGTGCCTATGGACACCTTCCTTATGCGTTAGTGCATCATCATCCTCTTTTGAGTTAGGACATGACAAAATGAATCTATAAAGGAATTTAGGTTGGTGACAATGATCCACAATATCACTTCCACCTCACCGGCTTAGATGGAAATTAAAGGTTGAATGCTTCAATGTGTTTGAAAGTTCTTTTTCATGGCTATCACCCTATCTTTGGTGTTCTTGGTGAGGTTTCTGAGACGTTCTTGTTGGCAAACCTATGGCATTTTGGACAACGCAAAAACTTTGGGTTTATCTTTTTATTGTTGTTTGCTTTCTAGTAGTTACTATTTAGCTTTGTGGTGTTTTATTTTACTCGGGGACGAGCAAAAGATAGGTTTGGGGGTATTTGATGGATGTATTTTATACATCCAAATTATGTCCTTAAAATTATATTTATTGCAAATTTCCGAGTAAAATAGTAGTTTAATTATTTTGTTAGTGTTATTTTATTTTCAGGTTAAAAAGGTGGAAAAATGGTGATTGGAAGTGAAGAAAAATTTAAAATTTGAGACGGAGCAAAACGAGTCCAAAGAAGTACTAAAGAAAGAAAAGAAGAAAAATAAATCAAGATTGTTGGGCGTCCATAGCAAGCGGCGCGACCGCCCTTTGTAGGCCGAGAGCATACGGCGGTCGCCCAAGATGAACGGCGGTCGCCCAAGCTGCACAAATCCATTTCCCATTTTATTTCCCCAAGTCAATGCAAACCAATTCATTTCTCCCACATTGACCAGTCAATCCACGCAAATTCATTTCCAGCAGACTTGATTCATTTTTTTTTGGGCCATTGTTTGGCTTGGGCCATCCTCTCATTTGCTTGGGCTTAATCTCATTTTGGCCCAATTTTCTATCCCATTTCAACCTAAATTTTAATCAGCCGTGGGTATTTTTCCATGGAGGAGTATAAATAGAAATGTTATAATTTTTAGGTGAAGTGGTATTAATTTGAGAAGAAGGAGACGGCAGCTTGTTTTGGTGCTCACCATTGTTCCATTAATTACTAAGGTTTTATTTATTTTTATGTCTTTAATTTTTATTTCTATGTCTAGCTAAATATTTGCTTTCATGGGTTGTAGTTGAACAATTTTAATTAATTTATGCCATAAATATTTTGTATTTCTAAATTGATCTCTCTAGTTCCTTTTAGCTTATTTTCATGAAAGTCTTAAAGATTGCTACTCTAGACTTTGATTTAGCCTTGAAATGCTTTTTAACCATTTTGGGTTTATTTTCCACCATTGATTTGGGGATTATTTTTACCAAAGACTCAAGCTTTAAGTTTAAATCAATTTGTCCACTTGATTGAATTCAAATTGATTTAGGTTCTATTATTCTTTTGATCTTCATGTTTTTCATAATTAAATTACTTGGACTTGATTTGCGAAAAGTAATTAAATTGGAAATAATAGATTGAAACCCGACCGCCTTACCGTACCAATCTTTGCAATAGTGATGAACCCTAGATTGAGATCAATTACTTTAGATATTTCTATTATGACATAGATTAATGATTTTGTGAAAACCCCACCCATGAAATTATCTCTCTTTATTGTTAAATCTCGCTCCTTGTCTACTTGCTTAATTAGTTTAATTGTTAGTTTTGTTAGTCCAAAAACCAAAACCCCTCCCCCTTTTATTTGCTTTCGTTTACACTCAACAAATTACCTAAATCATCCAACAATTCCCTGTGGATTCGATCCCTTACTTGTGTACGCTATCACAACGACACTCGTACACTTGCGAGGTGTTTTATTACCAGTGGGAGAAATATTCCATCAGCCATGACAGCGAACTTATCAGGAAGTCCCATGTCAGCATCCTTGAGTGATTGCAAAATGATTTGGAGTTCGTGCACTTGATCGGTAACCGACTTTCCCTCACTCATGTGATAATTCAGGAACTTTCCCACTTGGTACTTTTCCACACCGGAGTCATCGGTGCTGTACTTCGTGGAAAGCGATTCCCACAGTGACGCAGCAGTGAGAGGAGCAGAGCAATAAACATCAAAGAGTGCATTCGACAAAGCTGACAGAATGCATCCTCGAACAACATCATCCTGCTCCTTCCACAGTTTAACAGCAGCCACACTAACTGGATCATCACCATTCAGAGCGGGACATTTGGATGACAGCATACCAGACATGCCCTTAATTGACAGCCAGATCTTCATGCGTTCAGACCAACGCTTGAAGTTCTTGCCACCGAACTTCTCCGGAAGATCGGAGGTGTCAACTAGGGACTTAAAGGGAGAGCTAGAGGAACTACCAGACATGATCAAATAAAACTATTTTCTCTTAGACTGTTGGAAATTAAATTATAAGCACCACAGATTAAACAAACAATTTAATCAACAGTAGGGGATTTATTGATCAAGTCAAGAACGTACCAATTAAGCCAATAGCAAAACCGAAAGCAATGGAACAGGATCAGGAAAACAAACAGAAACAAGTAAACAAATGATTAGAAAACTTATCGTGATTTGATCGAGTCGCCTTAGGAAGACTGTCCTAAGAGAAAATATTGCCCCCAATTGGTGCAACTCAGGTACAGGCAAATTTCTCCGAGGATAAAACGATCACGGATTACGTACCACAAAATAGCACACAGGTAGATAATCACCGGCGGTCCTATCTCAGTCGCCTTGAATCTCACGAACGAATCTCTATGAACGGGAGTAATTTAGCAATGAATTAAAGCCAAGAGAATTGTGTTTCTCATCAATAATTCACCAGCAAAATCGGCTGAAGGAAGTTTAATATTTATACATGTGGTAATTTTAGGGTTTGGAAACTGCAATTCGGCCCAGACAGACACAAAGCCCGTCACAAGCGCGGCCGCCCTAGTCCCAAGCGCGGCCGCCCTCAACAACAGGTAAATCACGTCAAGCCTCGGTGCACTAGCGCGGTCGCCCTTGGCATGAGCGCGGCCGCCCTCGAGCACAGTGCCTTCAGACGTGTTTTTCCTCTTCGCCGAATTCGTTCAACCCAAAGAAGCTTCAAAGTCATAGAACTATGAACTTCCATACCGCATATACCAAATATTCCAACACTGGGTTTGTTTCAATTTTTGTCAATGATTTTCTGGGTTGTGAAGCTTTTGGTTTGATTTTTTGTTTTTGTCAAAATGGTTAGTTTCGTTGTTCAAATTATGCTAGGTTGATGTGAGAGCTACAAAGTTAATAGTGGTGGTGGTAGACAAACTGGGATGAAGAGTTTAGGGGCTCTGATTTTAGTGGAGACATTGAATGTAACTTAACTTGTTAAATATTTAGTGAGGATTGGTCACATGATGGCACGTAACAACAATTCGTTAAATAATTGACGGCTAAATAAACAGAGTGAGAAGATTGCAAATTTTTTTTATTTGAGGGAGGACATTTCATAAAAAATAAGATGGCTGGGAACATTTGAAAAACGTGAATAGTTAAATGACCAAATTAGCAGTTTGGCCTTTAACTCAATCTCAATCCCAATCCCAATCTCGATCCAAATCCAAATCCATACATGTCACCATATGTTTTAAGACAATCTAAGCATCAATAATGCATACATCAATCCTCTTCCAAATATATTTTTTTTAGAAAAAATAAATATCAGTAACTGCCATAAGGAAATAAGAAAAATACTGATTATCTAAAGCACATTAATGCAGAAAAACAGTAACGTTTAGGGGTGATTCGGTTGGTATACCGACTGTATTTTACGTATATCATGTACCAACCAAGTATGAATTGGTATACAAAAATATGTAACAGTACCAACCACAAAAGTCGGTATACCAAGTTTATTGGTACGGTTGGTACTTGGTTGGTACGGTTGGTATTCGAATATACCAAATGTATACATAGAAAAAAAAATGCATTTGTAAATAGAGGAATCAATTGAGAAGAAGAAAATAGAGCGGTCTTTGAATTGAAAGATTTCATCCTGTTTCAAGTTTCAATCATAACTGATAAAAATTAACACATAACAATCCAATAATATATGCTCCCTCCGTCTCGATTTAATGTTCCTACTTTCCTTTTTGGTCCGTCTCAGTTTAAGGTTTCTACTTGCTTTATTCCTAAAATGGCAAAGAATCTTTATTATTCCCCCCACTCATTCTCTCTCCTACTTTACTTTTATACTCACAACACCAATCAACTTACTATTTATCCCATGCATTCTCTCTCTTATTTAAGTTTCATACTCACAATACTTTCACCACCTACACCTTTTTCTTAATCTCCACGCAAAGTCAATTGTGAACGTTAAATCGAGACGGAGGGAGTATTTATGTTTACAGAAAAGTTGAGACTGAGGAACTGAGAAATGGAGAAATCAGTTTCTACCCCAATCCAAGCCCAAAAATCAGTAAATTCAACTATCCAAGCCCTAAACCAGTAAATTCAAGCAAGAAAAAACCAAAAATCTAAAACAAAAACCAATCAAACCCTAAACAAAACATGAATGTGACGGTTGAGGGTTGAGAGTTGAGAATCGAGAGTAGAGAACTGATCTTTAGAAGGGGAGGAGGCGTGCGGTGGGAAGGTCTTGGTCAGCGGACTGAGGTGGGAGGAGGCGCACCGGCGTCAAATGATGAATCGCAAATCGGTAATTGAATCGCCAGAAGGAGAGAAAGAAGAGAGGGGCCACGACTGTTGAATTGAAATAGATTTTAGGTTTAGATATTTTTTATGTTATATTATTATATATATAATTATATATAATAATTTTTAATAAATAAACTCGGTACACCGGTATATCAACCGAAGTCACTTTTACGTACCATGTACCAACCAATTAGACATAATTGGTACGGTACTATCGTACCAAGAGTTCGGTATACCGACTTTTTGTATCAATTATAAGAGGCGGTCTCCTGTGAGAACATGAGATCCGTCTCATGCATGAGACGGGTCGACCCATGACCCATGGGGCATGACCCGCCACGCGGCAGCCTTTTATAGGCCAATTTTTTTTTTTTTTAATTTTTTTTAATTTTTTTTTTTTTTTAATTTTTTTTTATATTATTTTTTTTCAGAGCAAAAGTAATAGTTACCATCTCTTAATGTAATGACTGTATACATATAAAATAACATTGGTCATAAGTAAACGTAATACCTGTTTTAAAAAAATAAAAGCTCGTTTTTATCCATTTTTTTCAAATGTAATACAAACTATATGTATTATTTTTGAAATGTAATAACTTATGCATATGAATGTAATAGTTTATACAAGTAAATGTAACACTTTGATAGATGAAATTGTAACATATTTCTATAATAAGTATTACTTTTGTCAAACGAAGAAAACATAGGAAAAAACATTATTACTTTTCTGTATATATGTATTACTTTAATGTATACAAACTATTACTTTAAGTATTACTTTTGTCAAACGAAGAAAACATAGGAAAAAACATTATTACTTTTCTGTATATATGTATTACTTTAATGTATACCAACTATTACTTTAATGTATACAAACTATTACTTTAATGTATACAAACTATTACTTTATGTTGGCTGAAGGATTGGCGAGAAGCGATGTGGCTGATTCCAGGCGGCCGCCCATATGCAAAAAGCTTGGGCGGAGGCGTGGGTTGGCTTTGTTGGGCGGGTGATGGGTCAAGATTCGACCCGTCTCATGGATGAGACGGGTTTTCATGTTCTCACATGAGTTTTTATCCAATTATAATTGGTACGGGTTAGTATACGAGTTGATTGGTACAGATGAGTACAACTTGTCACCCCTAGTAACGTTCCTTCTCGTCTCGACTGACGTTACACATCACGTGCCCAAACTACTTCGCGTGGGGTCCACCTTCCTCCCTGCCATAACTTTTCCCCGCCAACAAACAAAAACACGCTAGCGGTTCAAATCGCAAGAACAGCGGATTCGCCGATCAATTACAAGTCAACCACCGCGTCTTCGTCCCTCACTTCCAACTCCAAACGGTTAAAAATAACCGACACACTCTCTCTCCCCTCCCTATGCTGATCCGCCTCCGCCCCTATATAAACCGCCAAACCCTAATCTCCATTCGCAACCTCCTCAACTCAATCCGTAACACAATCTCCTACCTCCTCCCAAATATGGACCAATCGGACACCACCAGCGCAGCTCCTCCTCCGCCGCCGTTCGATCCGAAACAACCGGCTACTCCGGTCTCTTTCCCGATTAAAGCACTTGAAGACCTAGAATCTCGGTCCTACTTCGATTCGTTTCATTTTCCGTTTAACGTAGCTTCGGTCAAACTCCGGGAGGGTGACGTGGGACTGGCTAATAGGCCGAGGATTCTGGTGTGCCATGATATGGCGGGAGGGTACGGAGATGATAAGTGGGTGCAAGGTGGGAGTAACGAAGGGGCGTATGCGATATGGCATTGGTATTTGATTGATGTGTTTGTTTATTTCTCGCATAGTTTAGTTACTTTGCCGCCTCCTTGCTGGACTAATACTGCGCACCAGCACGGTGTCAAGGTATGTTCAATTTCCGATGTTCAGTTATGATTTTTTTTTCTTCCAGTCCTGGTTTGGTGGACTGAGTGAGTATGAATTCATTTGCTTTTTTAAACTATGTGCCTTGTGTTAGGATCGATCTCCCGATCTCCCACAAGAGAATTCGCACAAAACAAACTAAACGGTAAACACCCACCCAAACAAAGAAAAAGGACACACAATATTACGTGGTTCAGCTTAAAGCCTATTACACCAATAAACAATATTATAATTTCTTTAATATTACAAGAATAGAGACTCTTACCCTCAATACTCTTGAATATTCTTCCTCCTAAAGCAAAAGCTTACAATTTCTCTCTCTAAATTGTAGGCTAGGCTAATCAAGAAACTTGTTTAGACACACCAGTTATCACAACAATATTACAAGAATGGAGGTATCCACGTCTTTCTCAACATTCTTGAATACTCTCACAATAGTGTACAACTCCTTCATGAATGTACACATCTCTCTAACTCGCTCTCCCCTAAGGGGAGCCACTCTTGGCACCACAAGACACACTTGAACTTTTTCTACATGTGTCTATTTATAGGCACACAAACATCTCATAGTTCATGTCTTCTCTAGAAGCCAAACACCAAAAGTCGCACTAGAAAACCAACCATCACATTCATGCATCCCATTCATGAATCACGTGGGACAATGCATCTTGATTCTTTCTAGAAGTTGAGCCAAATTCCAACCATCTCCACCTTGGCAAAAGTTCTTGATCACATACCTGATTTTGGCTTCTATCATGACAACCGGCTCCACCGAATCATTGTCATCCTCAATTTTGAAATTTCCACGAAATTATTCATATTCTTCAAACTCTGAATTTCTTCAAAATCTGCTGCTTCTGTTCGGACACTCTTCACAATGCAAGAAACCTCAAAATCCAATCGCCACCGTTCAGATTGAAGATTTATGCGTTCCCAAGCTACACACCAAAAATCAGCATGATCCAACGGTTAATGAAAGCGCTACGCCAATTTTCCTACCGCTGCGCTGTAAAATCCGAACCAAAATCTGCAACCTTTTTCTTCAATTTTTTTTTGGCTAACTTTTGATGATGCGAATTCCCCTCTTCCACCAAGCTCTGATACCAATTGTTAGGATCGATCTTCCACAAGAGAATTCGCACAAAACAAACCAAACGGTAAACACCCATCCAAACAAATTAAAAGGACACACAATATTACGTTGTTCAGCTTAAAGCCCATTCCACCAATAAACAATATTATAATTTCTTTAATATTACAAGAATAGAGACTCTTACCCTCAATACTCTTGAATATTCTCCCTAAAGCAAAAGCTTACAATTTCTCTTTCTAAATTGTAGGCTATGCTAATCAAGAAACTCGGTTAGACACACCAGTTATCACAACAGTATTACAAGAATGGAGGTATCCACATCCTTCTCAACATTCTTGAATACTCTCACAATAGTGTACAACTCCATCATGAATGTACACATCTCTCTAACTCACTCTCCCCTAAGGGGAGCCACTCTTGGCACCACAAGGCACACTTGAACTCTTTCTACATATGTCTATTTATAGGCACACAAACATCTCATAGTTCATGTCTTCTCTAGAAGCCAAACACCAAAAGTCGCACTAGAAAACCAACCATCTCTTTCATGCATCCCATTCGTGAATCAGGTGGGACAATGCATCTTGATTCTTTCTAGAACTTGAGCCAAATTCCAACACCTTGCTGTTTCTTGCAATTTTGTCTAGATTGCGATTGTTATAACTTTGTACTCTGGCTAAATAAATGTGTGGTAGATACCGTTTTGGAAATCAATCAAATTAATTTTGAAAATTTAAACTAGGTTTCTTTTTTGGGAGGAAATGGTTATGTTAATACTGTCCCCACGTTTGCCTTTTATGCTTTTTATCTACTTGAATTTTGAAAGTGAAAAATAAGATCACTATGTTGCTCGTTTTCCTTTTTTTTTTTATATTTATGGTTGTTTTGGATTAATGACGGAATAGTTGTATCGTTTTATACAATGATGTTGGCCTGTAAATTTGGAGATTTAGGTGTTGGGAACTTTTATTGTGGAGTGGGATGAAGGGGCAGTGATCGCGAACAAACTTCTCTCTACAAGGGAATCTGCTCAGTTGTATGCGGAGAGATTGACGGAGTTTGCCGTTGCTTTGGGTTTTGATGGATGGCTGGTAACTGTGCTCTGACTTATTTCAATCTCGTTGCTTTCTTCTTTGTTTTTGTTTGAAAATTTTTATTGGATTATTTTCTTCCATTTTGGGACTAAGGCTTTATTGTTGTTGTTGATCCTTTCCTTTCATGGAGTAGCTGCTTTAGAGAGCTTCATTCAGTCTGATTTATACTGTAATAACACCTTCTAATACATATTTCATGGCCACCTTTTTATTGTATTTTCATTTATAACAGTAGTTAATCTGGAATTTGTTGGTGATTTTAGTGTCATCAACTTGTTTTATTGTAATGGTGATTTACTAAGAGATCAATGTGATTCGTATTAGACTCGGATACGAGTAAGGGAAAGTGTGGAGTACACACTCGTTTGAGCTAAAACGAAGTCAACCTCGATATAGAAGTAAAAGTTAAAGGGTAGCTCTTTTTGCTGATCAGTATGAACAGCACGGCCGTGCAGTTCATATGACACGGCCGTGCAGGTATGAACAACACGGCCGTGCAGTTCATAAGACACGGCCGTGCAGTTCCTGTACAGATGCCTTTTCAAAATGAAGAGACACATTGCTTGGCTAAAGTCATGTCTTTTGATTGTACCCTTTAACTAATACCTCCCCATCTGTATATATACAGAGATTGATCTCAGTTGTACAGAAATGAAAAACACAAGAGTGAATTACAACAATATAACGAAAGCAAAACAATTCTCAAGTTTTGATTTGTTCTCTTTGCCTAGAAAACAAATTGCGTGATTGTCTTATCCCAATAAAGATTTTGTGTAACCCAGGCATTAAGGGTCAAAATACTTTATTCGGAAAGTGGATTATACACGATTCAATCACATATCCGGCCTCTGTATCAAGATCAAGACCCTATATTTCCCCTACAAACGAATAAAGTATTTGGTGATACTCATGGCTACTGTGAAGGAGATGACAACAAAGTTTGGAAAGCTAGACAAGTTTGAAGGGCAAGATTTCGACGACGTTGGCAAAAGAAGATGCACTTCCTTTTCGACAACATTAAAGGTGGCGTATGTTCTATCTACTCCAATTCCAGAATTGCTTGAAGAGGATAACTTGGAGGCCGTCAGACGTAGATCGAAGTGGGAGAACGATGACTACATCTGCAGAGGACACATATTGAACGGTATGTCTGATCCTTTATTTGACATTTATCAAAATGAGGAGTCTGCTAAAGAGTTATGGGATTCTCTTGAATCCAAGTACATGGCAGAGGATGCTTCTAGTAAGAAGTTCCTTGTGAGTAATTTTAACAATTACAAGATGGTCGATGCTAGACTGTCATGGAACAATTCAATGAACTCCTTAGAATCCTTGGACAATATACTCAACATGGGTTGAAGATGGATGAGTCAATATCAGTTTCAAGTGTGATTGATAAGTTGCCTCCCTCCTGGAAGGATTTCAAGCACACTTTGAAACATGGTAAAGATGATCTGTCTTTGGTTCAACTTGGTAGTCACTGCGCATGAGGAATCTCTAAGGGCGCAAGAAAATGACAAAGGCAAAGGAAAGGAAGTTGGTGGACCATCGGTCAATATGATTGATGATGGTAGAAACAAAAACAAAGGAAAGAAACGCAGCTTTCAATGACAATGGTTCTGGTCCCAACAAGAAGCCTAAATTGGCTTGTTGGAAGTGTGGCAAATCCTGGTCACTTTAAGAAGGATTGTCGTGTTGGAAACAACAAGAACGGCGCAAGCACAAGTGGTTCGGGAAAGGGTCTAAGGACCATTCTCAAAACCAAGGTCGAATTTAATTCATAGTTGGAACAGATTTATTAAAAATTCTGTTTCAATAATTTCGAGGCATTTTATGTGCGGGATGATGCTATTGCGTGGTGGATTGATTCCGGTGCCACGCCATGTTTGTAAAGATCGTTGTTGGTTTAAGACATACGAACCAATGGAAGACGAACTGTCCTTTCATGGGTGATGACCATTCCGCTCCTATTCAAGGAAGAGGGAGTGTGGTATTGGAATTTAGTTCGGGAAAAACGATTTCTTTGTTTAATGTTTTATATGTACCTAAACTTCGTAAGAATTTAATTTCTGGTCCTGTCTTGAACAAATGTGGTTATAAACAAGTTTATGAATCCGATAAGTATATCTTATCGAAGTCGGTGTATTTGTAGGATTTGGTTATTATAACAATGGGATGTTTATGTTGAATTTGAATAAAATTCCGGTTAACTCTAGTTCTGTTTATATGACTTCCTCTGTTGTTGTTAATTCCTCATTATGGCATGCTCGGTTAGGATACGCGCACTATAAAAGAATGCTTGAAATGTCCAAAGATGGTTTGATTCTGTTATTGATAATAATACGGAAAGGTGTAATACTTGCATGTTAACAAAAATCACTAGGAAACCTTTTAAAAGTGTTACAAGGAATTCGTAAAACTTGAATTGATACATAGTGATTTATGTGATTTTCACGCAACTCTCATCTTTAGCAATAAAAAGTATATTGTCACTTTTATAGATGATGCCTCTAGGTTTTGCTATATTTATTTGCCGCATGCAAAAGATGAAGCCCTAGATAAATTTAAAATTTATAAAGCGAAGTTGAACTTCAACTTAATGGCTTGATTAAAACCTTACGTACGGATAGAGGTGGTGAATATTATGATCCTAAATATTTCCAATCCGTAGGGATAATTCACGAGACTACGGCTCATATGTACCACATGACAAAATGGCGCGGGCCGAAAGGAAGAATAGAACTCTTGAAGAAATGGTTAACGCCGTATTGTCTTACTCCGCTTGAGTGACGGGTTTTGGGGTGAAGCCGTATTACGGCTTGTCATCTATTGAATAGAGTTCCTAATAAAAGGAACAAGATTACCCCAATATGAAGCTTTGGTATAGAAAAGACCAAACTTGACATTTTGCGAGTTTGGGGATGTAGGGCCGTGGTTAGACTTCCGGACCTAAAAGGAAAAAGTTGGGAGAAAAAGGTGTTGATTGCATCTTTGTTGGATATCTTGGCATTCCAAGGCATATAGGTTTATGTTATAGAACCTAATGAATTCATTTCTATAAACACGATTATAGAATCAGCAGATGCGATCTTTGATGAGAATCGTTTCTCTTATCTATACCTGTGACTCCAAGGATATTATACGATGTCGGTGAATCTCGAATGGATGATCATTCATTGATGTACCAAGTGAGACACCCGAACCTCGTAAAGTATGCAAGAGTAAGGAAAGCTAAATCATATGGTTACGATTTTCAACTATATTTAGTTATGGGATCAAGAGATCAAATTGAATCTCAATACTCTTACTTGTTATAGTATAGAGGAGGATCGAGAACCTATGATGAAACGATAAAATCTCGAGACGCCGGTTTTGGAAAGAAGCCGTCGATGATGAGATTGGTTCTATTGTGGAAAAATAATTCATGGGTCTTGTCGATTTACCACCGAGCCGTAAACCTTTGGGGTGGAAATGGATCTTCAAAAAGAAGATGAAAGTCGATGGAACTATCGACAAGTTTAAAGCTCGATTGGTAATCGAGGCTTTAGGCAAAAGGAAGGGATCGATTATCTGATACATGTCTGGCACGTGCTCGTATCACTACTATTAGATTTCGATAGCTTTCGCCTATTCGGAATCTATCGATCCATCAAAATGGATGTCAAACAAGACATTCTTAAATGGTGATTTGGAAGAAGAAGTGTATATGAAGCAACGAAGGATTTGTTATGCCAGGTAATGAGCATAAGGTATGTAAGTTAATTAAGTCATCAGTATGGGTGAAGCAAGCACCTGCTAGCGGTGGCATCAAAAATTTGATTTGAGGTTGTTTTGTCGAATGGTTTTTCCGACAAACGTGTATATAGCGAGATTTGATGAATCCGGTAAAGGCGTAATCATCTGTCTATACGTAGATGACATGTTGCCGATTTTGGCAGTGACCAAAATGTAGTTGATAAAACTAAGAAGTTTTTGTCATCAAAATTTTCAATGAAGGGCATGGGAGAAGCCGATGTAATTCTTGGTATAAAGATTAAACGGATGAGCAAGGGAATTGCAATATCACAATCTCATTATATCGAGAAAATTCTCAAGAGGTTTAATCATGTGATAATTGTTCTAAAGTTAGTACTCCACGTGGATCCTACTTGAAACTTGTATCAAATCTTTGGTAAACCCTGTGTCACACTCGAATACTCAAAAGCCATGGCGGTTTGATGTATCTTTATGCTACGACGGGCACTCGACCCGATATTGCTTATGCAAGTTGGAAGATTGAGCGAGTTCGCATTAATCTAGTAGACAGCGTTGGCATGCTATAACAAGGGTGTTCAAGTACTTAAAAGGTACTATGGACTATGGTTTGTGTTATAGTGGACATCCTTCTATTAGAAGGTTATACCGATGCTAGTTTGGATCAACCAAGAAGATTCATCTTCTACTAGTGGTTGGGTGTTCTTACTTGGAGGAGGTGCCATTTCTTGGGCTTCCAAAAGGCATATGTATTACACATTCTACAATGGAATGCGAGTTTGTAGCATTGCCGCTGGAAAAGAAAGCGGAGTGGCTTAACTTGATATATGAGATTCCATTATGGCCAGAAAACCGATATCACCAATGCCTATCCATTGTGATAGTCTTGCCCGCCAAGGTGGGGCCTATAGTCGGATTTATAATGGCGAGTCGACACTTGGGTGTCGGGCATAGTATGATTCGGGAGTTAATCATGAATGGTGTGATATCGCCTTGAGTTTGTTCTGGCCGCAACAAAAATTTGGGTCGACCACTCTGACGAAGCGGGTTAGCCGAGACTTGGTAAATAAAGTCTCGCAACGGGAACGGATTAAAGTCCATTTAATCCTCTAATTGTAGATACCCAATTCCTTGTCTAATACAACGTTAGAAGCTTGAATTCAATGTGGAAAGCTCGCAGTTGGAGATTGGAACACATGTTATTATTTCCCAAGGTAATGTGTTCGGACATAAGTAAAGGTTAGGTCAAGAATATCTTCTTAATAGTTCCTTTGAAAATTGCAAATGCGGGTGCAAGATTAAAGGAACTACCTATGGACATGAAGTTTTGCCGCTTCGAAGCTAGGACTCGGGCTTCCTATATGTTCACTAACGGATATGGACACACGGCTTGTAAAAGTGTCGAGATTAAACAAAGAGAATTATCTTGAACTTATGTGTATAGTATCTTCGGTATTCATATGAGTTGACGGGTTCAATCGTTCTGACACCCCGATTCTCGAGTATTTGAAATGTGTATTATACTAAGATGAAAATTCAATCGCAAGACATTCTCATTTATGCATTCGTTTGTTTTCGTTATTTATACGAGCTTTAGTAAATCAAAGGATTACACTAAAATGGAGGGGATTTGTTTGTGATTTTAGTGTCATCAACTTGTTTTATTGTAACGGTGATTTACTAAGAGATCAATGTGATTCGTATTAGACTCGGATACGAGTAAGGGAAAGTGTGGAGTACACGCTCGTTTGAGCTAAAACGAAGTCAACCTCGATATAGAAGTAAAAGTTAAAGGGTAGCTCTTTTTGTGATCGGTATGAAGACGGCCACGCCGTCTTCATATATGACACGGCCGTGCAGGTATGAGCGAACAACACGGCCGGTTACATAAGACACGGCCGTGCGGTTCGTACGTACAGATGCCTTTTCAAAATGAAGAGACACATTGCTTGGCTAAAGTCATGTCTTTTGATTGTACCCTTTAACTAATACCTCCCCATCTGTATATATACAGAGATTGATCTCAGTTGTACAGAAATGAAAAACACAAGAGTGAATTACAACAATATAACGAAAGCAAAACAATTCTCAAGTTTTGATTTGTTCTCTTTGCCTAGAAAACAAATTGCGTGATTGTCTTATCCCAATAAAGATTTTGTGTAACCCAGGCATTAAGGGTCAAAATACTTTATTCGGAAAGTGGATTATACACGATTCAATCACATATCCGGCCTCTGTATCAAGATCAAGACCCTATATTTCCCCTACAGAATTTAATCCTGACAATATCCCAGCAAAAAGAAATGATAACATAAAATGATATTGTGTAGGTAGGGTGTTATTTGAGCAGTTAGTCGTGAGGTTGACTCTGAATTGAAAGAAAAGATAGAAGTACAATTGAGTGCACACCACATGAGAAATGGTAAAAGCAAAAGAAAGTGTGGTACTGTCCCAAATTTCTTAAGGACAATTGTCCATTGTTTCTTGATAATGATTGTTAAGAAGTCTTATTGGTATCTTAAGAGGAATAGAAGGACTCTCTAAATGGGACACCCAGCCAGTTTGATTTTTTTGGACTTCTCTTTATGATTGTTAAAGCATGATTGCAAGTATAACGATTTTCCATTTTGCCTGAATTGTGATGTTTTCAGTACATTGATCACAAGAAAATCTCTGTAGCATTTACTTTAAGTAGGAGTTACTTGGTTAGGTTTGGATGCCAACTCCCGGCATAACAACAAAATCACTATTAGATAATGACGGTAAAACAAAAAAAAAGTGAAAGAAATCTTCTCTTAAAAACTTGCATACACTCCCTCCAAGTATATGGATATATAAGTAATATAACTAGCAAATTGGACAAGTTGAGCAGAAAGTTTACATGGCTAGTTTTGAATGCCATCATTGCTGGCACAGTGAGAAGTCCTGTAACAAGCGATGAAGATGGAATAACAACCTCTAAAGATGTAGGATGAGTGAACACCGAAACCACTAACCTCACCTTTACAGTAGATGAGGCGATGCAGTGCTCGACTCGGATGTTCTTAATATAGCCGGCCAAATTTATTTCCTTACCCTTTTATAAGTATGAATTTGTGCGAATGAAACTAGAACTGAATTCACTTTTTCGCATCCCTGCAAAGTCTGTGTTGGATTAGGCGCATCTTGAAAGAAGAGCATGAGTGATCTTTAATGTCCCCTTACCACGACTTTTGTTACATTTCCAGAAACTTGTTAAGTAAAGGCTGTTTTGAACTCTTAACTACACCTCTCAAAGATTTCAATGAGCACAAGTGTAAATATATCTACAGATCTGTAGCTTCTATTAAAGTTGTTTTTACAAGAAACATTTCTTGCTATACTGTATGACAGATCAATATGGAGGTTAAATTGGACATTGGACGGATCCCTATATTGAAAGAATTTGTCAGCCATTTAACCAAGACCATGCATACGGCCATATCTGGAGCTTTAGTCATATGGTAGGTTGCCTTAAGATTCCATTATATCTTGGTCCCCGGGTTTCTTTTTTCTAATTTTTTTGATTTTTTTTCTTTTTGATTAAGATGGCTTTTATTATTGTAATTGTGTTATTACCATGATGCAGGTATGACAGTGTTACCATTGCAGGTGATCTTAGTTGGCAAAATCAGCTGAATGCCAGTAATAAACCTTTCTTTGATATTTGTGATGGCATTTTTGTAAACTATACCTGGCTGGTATTACATTCTCCCAGTTCTCCCCAATTCCAAGTTTAAAATTTCATCATTCTATCTTCTAATGGTTTTTTCTTTGTACCTTGCAGGAAGATTATCCAAAGCTCTCAGGTGGTGTTGCTGGTGACAGAAAATTTGATGTCTACATGGGTATAGACATTTTTGGTAGGGGCACTTACGGGGGTGGACAATGGACTGTATGTGTCGAACTTGATCTTTAAAATGTGTACATGGTGTTCATTATCATCTAATATGCATATAGAATTGTGAGTCATAACTCAGTTTATCAGACATCTGGTCGGCATACTCATTGTTGAAGATTTATCCACGTTCGAACTGGCTCATTGCAAATTGCACTTGCCTTTTCATAAATGTATATGGGTCAAAGGGTGATGGACATTTGTTGTTGGCTTACAATTTAATTTTTTTTTTGGGGTTTTACATGGTATCCTGTGATGATCTGGTTCCTGCTCTGCTCATTTATTGATTGATTTTTGTAGCTGAGATTTTTAAAACAAGAGGTGAGCATTTCTTAAGATACTATATAACTCTGATTATATTCTTGCACACTAGACAAATGTGGCACTTGATGTGTTGAAGAAAGATGACGTGTCGGCCGCTATATTTGCTCCTGGATGGGTCTACGAGACGCATCAGCCACCTGATTTTCAGACTGCCCAAAATCGGTGATGCATTCAGCTCTTTGGCTAAATATAATTCAGTTAATATCTCGTTTTTATGTTTACAACTTAGTTATCTGCAACTTTCTCCTATTTCTGTTCAATGTTCTGATATGTTTAGGTGTTCTATCCATCAAGACATGGCAAGATGAATCCTAATTTAACATTTGACTTTTCTTGAATATAATTAATGATGAAAATTGCACCTCCTAATTATTGTGATCTAGCCAGTCTAATTTTATCTTCTTCTTTGCTTGCATCAACGTGTAGGTGTTTGTAGATTATATTTATATAGAGTCGTAACTCTTTAATCATGGTCTTATCAGAAGTTTCATTTTGATTTATATCGTATGTCAAGTCACATCAATGCTGTTCCTTAACTACATTCGTTTGCAAATAAGAGTCCACCACTTTTTTTTGTAATGTAAAAGAAAAGTGTCTTTTAGGTAAGAAATGTTGAATTGTGTCCACAAATTTACAGTCGGCCTACCTCCAATTTAATTGTGTCCGCAAGCTTTGCTTTGTTTTGCATTGAACTTTGTGCAAAAAGTAACTGGACAGTTATTTGTGGACGGAGGAGGGGGTATCAATTTTAATCTCAAAAACTAATTAATATTACAACAATCATAAACAGATAACATCCTAGTGTACACTTTACAAGTCTGCTGTGATTTCAGCTCTTCCATATTTCCTTTTCTCCAGTAAGACTTCTAGTTGTCTTCATCTTGATTTATTCTATGATGAACTATAATCGCAGGATATTCAAAATTTTATTTCAGAAACAAATTGTCATCTGTACTTTGTGTCTATTCTTAACTTTTTTGAAGGTCTACTTAATATTGATTGTTGACTATTATGCTGCATTCGACAGATGGTGGGGCCTTGTAGAAAAATCATGGGGAATAGTACAAAATTATCCTAAAGCTCTTCCGTTCTATTCAAACTTTGATCAGGTATTTCCCCCAGATGATATTTCTACTTGTTATTTTGTTTTGTTTCCTTGACCTAGTACTGCGCAAGTCATCTTTTAAATCTTGTTTGTCCTTCCAGTTTTCTTTGTTTCCTGTTTGCTTGTTCTAAATATTGAATGGTTCCCTCTGATCTCTTCGGCATACCTTTATGGGCAAATTGCATTTTAGTTACCTGAGTTTGTCAAGATGTTTCAATTGATTATCGGATTTGCATTTGTTACAAGTTGGTTATTGAGTTTGTCTTTTTGTTGCAATCAGGCGTAATTTTGGATGAACCGTTAAAAATCTAACGAATATTATAACATGTGCCGCTCACGTGAGTTACTTAAGGGATATTTTGGTCTTTTCCATGGATGAACCTTTATATAATTTATTTATTTTATTGAAAGAACCTTAATATATAATTTTATAATATATTTATATTATTTTAAATTGGGTCTTTCACAAAAACAAAAAAATTGTCAATTAACCCCCTTATAATATGGATTTATAGCAACAATAATGGCGAAATTAGGGTTTTTAAACCCTTTGAATATTGCTAATTATAAACCCCCTCCCCTCCCCCCCCCCCAACACAAATTAAGCACCTAAATATTGAAAAGCATAATCATTTTGTTTTGAAACAACCTTTTGCTGGAAAAAATCCAATGAAACATCATCAAAATGCGTAAAATTTTCGACAAATTTCACAAATTAATACTGAAATGGGAAGATTTTATACACAAACCTTTAATGGGGTCAATATTTGATAAGTAAACATCCTCCATCTCCAAATCTTCTCTTCGGACAACCCATCTCTCCTTCGCAAAATTTCGGCCAAATCATCATCACTCCCTAGTCCTACCTTTCTGCTCTCAAATTCAATTTTTCTCATGTCGAACTAACCCGGATTCTTCACATAAATACATGACAAATAAACGGTCCATTTCACCACTTTTAGACCTTCTATAAAACCTAATTCGCCATTACTGCTGCTATAAGCCCATATGGGATTTCATTCCCGTTACGATGAAGCTGACCTTGTGGTTTGATTTGTGAAATTGTAATGAGATTTTGGATGGGAGAAGATGGCGTGAGATATAAAGATATGAAAAATTGGATTTATTTGGGGGAAGAAGGTGATTAGCCGGGAATTATGAAGGTTGGCCGAAAGTTATGGAGAGGTATGTTTTATTCCGGGGATGGAAGGAAGAGAAGTGGGTTTATTTTTTTTTATATTTAACCTTCCCCTCATTTTTAGAAAATGTCAACTAATTCCCTTAAAATCATGGGGGTCAATCGATGGAAAAGACCAAAATACCCTTTAACTAACTAACGTGAGCGGCACATGTTATACTATTCGTTAGACTTTTAACGGTTCATCCAAAATTACACCTGGTTGCAACAAAAAGACAAACGCAATAACCAACTTGTAACAAATGCAAATTCGATAACCAATTGAAATATCTTGATAAACTCATGTAACTAAAATGCAATTTGCCCTACCTTTATCCCCCACAAGAATATGGGTTTCTGCAGGGCTGTTACTGTATGGTGCTGCCTGCATTTCCAAAGCTTAATTGGAAACTTTCAGGCGATTGCGAGTGAGAAAACGTCACTGCTGCTTAATGGGAGGGGATGAGACCATAAGAGACGATGATTAACAATTATGAGCTAATTAACATGCCAACTATTTACGAAAGATATCTTAGTTAACCGAGTTGATGTCATATTAGTGGTAACTAGTGGCTGTCAGCAAGAACCGTCTGACAGAAGATGCCATCCTTTATGTATTTTACATGCATCATCTGTATATAGTTGACAGTTGACATATTCAATTTTAGGGCCATGGTTACCATTTTTCTGTTGATGGGAAGCAAATATCAGATGCTCCTTGGAACAATCTTTCCAACCAAAGCTTTCAGGTATTTACCTCACACCCTTTGTGCAGCCTTATGGGCCAAATTACATTATTTTCAATGTGAAATACATGTTTGCCCGTCTTTTATAGAATCTAACTTGCAGTCAGCTCAATTATGCTTTAACTTTTAAGGATGCTTTTAACATTTAGGTATTATTAGTATATTGGCAATGGTTAAAATTATTCCCTCAATGGAAAGCAACAAATGTTTTGGCATAACTACTCTCAAAGTAGACTACTCTCAGTGTCCTATAACAATTGGTAGCAGAAACAGCACTCATCAAAGTCTTTGCTATCGGGAAACTTCTTTCCTTGTCGAACTCTTATGTAAATGTACTTAAGACAGAGAGCTCTGAAATGCCTAATGATGAATGAGATGGTGAGGAAGGTATATAAATCAGTGGACATATATCCTTAAGAATTCTGATTATATCTTGAGAATGCTCTCTTCATGCGTGTGGATGTTTACAAGCATTTAGCTTGTTCTGTTGTTTACTGATTTATTATTTGTATTTTTGAAAACTAAAAGTGTTTCAGGCCAGTTTTGATTTTCGTAGTCTTTCACATAGTTTCTGGAAGATACAGCTGTGCTTATTTTATGGGTTTTCTGTTACTTGCAGTTCTCACCGTAATTCAAATGAAGTACTACTATTCATGGCACGATCAAAATCCCTTCTCTCGTAATAGAGAAACCTTAAGAAAGATTCACAAAACTTCTTAATGTTGATATTAGGTTTGGGCTACAGCGCCAAGTTTTCTGTTCTTGAGATCTTTCTGAGATAGCATTATGGAAAAGAAACTCATGCTATAATTTTGTCTTTATGGTATATCCTGTCCTTTTGAAGGAATATGACCTGCAATATAGTATCAATATCTGTTCCTAATTGACATTCTTATAACTTTTTTTGAGTTTAACTTCTCTTTCTAACTTATACTTCTAATGGACAGCCATTTCTTGACTTTTCTGGAGACTCAACTTCGGACACAGTTCAAGTTCTTGTTGAGTAAGTCTCACTGCTCCATTACATCTGATCTTTGAACTGAGTGCCTATCTAGAGAAAATCTAGTCACTGAGATTTTAGCTGTAGGAAAGTTTGGACTTCTATGATTTGTCATGCGTAGAACAGTTTTGAAGTAATTCCCCTGTCAGCACTATTGTATTCTAATGCACAGATGCAGCAGATATTCCTTATATTACACTTTTTTCTGTAGCTTTATATGTTGAGTCTATGTCCCCCGGAGCTAGACGTGTCCAAGGTTAAGCGTTAACCGGCTAACCGTAAGGTTAATAACCGGATTTTAACCGCCTAAACCGTTAACCGTCTAACCGACTTAACCGCCTAACCGATAACCGTGTAACCGAGGTTAACAAAGGTTAAGAAATTTTTACTCCGGTTAACCGCCGGTTAACCTTGATTAATTAACCGGTTAACTTAACCGTTAATTAACCGTCGGTTAATTAACCGTTAAGTTAACCGGTTAATTAACCGGCGGTTAACCGTATATCCGTTGGAATTTGAAAAATATAGCCGTGGAGGAGTGGACCGTTGGGCGTTGGAATTGGAAATTTGGAAATGACCGTCAAGTGCGGGCGGCCGAGGCACGGGCATGCGAGCAGACGTGGCGGGCGGGCGGGGCTTTAAAGCCTTATAATTAATATCCGTTAGAAATCTAACGGGATTCTTAAAAAAAATAAAAAATATATATATTTGACAAATTCTTCACCTATAAATATCACCTCCCTCCTACCATTTTATTTCCACCTCAATTCTCTCTACTCTCTCTCTCTAAATACTCTAAAGCTCATACTTCCCGTTAAGTTTCAATAGCATTTTCAGTTAGTTTTCTAACGAAATTTCAGTTTTTTACACTTTCATCCATTTTTAACTTACACACTTCGTTTTTTTAATTTTTCTACCACAAAAATGGCTTCACCTCATAGACCCGGTAAGGAACAATATGTTGGTTCTTCCTCCGTAGACGCAAATGATGCTTTAAATGATGCTTTTTTTGACAATTTTCCGCGAAATGAAGAAGAAACCGTTCCAAGTAGTGATGCTACTACGGCTAGGAGGAGGAGGGGAGGTCGGCGGGGCGGAGGTGGAGCTCGTGGTGGTGGACGTGTTAGAGAAGCAACATCCGACACTTTTACCATCCATTTCACAAAAAGGCAAATCACCCCCGACGACTTCAACAATTTTACCGTTACTTGCAATTATTGTCAACAAATTTACCAATTCCAAAAAGGTGGTGGGACGGGGTCATTTATGTACCACATTCGGACACGACATCCCGATAGGCTAACAAATCCGAGTACTCAAACTCAATTACGCAATCCAACCCAAACCCAAGGTTCGTCTTCTTGCTTATTTAAATTTGATAATCTTGTTTATAGGAAAGAATTGGCAAAATTCGTATGTGTGAAAGGACTTTCTTTTAATTTCGCGGATTGTGCATTTTATGAACGATTTATTCAAATGAGTTTAAATCCCCAAGGAAAAAGAGTACCACGTACGACTCTCGTACGTGATATTCAAAATGTGGTTTCGGAATATAAACTTAATTTAATCAATGTTTTATCAAACTTACCAAACAAAGTTTCAATTTGTGTCGATGCTTGGAGCGATCATTGGCAAAGAAATAGTTATTTGGGGTTACTTGTCATTGGATAGATAATTCTTGGACTCTCCAAAAAGATTAATCGCATACGACAATTTTTGCCACCTCATTCCGCGGAAAAATATTGCTAGAAAGTTGCATGGCATTTTTCAAAATATGCTATTTTGAATAAAATTTTTACCATTTCATTTGACAATGCTAGTGCTAATACGGCTAGTTTACCCGAATTGATTAGAGTTTGTCAACCCTCTTTTGGTGGGAGGTTTTTTCATATTAGATGTATATGTCATGTTATGAATTTATGTGTTAGAGATGGTTTGGAAGCATTAGAGGTTCACGTACTTCCGATTAGGCAAGCTCTTAATTGGATTGCTAAAAAAATGCTCATACAAGAAAATGGATCAAATTTTTAAGAAGTCAAAATTTGCGAGACAAATATTTTTCTAAAGATGTTCCAACTAGGTGGAATTCCACCTATAAAATGTTACTCGATGGTTATGAATATAAAGAATTGCTTACGGATTTTTTAATGTCTGTCGAGTATAGTGAACCTCTACTTGCTTATCAATGGGATGCTTGCACTAAATTATGTCAATTGTTAAAGGTTTTTAATACGGCAACTCTTAGTTTGTCGGGTGTTTATTATCCAACTTCCATTTTGACATTAGAGCATTGTTTTGCAATTGTTTTTAGTTTTAATAGTTTAAGAGAATGCCCCTTTTTACAAGGTTGCATTTTTTCTATGAGGCAAAAGTGGCTTAAATATTATGCCGAAATTCCGTCACATGCGAAGCTTACCTTTACAGCTAGTGTTGAGTCTATCCCCCCTCCCCATTGGTGTCAACAGTACATCTCTGCTAAGATTCCATTCTTTTCTTTATGCCAGCAACATGATCAATAACTTGGAAATCTGTTTTTATGCAATGAGATATTCTAGACCCCATCTAGATGGCATCGGTACTAATCATTGACATAGACTTTGTATTTTGCACTGATGTTTTTGCTACAGTGTTCACTAGGTAACCATTTTCTTTTTTATATCTTAATATATCTGCACTGATAGTTTTAAAGAAGCATCTTATAACGGAGGTGGGAACATCACATTTAAAGGAACTCTTGAAGGAAAGGCTTATTTCACGACGAGGCTCTTTCAAGGAGAGCTTCTTATGGGGAAATTACCTGTCAACTTTACTTATTCAGTAAGCCATCTCATTTGTGGATTAGCTTACAAGCAAAAATGTATCTAAATGAATATTAGGAACAGTAAGACTATATGAAGATGTTGATAATTTTCTGATTTAATGATCAGAAAGAAGATAATATTTGTCGACAGAAAAAGTTTTATTGCTTGAAGATGTATGCTTTACCTTTTGTGTCCGAGTCTGTTTGCAAACAGTAGTGTTTCAAGTGATCTTGCAGGCTTTTGAGTCATTGTACCCTAACTCTAGGATGATATTTAAACTTTTGGCTTTAACTGCTATTACTTTTCCTCCTTTTCCTTTCTTTCCATTTAGCTTCAGTTGTCCTATCCATGTAGTTCTCTTATCCTTGTCTGTAAAGTCTAATACTTGGTGAAACACTTATTTAAAAGAAGTTTGAAACAATGCATTTTCCTTGCTACTTGGAAATAGGTTTGTTGAATTTGTGCTTTGAAAAACTATTTTGAAGCTGTAAACTGAATTTTGTAAGTATAGTTACATTTTTGTTTTATAATTCCATCAAGCTCATAATAAGTTTCTTGACTAGAGCCTATGGTCCTTGCTCTAGGTTGAATTAAATGGAGGAAATGGGATTCATGTAGCCGAGCTTAACTGACTGGGGCTAGGCTAAGTGAGCTGAGTTGTATTAGAGCCAATGGTACCACGATAGCGAGATTTCTCGCACACACATACACACACATGTCTGTGTATTCGATTTATTGGCTTAAGGACTCCATGCATTTGTATGTTCATGTTTTTCTTCTTTCTGTTTGGTTTATCATCATGATTCTCATGCCTTGGTTTTAGTATAGCTGTCAATTAGGACCACCCCAGGGTTTTTGAAAGTTTTTTACTAATTCATGACCCGAAAGAAACTCTGCTTCTGTCATCATGATTCTATATTATCATTGATTTGTTTAGTTTTGCTACTTCAAGACTAGTTGTTTTTTTCAGTAAAATAAAGAACAATCCCCAGCTTCTTTTCAGTATTATTGTTGTCAATATCCTTAACCGTTGATGTACATGTGTTACGCAGGTTAAATCAGAAGGTAGCTCTTTTGTGGGCCTTTCTCTTGATTTTGCTTCCTCCATCAAGAAAACATCTGTACTGCTTGCATCCAGTGGAAATACCTTGCTCACCATGAATCGATTTTCAAGCATATTTGGTATGGTAATCATGCCACTTCAAGTCCGGTCCCCAGAAGCAGGTCCAGGATGGATCATACAAGAGAGCAGCATTGCTATGGAAGGATACACATTAACCGCCATAAGTGCTGTATGCTACAAGTTAAATTCTGAAGTTAGTCAACTAAAATCAGAATCTGAATCACTTGACAAAGCTACTTTTGTGGACCCCGGTCCATCAAAATATTATGCAGTTCTTGGTCATATTAGCGCTAAAACTTCTGCTCAGGACGTGGTTTTCCCACCATCTAGTGAATGGCTAGTGGAGGGTGAGGATATTAAGTGGAATTCAGGTTCTCAGGGTTCCAAGACCCTTGGTGTAAAGATCATTTGGAAGTTGAAATCAGGAAATGCTTCCCCGTTTATCAAGTACAACATTTATGCCAATAAACAAACAAATATTGAAGGAGTACCAAATTTTCTGGGAGTAGCAGAAGTGGGGTCCTTTTATGTAGCTGATTTTCTGGTTTCGTCCGGGACTTCTACCCTCAAATTCATCATTCAAGTGTGTGGTCTCGATGGGGCATGCCAGAAGCTAAATGATTGTCCATCTCTTCAGTTGCACGTAGAAGGTTCGTAGCTTATGTTGCTTATTTATATAGTCCTCTTGAAAGAGGATTAACATTATGATATTTAATAAGTATTTTTGCAAGTAGTAGTCCACGAATATACGGCAAAACATTTGCAATAAGTGGACTACAATTATTTTTTATTACAGAAATAACTTTTACTTGAATTTGCCCAATTGTTCTTATCAAATAAATTCAGTGTTTGATCCTGTACACGATTTGTTAATGTTTTGTGAAGTTGATCCGAGTAAAGAGCTTGTGATCTAGTAAATGTATAAGCTGAAAATGGAGTATGAGACTTTGTGAATTGATTTGCTGGTTTGTGATAAATACAATGGATGTTGCATGTGGAAAAGCTGAAAAGAGAAAAAGAAAAAAGAGTAACACCTGCAAATAACATAATAAAGCATAAAGCCATCTTGGTTCTTTTGGTGTGATATTATGATATAGACAGCTTAATATGAGTTGAATGCTTAACACTCTGTCAGTCCCAAAATGAGTTTCCATTTTTATTTTTGATCAAGAAAAAAATGTATATTCATTTTGGGACGGATGGAGTCATAAATTAATAAGAGTAGAAAATCTACTTTGACGCCTTATTGGCAAGTCAAAAAGACTCACAACCACAACAGTGGTAGAAAAAAGGAACATTAATGAAGTGAAAGATTCAGAAACCTGAAGAGGGAAACACTTTAGAAACACAAACCTTGTCAGTTTGGAAGCATTCTCCTCGAGCCCTCAACAAAGAAAGGGGTTCTAAGCCTCTATTCCATTTTCTTGTTAAAGGTAATAGCAACCCCCAAAGTTGATTGTATGATAGTGAAGTATATTTGTCTTTTTATATAATTTTCATTAGTTTGCTGGACTATGCTTCTTCCTCGAATTCCTCACGTAAGTTCCTTGTATTAATCCTAGTCCAGTCACATTTCTGCTTCACTTTTTGTTTTGTTTATTATTTATTCACACTGTTACTTTAATCTTTTTGAAGCCATCGTAAGACCAACTATCATCACACAAAAAAGTGATCTTTTAGAGAACGTGTGTTCCTGCTCAGGTATATTTCCACATACTTGATCCAAGTGCATGCATTTGAAATATTTGTGTGTTCCTTTCTCGGAATTAATCAAAATAGTTGACCTTTTCTCTTTATAGTCATAATCGCCCTTGTATTATTTTTTCCATCTTTGTGTATTATCACTTTTTGATTTTCCATCATTTCCGATGGAGCCAAAGACTCATATTTTTTGGGTTGGGAATATGATGGAATAAAGTAAAATGACTCACTAAACTGTCTGCGCTTCTTTGTTATGAAGCTTCAGTCGGTCAATGCAATTTTTCGACGCAATTTTCATCATGGGTTATCCGGAAACAGCATCTCTGTGCTTTAATACATGGGCAAGGCTGCGTATATCCGACCCCCCTTACAACCTTTCCGGCACTGGGGTAATGTTGTTGTTGTTTGTGTATTATCACTTTTTATGCATAACGATGATTAGGTTTAGAGCTTGTACAGTTATCAGTCATTCTTCCATCATATATACTACCTCTGTCCCAAAATGAATGACCCAAAAAATTTCAATTTTGCTCTTGATCAAGAGCAAATTTGAAAAGTTTTTGATCATTCATTTTAGGGCGGAGGGAATACATCATATGCTGTCCAATACCCATGTAAACTATCACATTGACGCATTAGTTCTTAGGAAGTAGAGTAGTTTCTATAGGCTCTTTAGAAAGTTCAAGTGGTTTTGAGAATGGGGCATGAGTGAATATTACCACAATCAGTCTAGACTAACAGCTTTATTTTAAACAAAGAAGATCTCAACCCGAAGTTATAGAAGTCAAAAGTATTGTTGTCTAATAACAGTAATTCTACAAAATGACAAACCAAACCCCCTACTTTAGTGTGAAAAGTCTAAGATTCACCCAAGAGCTAAATGGTAGGATTATTATTTTCTAGCCATCATTGACTTGTGAATTGTTTTCCCAATAAACAAAGTGATTGAAGGGAATCTTTGTTAATTAGCTGTGGAGAGTTGGATTTATAAAACTTCTCAAATATATAAAAAATTATATTTCATGTTCCTTTCCGTTCATACTTGCAACGAGCTGACCACTTCGGTCCACTATCCCACGTGAACGAGATAGCTACAGAGAATTCTGATCACATTACATACTCTCATGTCTATTATTGATGTACTCTTAATGTTTTAGGCAACCATTGCCTTGAATCTGACAAAGGTTTGCTGCTAGTATTGTTCTTGTAGATTATCTGATCCGGGACTACAAAATTTTGTTTCAACTGAAATTACAGTACGAAAACTGTTATCAAGTTATATACTCCCTCCGTCCCATTAGTAAGTGGAATTTTACTGTTTGCACGGAGATTAAGGAAAAAAATAATGATATAAATGTTGTGAGTGTAAAAGTAAAATAGGAGAGAGAATGAGTGGAGGGAATAGTAAATTATAATGGTGTTGTGAGTATTAAAATAATGATAGGAGAGAGAATGAGTGGAGGGAATAGTGAATTTGTGGTTTGTAATGGGACGGAAAAAAAGGAATATTTGTGGTTTGTAATGGGACGGAGGGAGTATAGCGTAATCAAGTTCTTGAGAGTTTATATGATATTTTATGGAAGAATAACAAATCATGGATAAGTTCCAAAACTAGAGAAACATCTGTGTCCTATTCTTATGGTTTGAATAGTTGTTTCGTCAATAACTTTTTGCTTACTGATTTATATAATGTGGCTTTCTTTAGATAATGCCAATAGATGCTCCTGTTTTACATTGTTAATATCCTTAGATGGTTCTTCTTTCTCAGGCCTGCAGAATGCATGTATTTGGCCTTCTGAGCATGTAACTTCTGATTTGCATCATGCATGTGGACTTCTTAGTATATAAATAGTAGCTATTCCAATGGGCACCGACCCTACAATTAAAAGATTAGTACCAAAGTAGTTTCGTGTACACACTAGGGGAGCATGTGTGTGTGTGTTAGTTTTTTCAGACAGTTGCTATGTGACCCCTAACCCGATTAATTTATTCGTGTCCCACATGCTAGGGTTGACTCCATCAATTTACCCTTGTTTCAAGACACATTACCTGGTCTCAACTTTTCGTTATTCAATCTATGTCATGTCTGTTACTTTTAGAAAGGGAAGTCAACAACTCACCTCTCTCTCTCTCTCTCTCTCTCTCACACACACACACACACACTCAGGCAGTAAAGTTGGTCAGTTGATGAATGGAACTGCAAGAAATATACTCCCTCCGTCCCAAAATAAATGTCTGGAAAACTTTCAAATTTGCTCTTGGTCAAGTGTAAATTTGATTTTTTTTTTCGGATTCGTTTTGGGACGGAGGTAGTAGAATTTATTATTTAAGCAACCATATGATCATGACCAAAGAGAGACTCTCTCTTGAAAGAGTAGTCATGGATTACATCAGTGGAAGTTGCAAAATTGAAATACTGAGGGAGATTATTGTGGAGAAAAGTAGGTTTTTCATATGAATAGATGTCATCAATCTCTGTAGTTGGCAGTATAGTTGCAGTCGCTTGTTGCATTTGAATGCAAACTATTTCAGCTTGAGCAACTGCTAGCTGCATTTGTAGTTGAGAAACTTGGTTTTGCAAAACTGATATTGCCCCAACACATCCGTAAACAGGGTCCCTCACTCTTGCATTTGCTTCGTATACTAGACTGCTCACTGCATCTGCTCTCTGATTAAGTGGAAGCTCCTACAGGAAGAAAATTTGAACAGAAACCTGAGTTCGTGATTCTAGTGTGTGTGTATTAATTTACTTTACTCGTTGTTTTGAATATACATAAAAGATATTACTCCCTTCGTCCCAAAAAAATAGTTTCATTTGACTTTTGATGGTCAACACTAGTAAACTTTGATCAAACATTAATGTCAATCTAACACCCCTAGATAAAATGTTTTAAATTAACTTGGATGATTAGATTGACATTAATGTCTAGTCAAAGTTCACTTGTGTTCCATCAAAAGTTAAATGGGAGTATTTTTTGGGACGGATATACTAAGAGAGAAATCTGACCTGCAACATTTTGCTGACATTGCTAGCACCAAAGACCTTATGAACAATGGCAAACTTGTGTGGGTCATTAGAAGGGAAGTAAGGAGCAAAGATACAATCTTTAGTGCAGCGACGACGAAGCAACTTGCAGGAAGCACAGGGAGAAGTACTAACCATCTTTATTTGTGTGCACAGAAAATTTCTTTAAATCTTTACAGAGAAGAATGGAAGGGGAAAGTGTTTAAAATAACACTACCAGAGAGCACAAGTTGGAGAAAGCTGTGGAGAATGGGAGTGAAAGTGGGTGGTTATTTATAATAGAGGTTAGTATTATTTTTTTAATTATGTCTTGTTTAAATAATAAATGATATTTTTAGTGGGTATAAATTATAATATCTAAGATGTGATATAACTTTTTGGGAAAAGGGTTTATAAAGTAATTGAAGTAGATTAACGAATATGAACACAGAGAAAAGGGTAGCCCTGTACCTGTAGTATCCTATGCATGTGGAGGAGTATTTTTTATGTTGTGGATAGTGGTTGGATTGGAATATGGCAAGGAATTTTGTTTAAGTTTGGGCATGGAGAATAGAATAGGTAGTCTCTTTAACTTGTCAACTTTTCAATTGAAACCTTTTTAATGGGATGAGGGAAGTGAAAGTGATGCTAATAATTTGGCTCTGTCACGGAACAATGTTTCATGACTTGATCTATGAAATCAAGGGACGATTACAATTTACAATAAATAAATGATCTCATTTTATCTTGAAATTTGGGATAACATTTGGTATGAATATGAATGTTTACGTCTAGTTGTTTTTTTTTTTTTTTCATATGAGCGGCATAGAATAAATGGGCGGAAAAAACCAGCCTCCGAATGTTCATTTAACTTATGTCGCCAAATCCGGACTTCATTCACGTCTTTTTTTTTTTTTTTTTTTTTTTTTGTGCAGGGTAATAGTCTTTTTTATTTTTTTTTTATTTTTTTGAACAAGTGCAGTAGTGTTAAAATGAGCTTGCCCAGAAATAGGGCTGTAAACGAGCCGAGCCGAGCTTTTGATGTTTCGAGCTCGAGCTCGAGCTCGTTAACTTTTAAACGAGCTCGAGCTTTTCTCGAGCTCGAGCTCGAGCCCAGAATTCCTGTTCGAGCTCGGCTCGAATCAAGTGAAGAGGTTTTGGCAAAAAGTAATTTTTCATTCATGAAATTGTCAATATATAGATACAGCCAGAGAATCAAATCCTAGAGATATACATGGAAGATATACGTGATCAAGAATACAAAAAAGGAGATATACAAAATACATAGTCAACTATCTAGATTATAGGAAAGAAAATAACAAAAAGATAACAAGAAAATATTCTAATGCTGAAGAGATATATCCGAAATTATTGGAGGATCATTGGGATCCTTTACACGCCCCCGCAAGATGGACGGTCCTTGAGTGAGGCCAATCTTGGAGATGAGAGAGACAAACCGAGCTCGTGAGAGTGGTTTAGTGAGTGGGTCGACAAGTTGGTCTTTGCCAGAGATATGTTGAACACGAAGGTTCCCAAGCTGAACTTGCTCTCGTACAAAGTGGAAGGCGAGAGCCAAATGTTTCGTGCGGGAGTGAAAAATGGGGTTAGCGGAGTAGTTGGTGGCACCAAGGTTGTCACTGAACACGACGGGTGGTGCTGAAGAGTGAATGTCGAGCTCGGTAAGAAGGTTGCGGACCCAAAGAAGCTCGGCAGTCGTGGCGGCAATGGCGCGGTACTCAGCTTCAGTTGAGGAGCGAGCGATAGCTCGTTGATTTTTGGAAGACCAAGCAACGGGATTTCGACCGAGATAAACAACGAAACCGGTGGTGGAGTAGAAGTCATCCTTGTCCCCTGCCCAATCGGCATCGCAGTAAGCATGGAGAATGGGTGGGGACTGTTTGTAAATTTGAATTCCCAGGTGGATGGTGCCATGGAGGTAACGAAGTAATCGTTTTAGAGCGATCCAGTGAGTTTCTTGGGGGTGATGGAGGAACTGAGCGAGTTTGTTAACCGGGAAAGCAATATCGGGTCGAGTGAGGGAGAGATATTGTAGACTACCTATGATGGCTCGGTATTCAGAGGGATTGTAGATGGGGGTACGAGGGTGGGCCGAGAGGGGAGGATAGGTAGACATGGGTGTGGGGGAAGGTTTAGAGTTGTCCATGTTATGGCGAGTGAGGAGATCGCTTATGTATTTGGTTTGAGAGAGAATAATGCCATGAGGGTTGGGTGTGATTTCGACCCCAAGGAAGTAGGAGAGGGGACCGAGATCTTTGAGAGAGAATTGAGAGGCAAGACTAGTGATGAAGGTTTCAAGAAAGGTTGTGGAAGGACCCGTAACGACAATGTCATCTACGTAGACTAGAAGAAGAAGATGGTGGGAATTTTGGTGAAAAGTAAAAAGAGATGGATCGGCAATGGAGGGGTTGAAGCCGAAGGATATGAGAAATTGTTTGAGAGCTGTGTACCAAGCACGTGGTGCTTGTTTGAGGCCGTAGAGAGCCTTGGAGAGACGACACACATGAGAAGGTTTTGTGGAATCTTGGAAACCAGGGGGTTGTGACATGAACACGGTTTCAGAAAGGTGGCCTTGTAGGAAGGCATTGTTGACATCAAGTTGGCGGAGGGGCCAACCTTGGGTGATGGCTTGGGATAAAATGAGGCATATAGTTGTGGGTTTGACTACGGGACTAAAGGTCTCGGAATAATCGAGGCCGGGTCTTTGATGGAAACCTTTGGCAACAAGGCGGGCTTTATATTTGTGGATGGTGTTGTCAGGATTGTATTTGATACGGAACACCCATTTGCACCCGACAATATTTGGTGCTTCATGGGATGGGACTAAGGACCAAGTATTATTGTGCATGAGAGCAGTGTACTCTACACACATAGCCTTGTGCCAATGAGGAATGGACAGGGCCTGTTTGGTGGAGGTGGGAAGAGAGGAAGGGGAGGATAGGGTGGTGAGGTTAGCATATTTGGGATTTGGTTTTCGGATGCCATGAGAGAGGCGAGTTTCGATTGTGCAAGAGGGTTGAGGTTGGTTTGTGGTGACTGGAGGTGGCTCGGCTTGGGAAGCAGGTGTAGGGCTGTTTGGGTCGGAAGAGGAAGAGGGGAGTAGGCTGGTGGCAGAAGAGGAGGGAGGGGGAGGCTGGGGTAGTGTTTCAGAAATAGTGGGAGAGGGAGCTGACGGAGTGGGGTGAGGGACAGTGGGCTCGGCTGGATGGGTGTTGGGTTGTTGTTGTATGATTGGAATGGAAATGGAGCACCATTCAGAGGGGGAGATGGTATGAGAACTAATGGGTTTTGTGGTGAGAGAAGTATATGGAAATTCGGTTTCGATAAATTTTACGTGACGGGAAGTGTATATTTTGTGAGTTGTGGGATCAAGACAATGGTATGCACTTTGGGTGGGGGAGTAGCCAACAAAGATGCAAGGGATCGACTTGGGAGCTAATTTATGAGGTGTGTAGGGTTTTAGCCATGGGTAACAAAGGCACCCAAAGCTACGAAGTTTGGTATAGTTTGGAGGGGTTTGAAAGAGGCGGAGATAGGGTGAGTCGTTTTGGAGGGTGGGAGTAGGTATCCTGTTGATGAGATAAGCGGCGGTCGTGAGAGCATGAGACCAAAGGGTGAGAGGGAGTTTTGCATGGGAAAGAAGGGAAAGAGCGGTTTCAACAAGGTGGCGATGACGCCTTTCGGCAAAGCCGTTGTGTTCGGGGGTGTGGGGTGGAGCGGTGAGATGGGTGACTCCATCTTGAAGAAGGGAGGGAGTTAGTTTTAGATATTCACCACCGTTGTCGGAGAAGAATTGAATAATGGGACGAGAGAAATATTTTTCTACGAGAGCTTTAAACCGAGTAAAGGTGGCGAACGTGTCAGATTTATTTCTGAGGGGATATAGCCAAGTATATTTGGTAAAGTGGTCCACGAATATCACATAATATTTGTAATTGTCATATGAGTAAATAGGAGAGGACCAAACATCAGAGAAAACTAGCTCGAGAGGAGCATTAGTGTGAAGAGAAGAAGTAGAAAACGGGAGTTTATGACTTTTATTAATATTGCAAGGGTTACAAGAAGTAAATGGATCAAATGGAATACGTAAATGAAAATTCTTGTTCAAATGGGAGACAAAGGGGGGAGAGGGGTGTCCTAGTCTATGATGCCACGATTGAAGAGATGTTAATGTGCCTAGATGAGCTTGGGGCGAGTGAGGATGCCAAAGATAAATGCCACGATCAGTTGTTCCGTGGAGAAGAATGCGGTGAGTCGAGATTTCCTTGATAAGAAAGGAAGATTGAGAGAATTCAATTAGTGCATTATTATCTTTGCAAAATTGAGAAACGGAGAGTATATTTCTAGTGATAGAGGGAACATGCAAAACGTTATTGAAATGAATATTAGAGTGGGAAGAAGAAATAGAAAAACTACATATGTTGGCAATAGGAAGAGAAGATCCATCACCAATGAGGACTTCATCACTGCCATCATACGGGTGGTGAAGAGAGAGAGTGGAAAGAGTATTTGTGAGATGGTGCGTAGCACCGCTGTCAACTAGCCAAGAGGTCGGAGAGGAGGAGTGAGGTGCAGAAGCCGTGTGGGCTTGGGGCTGGTTTTGTGTGTGGGTAGTACGGGGTGGACGACTGGAAGATGGGGGAGGAGGGAAGACAACACTAGGATAGTCGCGTTTAAATTGACGACACTGAGAGATTACGTGTCCGACAAAGCGACAATATTGGCATTTGCCTTTGAAAGGCACGGAAGAGGAGGGGGAGAGGTTGCGGGTCTGAGGTGGTGATGGCAGAATGGGAAGTGAGGCTGGCTGACTGGGGAAGTTGCGTGGATGAGTGTGGTGGGATGGGGAGGGTGCACGGTGGGCAACATGGGCGGACATGGGAAAGGTGGGTTGAGTGGGTTGTTGTTTTAGAGAGAGCTCATGGTGGATTAGCTTTTCATGAAGGGCTTCAAAGGTTATGGGATTATCTCTAGCACGAATGGAGTCAATGATAGGTTTGTAAGTGTCATAGTCTAGGCCTTTCAAAACTTTAGCAATAACATCCTCCGGGTCCATAGGTTTGCCTAGAATTGAAAGTTTATCGGTACAAGACTTTATGGATTGCATATAGTCAGTGATAGAGAGGGAGGATTTGGTAATGGAATCGAGATGGTCTTTGAGTTGAAGGTTGTGACCACGCGAAGGGTTTGCGTAGGTCGTTTTGATGATGTCCCAGGCTTGATTGGAAGTGGTGGCTTAATAAACGAGGGGTGCGACGGTTGTGTCAAGGGTTCCTAAGAGGGCACTAAGTATAAGGCGATCTTGCCTATTCCAAGTGCTAAGAGCAGGGTTCTTGGTGTCCTTACCATCGACTTTGATGGTTTCGGGAGGGGAGGGATGAGAGCCATCAATAAAACCTAGGAGGTCCAAACCAAAAAGGAGGGAGGTTACCTGAGAGGACCAACAGAGGTAGGTAAGAGGTGTGAGCGTCTTGCATTGAGAGAGGTTAACGAGTAAGATTGGGTGGTTTGGCTCTGCGATGTTAGGGATGGTGGAGGAGGACTGATTTGCCATGGAAAATAGGGTTGTGGGCAGCGGAAGGAGTAAGAAGGCAGTGGGTGGTTTTTGAAAAAGAAATTGTGATCACTTAGCTCTGGATACCATGAAGAGGTTTTGGCAAAAAGTAATTTTTCATTCATGAAATTGTCAATATATAGATACAGTCAGAGAATCAAATCCTAGAGATATACATGGAAGATATACAAAATACATAGTCAACTATCTAGATTATAGGAAAGAAAATAACAAAAAGATAACAAGAAAATATTCTAATGCTGAGGAGATATATCCGAAATTATTGGAGGATCATTGGGATCCTTTACATCAAATTTCGAGCTTTTCGCGAGCTGCTCGAACTCGAGTATTAACGAGCCGAGCTCGAGTTTCGACTTATTTTTTGAAAAAAAATCTGAAATCAAACGAGCTTTATCGAGCCCTAATTCGAGTTGTAATCGAACTCGAGCCTAAAAGAGCTTATATATATATATATATATATATATATATATATATATATATATATATATATATATATATATATATATATATATATATACTAAAATTCATTCGAGCTTTTAACGAGCCGAGCCCGAGTCGATCTCAAACGAGTCGATCTCGAACAAAGCTTGTCGAACATACGAGTCGAACACGAGCCGAGCTCGAAAAAATGACGAGCTTAAAAATCGGTTCGAACTCGAGTTCAACTCGAGCCCACTCAAACTCGAGCTTTTTTCGAGTCGAACCCAAACCGAGCTCGAACAGGCTCTCGCGGCGACGTGTAACAGCCCCACCAGAAATGACATACTAGGTAGTATCTTATAAGACCAAAAGAAAAAAGGTGTCGATTAGACTGTTCCATTGGACAAACATTCAGGTGACTAGACGTACACGTTTCTTTCTCTTGCCCACTCTAATCATAATGTGTTCATGATTTCTTTTTTGTTATTTAACGTTAATCGAACCCAACGGCGATGATATACTCCCACCATCCCGAATGATAGTTTCACCCTTTTTCTTTCCTAACTACAATTTTTTTAGCAATATTTTTAACTTGATTTAATTATCATAATAAAAATTTTAAACATGTTATTATGTTATTGATAGTATTTAACAAGTTTTATATTTTTATTTGTATAATTACAATGCCAGCTTTAAGCATGTACAAGGGACCCAATAATTTAAAGGTCCCTAAATTTGGTGTTTTCATCCTTTTAGTCCTTGTTTTTTTTTTTTTTTAAAACATTGTAATGACCCCTGAAAAAATACACGACTCCCTCATCAAGGGCGAATTTAGTGTTAATGGTGGGGGTGCTCATGCATCGGGTCAAATTTTATTTTTAGTTAAAAATATAAGAAAAAATTACACTATTTACTAAGTGCTTTGCAGATAAGATTACTTATTTTTTCACCTTTTTAGTTAACATATCCTATGACTTGTTAAGTTGGTAAGCTATCACTAAAGATCAGATTCTAGTTAAAAATATAAGAAAAAATTACACTATTTACTAAGTGCTTGCAGATAAGATTACTTATTTTTCACCTTTTTTTGTTAACATATCCTATGACTTGTTAAGTTGGTAAGCTATCACTAAAGACCATATTTCAAATTCTATTAGATACAAATAATTTGAAATTTATGCACGTGGGGATTTGGCTTGCTGGCTAGAGCTCATGACTTAGAGGGAAGGCTTTCTCTCCCTAGGAGATAATCCTAGGCTCTTTTGTGCATGTGTGTGTGTGTGTGTGTGAGAGAGTAGTGAAAAAAAAATAATAATTTGAAATTATTTTTAGTCTATAATATAATATGAGAAGTAAACTTTTTTTTAAATCTTACTTAAATTCTTTTTATAAGCATATCATAAATAGTTTTTAATTATTATTCAAGATAAATTTTTGCCCTTATTATGATAAATATTTTTTTCTTTTTAAATATTTTTATATTTGGATTCTTTTGCCATTACTTTAACTAATATAAATAATTTTTATTTATTATCTATTAGTTTTTTTATCGTTTATTGTTTGTAAAAAAGTAAATTTGAAACATATAATAAATAAATTACAAGATTAATTTCAAAAAATGCTTCTTAAAATGTTGTCATCGTTAAAACAAATATAATATAAATATCGTTTTTTTTTTAATTTTTTCATGAACTATTTCCAAGTAAACAATAAGGAGAAAACGGTGGGTTAAAGATTAACATATGTTTATAATTAACTTATATTTTAAGTTTTGTTTTGTAATCTCGTCGTGTTTGAAAAAAAATAGTTTGAATTTTTATAATGTAAATTGTGCACCCACAGTCGAAACATCCTAGATCCGCCACTGTCCCTCATATATAAATTGAATTTCTAGACTTAAAAACATACCAGTATTTTACGTTTATTGTCGTTCTGTTGCTGTGTATGAAGAGAAAGTGTCGTTCTGCACAGAGAAGCCTAAGGGTGCGCTCCCGAGTTTTTAAATGAGAGGAAAGGAGGGAAAGGCAAGGGAAGGGAGGGGAGGGGAGGGAAGAAAATGAAATTTAAAATCTCTCCCGCGTGCTCTCGAGTTAGGAGAGAAAGGAAAGGAAACGCTCAAATTTCCCACTCCGTGCTCCCGAGTTTTGGGAGGAATAGAGAGAAATTAAATTTAAATTACGTTTTTACCCTTATCATGAATAAGCGAGGATTTTTTTTTTTTTTTACGGAACCATTTAATTTTTTTTTTACAGAACCATTTAAATACCCATTTACACGTTCACACACTCTCTCTTTCTCTCTCAATACGTAAACAACACCTCTCTCTCTCTCTCCTCTCTCTCTCTATCCGCAAATCCCCATTGTTGCCGGCGTGATCTTCTTCTTCTTCTTCAACCAATTTCTCTCAAAACCTTCTCCCAATCCTCCCTCAAACCTCTATCAAATCTAATTCTCGCCTCAATCAACCTGTAACCTCGCCCCAATCAATCGGCGCCCTCAACACCGTTAAAGCTCCCTCACATCCGAAACCAGTTCGCCGGCAACAACAATCCACCCTCACCGGCGACCTCTCCAACATCTGAAAGGGTAAGATTGGAATTATGAAAAATTATCTCTTTAATCTGTTTCCCTCCTTCCGTTTCCCCCCATTTTTGAGGTGATTGCTTTGGAGGGAAATGAGCCTCACCATTTCCCTCCTTCTCCTTCTCCTTCCCTTCCCCTCCAACCAAAATTCAGGAGCACCAGCACAACGAAAATTCTCGCCCATTTCCTCCCTTTTCCTTCACTCTCCCTGCAAAATCAAACTCGGGAGCGGACCCTAAATAGTGAAGAGGGAAATTGACGCACCACACCACCAGGCATCCACTGCCTATGTAGCGAATGTGAATTTATATAGGTTTTTGTTTGTACCGAGGGGACTTAAGGAATTAAACCTAATTATAAGGATTTTGTGAGGAAATGTGTGATTAGATTGTTCAACAATTTAATGTTTTAATACTTCCTGTATTTCATAATAAATATCGCATTTTTTTTTTTTGTATATTAGTACCATAGTTATAAATCCCGTTCCGTACCGGTCCGTCCCGGCCGGTACGTCCCATCCCAGTGAAAAAACGGTGCGAAACAGGTTGTATACCGTCCCAGTCTAAAAAACCGCTCTGTCGACCGACCGCCGAACCGCCCCGAACCGGCCGAGATGGATATCCCGGCTGGGACGCAATTTTTTTTTAGAATGAAAAAAAATTAATTTTTTTTATGTCATTTTAACAATTGTACCAGAAATCCATGAAAAGAATGAAAAAAAATCAATTTTTTTCTCCGTAAATCCATGAAAATTGAAAATAATGAAAAAAATCATTTTTTTTCATTTCTTTCTTAAAATTACTACTACTTGGTGTAAAAACGTGGTAATAGCTAACATTCTTATAATTTAGTCATTAATGAGCTACTTTGTACCAGAAAAAGTGTTATGTTTTTGTTATGTTTTTGTTAACATATACTAGGGATATAATTAGTGAAAAAATACAGAAAAAGTGCGATAAACCCGGTACGGTGCACCGGTGCATTCCGGTACCGGTACGTCCCGTCCCAATAGCAAAACCGGTGCGCTCACCGGGACGGTATTTATAACTATGATTAGTACGAATGAACTTGGAATAATAATTTAGTTTAATTTGACTATTCTAATAAAAATATGAAACTTATTATTGATAAACCACATATTATTATTATGTACATGACACAAAATAATCCTTAACAAATCTTCATATACAGATTTGAACTGTTGAATATTAGAGCGTTGTCTATCATCTCAACCATAAAAATTGAGCCAACCCGCCAATTTTTCCTTAAAATATAATGGGATTTAGAAAAGAAAATTCTTCTTGATTTATTTAAGCTATTGGACACCGTGAATCATACAAGTAGTTATAATTAAAAACAACAATTTGAATAAAAAATCAGGTCATTAATAAGAGCTTGTCACATGACAATAATTAAGTTGTAGGCATTATTAAAATGAAATCCGTTAATGTATAGAAGTGAGCCAAATTATTTAAAAAGTATTATAAATTTATAATTTTATAATATTAAAGTTAAGGCTCTACAGTAGAATGAGAAAATGAAACTAGAGTGCTCAAATGATATACCATATACTCCCTCCGTCCAAGTACATACTTCACGGTTACTGTTCATGCGTGGATTAAGGAAAAAAATAATGATATAATGTTGTGAGTGTAAAAGTAAAATATGAGAGAGAATGAGTGGAGGGAATAGCAAATTATAATGATGTTGTGAGTATTAAAATAATGTAGGAGACAAAGTGTAAAATATGTAATTGGACGCCCAAAATAGAAAGTGTGAAGTATGTAACTGGACGGAGGGAGTAAATGGTATGATAGTAAAGTGAGATGAACCCAAAAGTGTACTCCCTCCGTCCCATAACAAGCGACACACTTTGCCATTTTGGGCGTCCCATTGATAAGTCACACTTCCTAAAATGGAAAAGAATCTTTACTATTTCCTCCACTCATTCTCTCTCCTACATTATTATAATACTCACAACACTATTATAATTTACTATTCTCTCCACTCATTCTCTCTCCTACTCAACTATCTACACTCATAACACATCAACCTTTTCACTTTTTCCTTAATTTCCGTGCGAAACAGTAACTGCGTCGCTTGTTATAGGACGGAGGGAGTATGTGTATTTTGATATTTTTGGATCGGAGGGAGAAAAGGATAAAGAGAGGAGACGACAAAAAGATGTAAAGAAGCTTGTTTTTGGGAAGAAGTAGTAGGAGAGAACCTCGTTGTTTGGTCAAATATAAGACATACATGTTGGGCTATAAATCATAAAACTATAAAAGGTTATTTGAGCCCAAGTCCAGTACGAAGCCCAAACAATATCCACTTTAGACAATAATATCTAAAGGGGAGTACTCCCTCCGTTTCAATAAGTGCTTCGCCCTTTTCCTTTTGAATTTTTGGATGGACACGCAAATTATAGAAATGGGAAGAAAAAAAAATGTGATGAGTGTAATTTGAAAATAGGAAAGAGAATTAGTGGAGGGAATAGTAAATTATAATGGTGTTGTGAGTATTAAAATAATGTAGGAGAGTGAATGAGTGGAGGAAATAGTCAAGATTTTTTGTCAAAAAAGGAAAGGTGAAACTTCTAACGAGACACCCTTTTGGGTAATTAGTGAAGCTTTTATTGAATCGGAAGGAGTATATATATATATTTTTTTTTACGAAAGTCGGTGTGGGCTTATCCACTGAGAAGGACCACACAATAACAGACTATAGGGATCAGTATAAGTTGTCCATTTACATTATCTCGTGATTTATCATTTTGGAATTTTGTCTGGCGGCTATTACAGAGTAAGTGACAGACACTCATATTCCACGTCAGAACCATACATTATAGTACTCCCTCCGTCCCAGCTTAAGGGTTTATCTTTTCTTTTTAGTCTGTTTCAGATCAAGAGTTCATTTTCATAAATGACAAGTTTTTAAATATATTTATACCCTTATCAACTTCATATATTTACAAAAAAATCATTCATTATACCCTTATACATTCTCTCTCCTATTCCCTACCACACATTTAACTACTACTCTTCCCACTCATTCTCTCTCCTATTAAATATTTTTAACTTTTACATTCTCTCTCCAATTTTCTACCACATATTTAACTTTTACATTATCTCTCTTACTCCCTCCGTCCCGTAATACTTGACACAGTTACTGTTCCGCACGGGAATTAAGGAAAAAGTAAAAAGGTTGATGTGTTGTGAGTGTAGATAGTTAAGTAGGAGAGAGAATGAGTGGAGAGAATAGTAAATTATAATGGTGTTGTGAGTATTAAAATAATGTAGGAGAGAGAATGAGTGGAGGGAATAGTAAAGATTCTTTGCCATTTTAGGAAGTGTGACTTATCAGTGGGACGCCCAAAATAGAAATGTGTGTCAAGTATTATGGGACGGAGGGAGTATTTCTTACCACACATTTAACTACTATTCTCTATCCCACATTTAACTTTTATTCATTTTTTAAAAAATTTCTTAAGAAGCGTGAAATCCACCCCATATATCCATGGTCTGGTCTGGGACGGAGGAAGTACTACATTGTTTAGAAAACTTTTAACACAAATCTGGCCTAAAAATCTGCTGGCGAAATTTGCCGAAAATATGTTCGAAAAATTCGCCTGAATGTCAAAAATCAGATCAGAAAAGTAGAGCTGTCAATTTGAGTTGGATCCGTCGAGTCAGTCCGTCCCGTCATGCAATAAGGGTGGCTTGTGTTTTAATACTACTAACCTAAATAAAAGTGGACCAATTTGGGTTGACCCATATGGGTGCAGGCCAAAATGGGTTCGGGATGGGTCAACCCACTATATTCTTTTATATTTTTTTTGGCTATAAATAACGTTATTTTTAATTGTAAATTATGGGGCTACAATGACTTTGTGAACTCAATCAGTGAATCGTTAAGTGAGAGAGCCTCGAGAGAAGTTGAGAACAAAAACGGAGAAACCCTAAGGAGACGTCGCCGCCCTCGTCGCCGTTTCCATCGCCGTCGGTGCACTCCATCACGATCACTAATTCATTGTCGTTATTGTCTCCGATTCACACACATGTATCTCTCTCTCTCTCTATATGTTCATTCTTATTGATATAAATCTTTATTTTTTTGGATCATGATTTACCTGTCTTTATTTGTATCAATTTGTGTAAAGTTTACTTTTGTTGCCTGCTTGAGAATTAGTTTATATTGATATTGATATTAATCTTTATTTGTGTTTGTTTGACTGTTATGATTTTTGTTTCATGTTGAGTTATTATTGTGATTGACAGTTTGTGTTTGTTTGACTATTATGATTTTT